>JAVGWX010000017.1:44739485-45313071 GCA_036924085.1 Ariolimax columbianus
GGAGAGAATAGAAGAGAGAGAGAGAGGAGAGTAGAGAATAGAATAGGAGAGGGAGAGAGAGAGAGAGAGAGAGAGTCACATACAAGTTGCTAAAACTAACTTGATGTTTGGGTTGATTTCGTGTATCCTACAACATACGCTAGGAGTGAAGCCCCGACAGGCGAACAGATAGATCATTGCTCTGCTGATCCGGCAGCTTCTCCAGCTTGCCTTGTACAAATGTATTGGTATCACCTTTACCTTGGAGCAAACAAGTCAGACCGAGAGAGGTACCATACTGCATGGGCAACACATGGTCTCTATATTTCTACCCGGGGTTTGTGCTAAAAGCTCAATTAATATAGTCTGACAAGACGAAAAGACTCAATGATGATGATGAACAACATACACATTGATATCGGCTTGGTTAAATGAAATAGTTACGTAAAAAAAAATCATAGGTCCAAATAATATGAGCCGAGAATGCAGCTAGCACTGCCGACATGCACAGCTGTTTGGTCCCTGTACACAACTACGCGCTACGCTGTTTTGTTTCGTTCACCGACTTTTATTTGATTGAATGATGAACTCTGCCTGAATCCCCCAGTTGAGAAACCCTCATCAGCTGGGTGAGGACAGCTGAATGGCCGTTATATTTAGATGTCTGTTGTTGAATGCAGAGAATGAGTCCATTTACTCGTTTGTGCACTCTAACAATGGCCGCTATATTTAGATGTCTGTTGTTGAATGCAGAGAATGAGTCCATTTACTCGTTTGTGCACTCTAACAATGGCCGCTATATTTAGATGTCTGTTGTTGAATGCAGAGAATGAGTCCATTTACTCGTTTGTGCACTCTAACAATGGCCGCTATATTTAGATGTCTGTTGTTGAATGCAGAGAATGAGTCCATTTACTCGTTTGTGCACTCTAACAATGGCCGCTATATTTAGATGTCTGTTGTTGAATGCAGAGAATGAGTCCATTTACTCGTTTGTGCACTCTAACAATGGCCGCTATATTTAGATGTCTGTTGTTGAATGCAGAGAATGAGTCCATTTACTCGTTTGTGCACTCTAACAATGGCCGCTATATTTAGATGTCTGTTGTTGAATGCAGAGAATGAGTCCATTTACTCGTTTGTGCACTCTAACAATGGCCGCTATATTTAGATGTCTGTTGTTGAATGCAGAGAATGAGTCCATTTACTCGTTTGTGCACTCTAACAATGGCCGCTATATTTAGATGTCTGTTGTTGAATGCAGAGAATGAGTCCATTTACTCGTTTGTGCACTCTAACAATGGCCGCTATATTTAGATGTCTGTTGTTGAATGCAGAGAATGAGTCCATTTACTCGTTTGTGCACTCTAACAATGGCCGCTATATTTAGATGTCTGTTGTTGAATGCGAAGAATGAGTCCATTTACTCGTTTGTGCACTCTGACAATGGCCGCTATATTTAGATGTCTGTTGTTGAATGCAGAGAATGAGTCCATTTACTCGTTTGTGCACTCTAACAATGGCCGCTATATTTAGATGTCTGTTGTTGAATGCAGAGAATGAGTCCATTTACTCGTTTGTGCACTCTAACAATGGCCGCTATATTTAGATGTCTGTTGTTGAATGCAGAGAATGAGTCCATTTACTCGTTTGTGCACTCTAACAATGGCCGCTATATTTAGATGTCTGTTGTTGAATGCAGAGAATGAGTCCATTTACTCGTTTGTGCACTCTAACAATGGCCGCTATATTTAGATGTCTGTTGTTGAATGCAGAGAATGAGTCCATTTACTCGTTTGTGCACTCTAACAATGGCCGCTATATTTAGATGTCTGTTGTTGAATGCGAAGAATGAGTCCATTTACTCGTTTGTGCACTCTGACAATGGCCGTTAAATGGCGGGTTGCAGTAGCTTCACTCATCCAAAGCGTGCTGACGGTTTTACTATTCTTCTTCTTCTTCTGAGTTCGTTCTCAATCTCCCGGTACCAAGCCCTGAACAGGGTTTCACAAGTAGCAGGATGTAGTCCAGAGAACGGGATGTGTTGTGTCGCTAGTTTAGTTTAACTGCGATATTTGCACATTTCGGTCCAACAAAACCGTCTTCGGCAGAGTTTTGCTATGCTTGGTTCCATCTGCGTGTCGCCCACTACTACGATGATCACGTCTGCCCCCCCCCCCAAATTAGCCAGTCTGTTTTTAGGGAGAACTGCGTGGGAGTGTGGTGGGGGTCTTGGTCGGTATAGTTTACCTAGCCCAGACTAACATTCAATAAACAGCCGTGGGTATTTGCGTCTTGATTCATCTCAATAAGAGTTCCATGCGTTTCAATAGTACACATTTCACAGCTGATGACTGGTCGATATAATTTTATTTTAAATAAATGAGTAAAGATTTAGATAAAAATAGAAGTGTAGAGGGAATGCTAACCCTAATACTAAGAAATTCATTGCTAAGTCAGCAAGAATGGGCAGAAATTCGCGTCTATTCTCGCAGAAATTCGCGTCTATTCTCGCAGAAATTCGCGTCTATTCTCGCAGAATGTTTGACACATAAGCTAAAATGTGGACTTCTGTGACGTCACTACCTCAAATCCGGTGCGACTAATAAATTTATCTTGTTTGGGGTGGGTTCAGACTCTAGTACCCATCCATGAACTAAAAATGGCAGTCTGTGAGGAGGCGTGTCTTCTTCCCCCCCCCCCCCCCCCCAATGGACATGGGGTACACGTGTCTTGATGGTAACACACTTCTCTACAGCGGAATCTCACAGTCGACAGATCCAAAAGGGAACTGGCCTTTACATTGTGACCATGAATCGAAGGGAAAACATCAAATGATGGAAATTGATCTCTGAGCGTATTGATGGTGGTGGATCGCAAAGAAGGCAAGCTAGTCAATATCGTCGTCGTTAATGCAACGAGTGAAGGGGCACAGAGCAGGAGAGTTCTTTGAGCAGCTCGAAAAGGCAGTGCGTGTGTGTTGTAAACGAAATGACCCTTCTTAGATATTTCAATGTCACTGTGGGAGATGGACATTATTACATTGATGTGTGTATCAATCTTCGGGATTATCTATTAAATTCAACGTTAAAATGTCTTTCTTCATTCTTAAACCCTTGCTAATAAAATTCCACAAGAATAGGATGGCCGAGTAGTTCTGATGTAGGACATGAGTTCAAAACATTGATATGAGATAGGGAGGTTGTTTCTTCTTTCCCCCCCCCCCTCCCCCTATTGAAGTTGAAATAAAAACCTATCATGAACATTCAGTGTGCAACGACTGAAGAGGCAAGCGGCCTTTGCTCATCAGGTCACATCAATGTGAACAAAGACCGTGTTGATAGTTTTATTTTAGTTCCATGTATAAAATGTCATAGAACAGTGTTTCCCAAGCGCTGGTCCATGGCCGGTACCGGTCTGCAGAAATGTCCTGCCGGTCTGCGAAAAGGTTACTGCGGCTTAACTGTGGAGGTCGCCTTGGGGTGATCTCATTTTATTAACTCAAATGACGTCAGCTTCACAAGCATATGTACTTTTCGGACACAAGAGTTCATCTAAATATGGCTAAATATGGCTCAACGTAAATTAGGTCAATCGGAATTTGATTGACACGATTTAGAGGTGAATTTATCTGCTAATACTGTGTTGTGATATTTCAGAAGACAAGTTATTTATATTAATGGGTTTTTTTTAAATTTCCGTCTGAGCTGTCCGTTAGAAATGGTTTCTTATTTTCTATGGTGCCACGAAAAATGTTTCCTATTTTCACCGGTCCGCTTGTGTAAAAAGGTTGGGAAACACTGATCTAGAATCCTAGCCGCTGACTTACCAAGCAGCAGTCAGTCAACGACACACCAGATGGCGGGTCTACCACACCCCTTCCTCTGTTCCCCTTCTAATAGCTCGGTCTGGTTGCATGTTTCGTGCGGTCGTGCGGTGATCCCATCTGTTTCATCATTATCATTTCGGTTTCTATAGTCTTCTGGCAAGTTCATTTAGTCCTGCATCATTCGGTTTCATTCATGTGTACTTAGCTTTGTACTTCTAGTGATGGCATCGATGTTTCTTGTGAGAGAGGTCACGGATGATCGTATTTCAAGAACGCCGCCGACTATGACAGACTCCAGGAGCGCACTCCAAGCCATCTCAAGCCTCAAACAAGATAGACTCCAGGAGCGCACTCCAAGCCATCACAAGCCTCAAACAAGATAGACTCCAGGAGCGCACTCCAAGCCATCTCAAGCCTCAAACAAGATAGACTCCAGGAGCGCACTCCAAGCCATCACAAGCCCCAAACAAGATAGACTCCAGGAGCGCACTCCAAGTCATCTCAAGCCCCAAACAAGATAGGCTCGAGGAGCGCACTCCAAGCCATCTCAAGCCCCAAACAAGATAGGCTCGAGGAGCGCACTCCAAGCCATCTCAAGCCTCAAACAAGATAGCCTTCAGGAGCGCACTCCAAGACATCTCAAGCCCCAAATAGGATAGACTTACATAAAATAAAATATAACATCGGGTTGCTGTCCAAATGAAAAAAAAAAAGAAGATTTAGTCCAACAGTGGACTCGGGTCTGTCGTAGGATGCTTGGAAACCTGAAGGCATATGCGCTCGCAAAAACAGAAAGTGGCGGCACGGAGACTCGCCATACACAGAGCTGTAAAGACAACCATGAAACTATCCATGAGGACGGAATGGAGAGACTAGCACAAAGAATACAAACCAGAAAATTACAGCATAGACAAACTTGGCAAAGATGGGCAGACAAAAATCTTGAGACTCAGAACAGGTCATTGCGGACTCAAGGCCCACCTCCAGAGAATAGGTCATTGCGGACTCAATGCCCACCTCCAGAGAATAGGTCTTAGAGAAACCGCCACGTGCGATTGCGGAGCACCAAAGCAAACACCAGGACATATCCTGTGGGGGAACGGGGAAGACCTGAACCGCAGTCTCCTTCGTGAACCTGAACGGACTAGGAGCATAACATCAGTTGATCGAAGGAGGAGGTGGAGGAAGAGGAGGAGGAGTTGGAGGAAGAGGAGGTAGATGAAGAGGAGGAGGAGGTGGAGGAAGAGGAGAAGAAGGGGGAGGAGGAGAAGGAGAAGAAGAAGGAGGAGGAGAGGGGGGAGGAGAAGGAGGAAGAGGAGGTGGAGAAGAAGAAGATGAAGAAGTAGTCTTACAACCACGTCTCTAATACTTGATCCCCAACAACAGCATATATGATATAACAACCTCTGCCTTTAACCTTTTTCTGAAAATCTTCAACACTGATGTCCCCTATTGCTAGATGCTTGTACAGAACCGTTTCACCAGGCGCGTAAGCGTCACATGAGGTGTCAATATCGTAGCGCGAAATATCATAAACGAGCCTCAAAGAAAGAGAGCGATAGAACACAACGCACGACGACCTCAACAGCTGATTCCTCACACGTGTATCCCAGGTGCCACAGAGTCTGCCGTGCCAGGATATCAATGGCGGCACACACGTCTGATGACGTCGTCACCTTCGCTTGCGATGGGCACCTGTTATTATTGTTTCAATCATGCCCTATGCAATGACTGAGCAAACAAACACATAATCAATGTTATTTCACATAACATAACGTGCTGCTGTTTCCAGCTATAAATACATTTATTAGGGACTGGTCAGACAATAACGGAACACAAGAAAACAGTAAAACAGTCAACTATGGTAATCTGATAGTGGTATCAAAGCTATGTTCCAGTATCTGAACATTATATATATATATATATATATATATTCTTATTGCCAACTCTAAACCTCTACTATATTTAATAATCCAATTTCTTTATCCAAAGATCCTATAATTACCTACTCTCATCATTATATGTTGCATCTTCTATCACGTTGCAGGCACAACGATTTGTTGTTTAGCATAGCAACATATCTCTAACTCCTCATTTTATACTGCTGCTCTTGCCTTGCTACGTCGCAGAGTGGAGGTATGCGTAACTTCTGGTTTGTTACCGACATTTTGAACTTTTGGATTAATTCTTTGATCTCCTGTGTCCATCGGCATCATTGTCGACCTCTTGGCCCTGAAACCTTCATGTAGTATTCTCCTCTATCCATCGGCATCATTGTCGTCCTCTTGGCCCTGAAACCTTTTTGTAGTATTCTCCTCTATCCATCGGCATCATCGTCGACCTCTTGGCCCTGAAACCTTCTTGTAGTATTCTCCTCTATCCATCGGCATCATTGTCGACCTCTTGTCTCTGAAACCTTCATTTAGTATTCTCCTCTATCCATCGGAGCCATTGTCGACCTCTTGGCCCTGAAACCTTCATGTAGTATCAGCTCGCTTGAGGTCGACCATACTGCATTCTTATCAAATGTTCAAACCACTTAGATGTATGTGCTTCAATGTAGTAATTAACCGATGTATTCCCCAACATTTTCCTCAATGTACTGTTGCGAATTTTGTTGCGAAACGTTTTTCATGCTCTCCCTCTATTTCTTTCCCTGTCCGTCTCTCTATCTCTTTCTTTCTCTGCCTGCCTGCATGTGCGCGCGCGTGTGTGTTAAGGCGCCTCCGTCATCTATAGGTTTGTATACCGTGCTGCCCATTACTTCCCCTTTTCTGTAGTTCATTATAGCTTCCAAGTTCAGATAAATACGCTCCTTGTTATCGTCGTCACGAACAAACATTCTTTATCACGTAAGAAACACGACCAATACTTGGTGTTAAAACGTCTGTACTGTTCTCACGTAAAACTCAAATTCGGCTCCCGTCTTCCTATTACCACCGGTTTCAAGTTTTATACATTTTCTCCCATTTCCCATTTATTCTCCCAGTTGGTTCACCGAATGATGTGTGTGTGTCCTCCATCGCCAGAGATTAACCGACTAGTTGTCCAGGTGTTCAAATACTTTGCATGCGCTCTCTTCTATTATCTAAAGAAGCATATGTGCATCTTTCCAATCCTGCTGTGTCATCAGTGCCAATCAATAAATCGATGATCTTCAATGTCGGCTGGCCACTGTCCCCCGCGTTTCCATTGAGACCGTCTCTCTGCCAGTCTCATATCTATATATCTGTCTATTTTTTCTATCTGTCTATCTATCTGTCTGTCTGTCTGTCTGTCTGTCTGTCTGTCTGTCTGTCTGTCTGTCTATCTATCTATCTATCTATCTATCTCCTTCCTAATTGAGTACGCTTCTTTATGTTAGCTGAATATCAATGTTGGAGAATATAGTAGATGCAAATTTTGTAAGTGTCCGCCCAATATGTTTATCTGCACCGCCCAACCCATCTTATCTGCGCCGTCCAAATAACATATCTAAGCGTTAAAGCCAGTTCGCCTGTACCGTCCAACGTACCTCGTCTTTACCGTCCAAATCACACATGTACCGTCTAACCCATTTCGTCTATGCCGTCAAATCCACCTTATTTGTATAGTCCATTTTATAGCCCACCTCATCTGTACCGTCCAGTCCACATCACCTGTACCGTCCAACCCAGCTCATCTGTACCGTCCAACGCCCCCCCCTCCCCTTCCCCACATGTACCAACCAGTCCATCTCATATGTACCAACCAACCCACCTCAAATGTACCAACCAACCCACCTCAAATGTACCATCCAACCCACCTCATATGTACCATCCAACCCACCTCATATGTACCATCCAACCCACCTCATCTGTACCATCAAACCCACCTCATATGTACAATCCAACCTCCCTCATCTGTACCATCCAACCCCCCTCATCTGTACCAACCAACCCACCCCACCCCGCCAGTCCCACCCTCTCCTAGCTTAACTATCCGCAGTTATGTCTGCTATTACACAATACGGTTTGGTCTGAATTATGCTATGACTACGCACTAAATACGATCCTAAAAGTAATGAAAGCGTGCTACACGAAAAATAAATGACTACAAAAAGGCAATGAGGCTTCATACAGCAACTGGTGAGGAGCAGCTCTCGTGGCAGTTAGCGGGAAAAGTTATGATCAGAACAATTGTTGATAAAAGGCGTGCTTTAGGGCAGCACACAACGCGCAGTACATTAGGTTAAACATACGTAAGTCCAATAACGGCCAACAGCTCCTGAAACAAGGTAAAGGACTTTATGTCTGGCTGAGGTTGAATGTTGGGGGGTCTTCGCCCATAAGAGAGGCATTCGCCAATAAGAGAGGCAAACTCCTAACAACAAAAACAGATTAAATTTCGATGCTTAGAATTATCATATATAAATAAATAAAGTGTCGGTCGTCTCTATATTTGAACTTGAGACTTTGAAAAAAGTATATGATAGTATTTATAGACGCACGATTTGGGAAATGCTCAAATACTCTCAGTTCCATTAAGTTATAAGAATTATACCAGATTTCCACAAAGAGGTCGCAATTCAATAGTCCGCAAAAGCAAACTGCCTGACCCCCGTTATATTGTAAATGAGTCCGTCCTGTTGGACTATTCTGCAGGTGGCCTCTTGATAGAAATTGTTCTAATTGATAGACGTTCCTGGCATTCCATAGTATTTGATTATTATCTCCAACAATCGCTCGCATGGTTATTGGACAGGGCTATGCAGCAGAAGATCAATAGCAGAATTTATTGGTCAGGTAATCGGGGAAGCGCAAAATCCATTTGTAATATGGTCTGTCGGTCGATGAATTCGAAGGTGACTGATGAGCCCGAGTTTTGGAAATATCTTGGACAGTGTCAGTTGGGAATGTTCATTTCACGGGAAGATTTTAACTCACTGGACCTTCTCCGCCTTTGTCCGATACTCATTTGCTACTTTTCTGGATTTACATTATGCGTCAAGCTGTTCGGTCTTGTGGAGCAATTTCCCAAGTGCCGGGTATTGTGTCAAAGGATTTTATTGAAGCCTTAAATGTGTCTCATCGGCATTTCACCGTCAAATAGTATTGTTGGCAGCCGATGTTCTGACACTGTGGACTGGTTGACATGGTCAGCTAATCTGTAATTGCATGACAATAGTATTGATCCTAGAGATACAAGCTCTGTCAAGAGTGGCGGTTTCCGGGATAATGCCCTCCCATTTATTCCTCCTCTTTTCTTCTTCAGCGTTCGTCCCAAAGTGGATGGCGTTTAAAGTGACTTTTTTTGGGAGGATAGTCGGGTTGTGTTCCCACTGGGTTCCGTATTCGCTTAGTCGGACTGCACTGGTGCAGCCTGTTTCCAGGGTCACCGATTGGAAGCGTAATAGGGTCTTTGTACCCTTTGGCTCACTGACCCTGATAAATCAGCCAGCTATGAGTCGCTGACTGTTGTCAACTCAATCGCCGTGCTTCATCTTCAGCACCATTTTGTGGACGTGGTAGAGCCTGGATGAAGCAGTTGCCACATTATGTCCTCTCTAAGTAAGGTGGTCCCTGGGACAGGAGCGGAGAGACGTCTAAAAGAACTGCAAATGTTAGAAGCTAACGACGACTAATGGCCTAGTCTCTTTCGTCTAGTTGCACTATCATCATCATCCCCTTTTATTACAAGCTTGTATTTAACTCGACATGATCGATGCCCGCTTGCGTGGACGTCTAGTTCTCATATTTTAACCCACTTCCCTATAACATAAAGAGCTGATATTTTGTACACAGCCTCTTCTAGTGCGAAGAATTAGGCTACCTGGCAACAGTAGAACCTGCTTGTTTGAATATCAAGATTCCAAGTAAGGTTAAATATGAGATTGTGGGCGTTACAATATGACATGGAATGATGCATCTCTAGCTGATACAGTTCGCGTGACGTTCCTACAATCGGATAGATATATTGGGCTGGGTGTGCCGTGGTGGGGTGGGCTTCCTCCGGTCCTACAATTTCCGCAAGTTGGGTGCTGTTGGAGCATTCTAAATATTGTCCGCGAGGGCGGTGGGGGAGAGAAGAGAAGAGAGAGATGAGAGAAAAGAAAGACTAGTGCACGGTTAGTGGCACAGCGAGGGGATGTTTCTTTGATCTCTTTTTGTCGACTTCGCTGGGGGAGCTTCTGTTCTGGCGTTCCCTTGCCTCGAAGCCTATAAACGTGTCCTGTTGCTGATTTTGTTACAATGCCAACAAGATAGTGTAGCCTGGAAAATTATATGCCCAAAATGTCTCTGTTGTGTTGTGTTATGAAACACAGAATGAAAATAAATGTAATTCAGGATATGGATACGTTATTTCTTTCAACAAATCGCGAAGGGTGTGGGTTACTTGCGTCTTAATTCTATATATCTATTTTTAGCATCGAACAGAGATGCTTGAGGCAGTGACGTTACAAAATTTACAACTTTCTACGAAAATAGACGAGAATTTCTGCTAATGCGTCCGCTTATTCCTGCCGTCTTAGCAATGTATTTTTGAATCTGTCAATGTTGGTCCATGATAAGAAGAGTAATCCTAACCCTAATACTAAAACTTCGCAAAACAATATAACCTATTTTTCTACACTTCAATCTTTATCTAAGCCTTTACTTATTTATTTAAAATAAAATCGACCTATCCTCTCCTTATCTCGAAATGTAGCTGACTTTATCATTTTTATCAAGGATTTTTAGCTGAAAATATCTAAGTTTAATTGACAACGCTCTTGCAAACCCCTTGTATCATCGCCTCATTGAGTAAGACAAGGAATCCCAAATAAATTCCCGCGCCTTATCCAGTGCCCCTGCAAGTTGAGCTATATCATGAGGTTAAAAAAGTGGCAATAACAGTTTGAAAAGAGCACTGAACTATTAAAAACAAAAAGCTAAAAAGTTTCACAAAAAGATTACAGCGATAATAAAATATCGACAAAAGTCCAGTTTACGAATATACGACTTCCTTCTTCTGCATCGTCTGGACTAAGTTTAGTCTTGTCTATGTCACGCTTATACCCCACCTCTAGCCAGGTCTGGCTTTGCAGGTCTTTGTGGGATGGGCAGTCATGTAGGACACTTAATAGTCAGGATTCCAGTACTTACTTCCTGTGTCCAAGCACCACGCCATACACCATGCCTCCTGTATTCAGTGACATGGATTGCCTTGTATTTTGTCTACAGCATGCATCCAGTATGCAGTGACATGGATTGCATTGTATTTTGTCTACAGCATGCATCCCGTATTCAGTGACATGGATTGCCTTGTATTTTGTCTACAGCATGCATCCACTGAGCAGTGACATGGATTGCCTTGTATTTTGTCTACAGCATGCATCCAGTATGCAGTGACATGGATTGCATTGTATTTTGTCTACAGCATGCATCCAGTATTCAGTGACATGGATTGCCTTGTATTTTGTCTACAGCATGCCGCACCTAGTGCATGTTTCCTGGAAGTTGGAGCGGATCATTGGATGATCTTGGTCCTGTATTGCGCCACAGTCACAGGTGCAAAAACATATGTGTGTCTCCATATTCCTCTTGCACCGTGATGTACCAGTTCGGAGTCGGTTCAATGACTCTCATGGTGTGTATTGTAGATGATGTCCGAGGGCAGGCTCCTCGAGAAGTTCGATTTTTGGGGCATTCATCAAATCGTGCCATCTCTCGATATGGCGGCTTTAATCGCTTGTCTGTGTCGGCTGTGCTAATTTTAGGCAGCTATGTCTGGATTTGAGTCTTTCGCTCTGTACCTGGTGTCTAAGTATTGCGTGTCTTGGGTCGTGCTCCTGTTTTCTTGATCTATTTCTGCTGCGACGCTTCTTCGGATCTCGGCTAATGCTATGCCAATTATGGGGTATATTATATCGATGGGGATGCGGTTTAAGCACCCTGATACTAACCGTCTCCTGCATTGCTCTGTCAACTAGTTTCACATGGATTCTGGTTGTAGGTGGACAATCGATTGTGCAGTATATATTTAGCCGGGAGAGCTGACTTAATTGAGTACAGTTGTCTCTGTGGGCTGGGCAGTCTTGTAGGACATGTTCAATAGTCAAGATTATGATTGGAGGGGGGCATTCGTTTGTATGGAATATATTGAGCCGTGCGAGCTGACTTAATAGTGTACAGTGGTCTGTCCTTGAGCGGAACAGATTAGTTTGAAGTTTAAAACAACCATACAAACAGCCAACTACTCAAAACTGTGAACAAAGAGGATTGGCTGAACAGATGGGTAATAACGAGAGGGATATCTACAAACAAATAACCATCCCAAATCCCCAAGACATCAATTTCCTGAAAATGGGAGATTAAAGCACAATTTTTCGACTTCGCACTCAACACATTCAACTTAACAGTTACTTAAACAGAATTCAACCGGAACATACTCCAGAGTGTCCGATGTGCACACATCACCACGAAATACCTTCTTTTTGAAAGTCCGGCGTATGACGGTTTTAGGAATGGACATGTCCCTCAGAGGACAAATAAATGGAACACTGTATGGAAATAAAGAACAGCTCACAAACACTTGCAGATGCTACTATATGGCAATGTGCCAAAGTGCACAGACCCCGCAAGCTGCTGGATCAATAACCAGCCAATCAACAAAGTTGACACACACGGACAAATTTAAATAAGTGAATAACTATAACGACATTTGTGTCTGTCGGCGGTGAAATTAAAACAGCCTGGACAGGAGCAAGTTGACTCCTCGGCCTTATAAATGCTCCTGATCTACCTCGGCAATGTAATAAACGTCGTTATATTAGTGATATAGAGAGGAGCGCGCGGCCGAATGGTTTCGATGCCTGCCTGCCGACAAGGAGGGCAGCGGTTAGAATCCCCGGTATGGTATATGTTGTTTTTCTGTTGGGGGTGAAATAAACAAACAGAGCCAGGACACGACGTGTTGACAGCAGTGGCGAAGCGGCCCGTAGTCCTCAGCCTTCAAAACCCCTCGACTTCCCCAGTAATGGGGAAAAATGTCGCTTTTTTTTATATAATAGTGATGAATGGTTGGTCTTTTGGTTCCAAGGAAGCACGGGTGCAACCACTAACAGCTGGCGGGCGCATTATTACGTATCAGGATGCTAACCCTGTACACACCTCTCCTCAGTCGACTTTAGACTTGTTTACTTAAACCAGCTATCAGGGGAACAAATGTCGGATGTATTCTTTAATAACTTTAAATTTATGAAAGAAAAAGATAATGATATATCATAATTGTTATTCCTTGAGACATGAATATTATTTCAAGGGTTCCGCGTTGATAATAAGGTAGAGAAACATTGACCTAGAAAGTTGAATATTTTGTACACAGCCTCTACTAGCCGGTTCTGTAAATCTATCAAATTTTAACGGATGTACGAACACAGACACACCTTTACACAAACACAACATTTTTAAAAAACATTACACACACATGTAGTCCCAGACATCCCCACAAAAAATGGTAATAGAAATAAAAGCTAGTATCGAAAGACTGTTTATATTTACTTGCTATAATTTTGCCACACATCGTCATCCGGGAAACCACTTGGGCAAATCTCCACACGCACACACCCTCCCTCCTGTACACACAACCACACAGGTTTGTGCCCAGTGATGGACGTTGTTTCAGTTTTCCTAGTAACGTGCTATTATTTATTCTCTACGCCACAATCACACCAACTTTAGAGCATTCAACCGCTTTTCTCGCTCGCCCTCCCCATGCTACTCCGTGCCTTAAGCGGAATTAAATACCGTTTAAATACAATTTAATCTTCAGGGAAACACGTTCCGTGTGAAATCATTATGTAAATATATTTAATCTCACCCCATTTCTATTCTTTTCTCCAGGTTTCTAAACGTCAGGTGTCTGTATACAAGTATCAGTACGCTAGTTTTCTTCTTCTTTCGACCTTGGCCCATGCAAAGAGGTCAGTGATTATCTGGCCTAGTGGCGTTGGATGCAACAAACGTCCTCCACTTCACCCTGTCTGAGACCAACTTTTGTACTGCGCCCAAGCTCTCGTCCATTAGTTTTATGGCTCTTCGCCAACTGTCTACGATGGTCTGCCCATCTGCAAATGTTTTTCTTGCTGACATTTACGGACGTCAAGGCAGTTGGGTATGGAACCATTATCCCCACATAGCAAAGAGCGGACACATTGTACAACATATCATACCACCACAGATGAGCTATGCAGGAGTTCAAGCCACTAGCCACAACAACACAGAGCAGACCAATAGCACTGCACCACAACACACATGAGTTGCTCATCAGGACTAAAGCTAGGTCATTAAGCCGTATACGTCCTGACATAACTAAACACGACTAAAAGACTAAAGCTATAGTCATTAGGCCGTTTACGTCCTGACATAACTAAACACGACTAAAAGACTAAAGCTATAGTCATTAGGCCGTATACGTCCTGACATAACTAAACCCAACTAATTTATAAAGATTAAAGCTATAGTCATTAGGCCGTTCAGTTATCGCACACGTCCTGACGACCATAACCAAACAAGACTAATTGTATGGAAAGAAGATCAACTTAGCTGACAGAAGTGTTCATCGTCATTTTCTATCCACTTGTGTAGTTAGACGACGTGAAGATGTGTAGTTTTCTGTCTTGTGCCAGCTTGGAAGCCTATGTTGGTGCCAATCCGTGTTTCTTTTGACACTACTGGCCATATTTATGTTGAGGTCCCCCATTGTTTCATTTTTTGCAAACCCGACGACCTATTATGTGAACAGCGAGAGCTCTTAACCCTTGCTAACAAGACGACATATGTGAAAAGCGAGAGCTCTTAACCCTTGCTAACACGACGACATATGAGAAAAGCGAGAGCTCTTAACCCTTGCTAACACGACGACATATGAGAAAAGCGAGAGCTCTTAACCCTTGCTAACACGACATATGTGAAAAGCGAGAGCTCTTAACCCTTGCTAACACGACGACATATGAGAAAAGCGAGAGCTCTTAACCCTTGCTAACACGACGACATATGTGAAAAGCGAGAGCTCTTAACCCTTGCTAACACGACGACATATGTGAAAAGCGAGAGCTCTTAACCCTTGCTAACACGACGACATATGAGAAAAGCGAGAGCTCTTAACCCTTGCTAACACGACATATGTGAAAAGCGAGAGCTCTTAACCCTTGCTAACACGACATATGAGAAAAGCGAGTGCTCTACCCCTTGCTAACCCGAGGGCGAGTGCTTAACCCTTGTTAATCTGACGCTATGGGACTACATGTACTTTTATAAACAGAGATCAGAGTTGCTGAAAGAATAGGCCGGATCCAATTTTGCAAAGCCTTCTGTAGCAGCTGAAGATGGTTGCCAATGTGAATAGCAACATGTTCAAGTTTAACAATTGGCACTAGAAACTACTCTCAATAAAGCATCAAAGTAATTTGATTGAATCATCATAAGGGTCATCCACAGCAGTGGACATATGCTTGATCGTCATCTTCTATCCAGTCGTGCCGGTAGACTACGTGGCGAGGTGTAGTTTTCTTTCATGTGTCAGATGTGTTGGAGATGTTCTTGTCGTTTCGTGTTTCTCCGGTGTATTACACCGTTTATCCATGTCTTTCATGGTCTCCTTTATCGGCAACTCTCTTGCATGGTGTCAATCTGATCAGTTGGTAACTTTCGTTGTCCGAACCAATTTCTTCTCTACTTTTCCATGAACGGTGTTGCACCTACCCTCTGATTTCTTCGTGTCCAAATCTGTCCAACTTTGTGTCCCTGATATTCCTTGATATTGAGAGACAATGAGATAAGATACCATTGCAAAATGAAGTCAATTCTAGTCAATGCGCAGATTTATTGTTTCTATGTATTACTTCTACCATTAAGCTCGTGGGTGGTTAAAGTCGCCTTATTTGTGCCAATTGTGTGTCTCGGGGGTTTGCAAGCCTGTGCTGTGGTAGTATTCATATTATGGACCTTCTATTAATCTGCCAAGTGGTCTTCTCTTTATTGTGAGTGTAACCTAATTATCCCACGGAATAAATGTCACCTTGCAATGGATCCCTGGACATAGTGGGCTACTAGGGAACTAGATGGCCGATAGATTGGCAAAAAATAGGAGCCTCGAAACAACAATTTGATAGACCCTGAAGTAACCACACAGTAAAACGAATTATTAAGAATAAACTCGAGAAATCTGGAAGAATAGGTGGGCGAGGGAAACAACAGGTCGCAGTGTATTTAGCGAAATGTCACAGCCAAAAAGTAACGATGACATAATAAACTACATAGAAGAGATCAAAGTCTCATCTTTCAGTTCCGAGCAGGACATACCAGAGTCAATAGCCAATATATATATAAAATTTGGGATTGGGCTGCCAAGAGCAGGCTTGCTCAGCAGCCATGGGATAACAGCAACAATCGAATCATCTTGTATAATATGCGCGCAGTGGTAATTGGGCAGACTGAATTCTCGTGAGATAACTAAATTCTCTTATGTTCCACCTTGCTTTGTATTTAACACAAGAAGCCGTGTCTAATGTCAGCGTTTCTCATTCTACCCCTCCTGTTGACATTTCTAACTGTTCTCAGACATATAATTACACATGTTCTAATTCTCCCCTCATGTTCCTTGGATATTGACCAAGTCTTGACATTGATAGCTTAAAAACTGTTACTGTTTATAAATATACACTTTATCTGTTGTTCTGTTATCAAACGTCTAAGTGGCAGCGACAGTTGCTAAGTTACGGAAGATGCTTTCTGCTTTTAGTTTTAAAAAAATCAAGTCTTAATTTTGGTGTTTTTCTCTCCCACATAACTTTAATGACTAAAGTTTCGTTACTGGAAATCATAAACTGGACAAACGGCACAGATACAATAACTATTTTAAAATATGATTGCTACTTATCTTACTAAGTTGTCTTCTAACAGACATGAAATCCGCAGTAAACGGGGAGATAGTGGAACAAGTCAACAGTTACTTGTACCACGGACAGATAGTAACAAGTGACCGTAGATGTGAAAGGAAAGTGGATAGAATAAAGGTAAAGGTAGTCTCACGGCAGACACTGCCGTCGGGGGTGAATGTTTCAGACTTCATTGTATTAGGCCACAACTTTGTGAGGTTTCCTTCCTCACTTATTTGTTTCCTTCCCTAGCCATTAGGCAGCTACTGCTTTACAGCTGGGTCGACAGGAGCTGCTAGTAGCGGGTGTTGAACCTTGTACCTTTCCCATGAAAAGCTCTACTCCTGCCCTAATCAGACACTCAAAATAGAAATACAGTGACGAATAAAATAGGAGTGGCGAATAGAACAGGAATGACGAAAACCACATTTAGCAACATGAGAAATATATTGACATCCCAAGTCAATAAATAAACTAACATGAGAAATATATTGACATCCCAAGTAAATAAATAAACTAACATGAGAAATATATTGACATCCCAAGTAAATAAATAAACTAACATGAGAAATATATTGACATCCCAAGTCAATAAATAAACTAACATGAGAAATATATTGACATCCCAAGTAAATAAATAAACTAACATGAGAAATATATTGACATCCCAAGTCAATAAATAAACTAACATGAGAAATATATTGACATCCCAAGTAAATAAATAAACTAACATGAGAAATATATTGACATCCCAAGTAAATAAATAAACTAAAAATGAGTCATCAGGTGTCATGTATTTTCATCACTACTGTACGGTGTGGAGGCTGTTTTACCTAGGGGTCAAGCGTCCGTTAGAATCACGCTCGTGTCCAGTTTGGCGGACATCGCTCCTCCACGTACAGGAAGTAATGGCAACCTATCGTGCTGCACACTCGCACCCGTCAAATAGGTTGGCGGACATCGCTCCTCCACGTACAGGAAGTAATGGCAACCTATCGTGCTGCACACTCACACTCGTCAAATAGGTTGGCGGACATCGCTCCTCCACGTACAGGAAGTAATGGCAACCTATCGTGCTGCACACTCACACTCGTCAAATAGGTTGGCGGACATAGCTTTTTTCGCTCCTCTACCTACGGAAAGTAATGGCAACATATCGTACTGTACACTCGCCAAAGAACGTATACCCGTCAAACAGGTTGTCGGTTGTAAGAAGCGACGTGATGTAAGGACATGCTACTTACTTTTACTATACGGTGTGGAAACGGGGCCCGATGAGCAAACATTGTAGGACATAATAAAGGCCATTGTAATGTGAATATACAGAAGAATTGGTTGCATTTCGTGGAAAGAAAAGCAAAGAAATGAAGTGTTGGCGAGATTAGTAATCGGAAAGGAAATACCGAAAGACATACAAATAAGACAGAGTAAATATTTTGGAAGGTATAAGAAGAGGAATGATACACAAAACGGGGGCGTGGGTGAAGGACAGGCAGGTAAGATGTAGACAGTGTTATAAGTGGGAGAACACCATCAAGAGATGTGCTAACACAAATGTACGATCATCCCACATTTCGATGACACTAGACATAATTATCATCACTGAATATTGATATTCGTCGAACCTTGTTACATCCAAACTCTTGAAACTCGTTTAAATAGAAGGAATTACGTGACTCCCATACTATTTGCTTATACATATTTAAGATGTGTTACATTCTGAAATTAAGCTGAAAGATTGCACTCAACATAATATTAGTTCGCTTTTTAAACAAAATGATTGGGCAAGGTAGGATGTAATGGATGTAATCAATTGCCTAATCTTTGATACATGTTCTGTCAATGTTCTCACGTAAAGTTGAATTGTAACCTTGTTTGTGTTTAATCCATTATATGTATTGAGTTTTACTATAGACCCTTGTACATTCCGTTTGTTAATATAGTGCATTATATACATTTTTAAAGTTATAATATTGGGAACGGAGACGATAGTCCGGTCAGACACAACATACTGACTAAGACCACTAGCTCTCTTCTATGTACCGTACTCTGGATTAAATACCAGGTTGGTATTTTGGTTAAACAAATAAATACATATTTGTTTGCACAATCAATGTTCGTATGTGATCTTAGAGAATCACTATTTCAAACCCTATATGAATAGCGTCCCTACCCACGTACATTTTACCCAAATATTTCGGTCACCTGCCGTTGCTAAATGGATATTACACTATGAAGATGCTATTTATAATTAAGGGCACTTCACATACACAATCTATGCAGACAAGGTAAAACCGATGGGCATATCACATGTTGCGACGAAACGATGGTCGACGGAGCACGGCGACAGCATTCTGGTTCACCCGAGGAAATAAGAGATGTCGTTGGTCCCTCCCTTTCTGTAAGCAACAACTTTCGAGGCACCTCTGGAGACCAAGCTGGGACCCACAACTACGCTGAGGAACGGGTCATCAAGATAAAAAATACATCATATAAAAAACCATAGTACAATACAAAGTATGTTATGAACTCCTTTCACATCCTCGTCTTAAAGACACTTGCTTTTTTTACCTTTGGTTCTTGTTTCCCCCTATTTTTGTTATCTCACGCTTGCTATGAATTGACACATTTCTATATGTACTATTCCATGATAATCGCAGGCCAACGGACATAACCCATGTTTACGGGTAAGTGACACATAACTTGTCAAGACCCTATTCCGCCTGCAAGTGCCGGTCCTCGAAAGACTGCAACCATGCAGCCTGGCTTAAAGATCAGGGTTCAAAGGTGATCAATAAAAATGCTGCGCTGAAATCGGATGTATCGGACAGAAAGGTGCAGATATCGCAGAAACGTTGTAAACTACGACACGCCACAAACGTCCTTTTCATGACGAACGTCACAGAAAAATTAGATATAACTGTTGGCTTTCTGTGTTCTTCCTATTGGCTAGTGACTTATAACGTTATTCGTTTCACTTAGCCCCGTTTCTTTTTTGTGCTTGTTTGGTTGTCAGTCCTGGATAAAGGCCCTTTAGTAGATCGAATCGTTGGTATATGTACATGACAGATCGCCTTTAACACTGCCTGTAACTGGAAGACTAACTAACATCCCTAGCAGCCCAACATTTAACTCTCAAATTGGCCATACTCAAGGTACAAAAGAAGTAATTTTCAGGAAAATGAGGGAACGGGGCGTGAGCGGTTCGTGGCAAGGATCACAACCAAGCCTTGCTAGTGTTCTGATCCATTATACAGTAAGGTCGTGTCCACATATAAAGTAAATACTACTCCGATATACAAACATGCACCCGTCCTACGGCGTGTTCAATAATAGCCGACCCTTGTATACAAACACAAGTCACAATCGCTGTCACAAACATCTTTCCAGCATGACTTTTAAAGCAACCAGTTCGTCAGTCTCAAGATTGACTGCATGCCATGTTTACTTTCAGTTTGATTTCCAAAGTCACGTTAAAGCAGCGCTTTAAAATCGCCCATCTGTTAAGTTGTTGTGGATTACCACAATGAGTAACTTTACCGTTTTGTGCGCCCTCACAAAGGACGTTAAAAGTGGCGGATTGCAGTAACTTTCCTAAGATCATGATAAGGCTGATGACGTTGGAACGCGGCCTTCCACGCGGTTGAATTATGCTTGACACCATCTGCATGATGCTCACTACTACGGGGATCACGTCGATCCCCATCTCGTCAGCCAGACTGCCTGAAAACAGCCTGTTTCCGGGGAACGCTAAATGAAAGAAAGACGTTGGTCTTGGTCAGTATATTGTGCCTGACCGGACTAGCGTCTCAGTTCCCTGTCTATATGTGCGTATAATATTCATAAGAGACAGCGTGGGCTTGTGATTAAGTGACACGGCTCATAACCCGAAAGTGCTGGGTTCGTTCACAGCACCAGCCGTTACCCCGGGATGCCGAAGCCGGATGCACTGGTCCAACAGGCGCAAAATAAAAACATAGTGTAACGCCCACCGCCTTGGAGAATAGATGAATATGGGCAAACGCTAAAACAAAAATTGGGATACAAAGTGTGGCGATACAGCTAAAATAAAGCACAAGCATCTCAGTTTGAGAGAAAAGCATGAACTAATGAAATTGAGTGAACACGACGTGGCTGTGAGTGAAGATAGGACTATCAACAATCCTCAATTTTAATATTTGTAAAAATGGAAGGAATGTATTAGAACCGTGATCATCAGTTGCCCCAAAAATACATTTTGGTTGCTAGGGTACAATGGGTTAAAGGTCAATTGTTAGAGGAAATGTAAAATACTACACCAATACACATGAAAATGATTACAAAAAGCTATGGGGAAAGCTGCAAGTGCAGGCACAGCTGCTACAGAGCTTGAGGAAACAATAATACCAGATGGTGGCTGTTCCAGTGTAACAGATTTTCAATTTGGCTGGGAGGGGCCTATATTGGAAGACAATGTCGCGTATGACTTTTATTGGAAGAGAAAAGAAATATATGGCTGGCTTCAAAGCTGTTAACGATAGGCTTCCACTTTTGTTAGGGGCTAATGCAGCTGCCGACTGGAAGATAAAGCCTGTGACAATTTATCATTAAGATAATTCTAAAGGGCTCAGTGGTCGCGAGTTCGAATCACGGTGGAGGCCGAGATTTTTTCACATGGAACTTCTGGTAAAAAATTCAACCCGATCTCTGAGTAGTGGGATCGGACTCCCGTGTTCAGTGTCGAGCACGTTAAAAATCCCTTGGCAGTTAGAAATGGAAAAGAGTAGGCTTAACGGCATCTGTCCGGACAAAATTTAAAAAGTTTTCCTTAAAAATCTACCCAAATGATTAGTACCTTCCCCCAGGCCTAAGTAAGAAGCATGAAGTTTTTAAATGTATACTACGTATAACCGAAGCCTTCAGCTACTTGGCAACAGACATTAACATGACTGAATACCAGGATTCCAAGTATAATTCTAGGCCCCTTAACATATATTGAAATTCTAGCCTTCCTGTTTATTAAGTGAAATTGCTGAAAACCTGAATGACAGAATTAATTATTTTCAACGCGGTTCTCGCAGCGATGAGGCTAACGTCTGGTCAGGCAAAACACTGATCAGAAAATGTTAGCCACTGTCAGGAGAAATATACTGGCCAAGACCCTCACCTGACCTCCTCGTTGGTCGTCTTGGAAACCAGATGAAGCCAAGCATAGCACAACCACCTGGAGGACCCCGATCCACCTTCATCAGCACGCTCGGGATGTGAGAAAAGCTACAGCAACCCGACACTTAACGTCCTTTTCAGGGTGCACAAAAGAGTAACCTACTCATTGTGGGCATTCGCAAACAACACTGTTATCTGATTATTTAAAACATGCAAGGGAACAGAACATTCGATTAAAAATGATACTGCTTGTTGTTCATGCTTCAAGCCACTTCTCATGCTTAGTCCCTCAATTAAATGAAAGTGGCCTTCCTCCCTCTAAATACTACTTCATTGCTACATACAATGGATCAACGTGTGCTTGCAGTATTTTAATCGTATTATCTATAGATCATTTGAAAAGGATAAAGCTGCATTAGATGATCTTTCTCAGGGAGCGAAGCAAAGTCAATTAAAAGCTTTCTGGAAAGACTTCACTGTTTTAGACGGTTTTAATTTAGCGGTGTACACAAGAAAGTTAACCACATTGAAAGGTTGTTTTTTTTAAAGTGAATCCCTCCATTGTGAACAACTTTGAAGGGGTGAAAAGCATGTTGACGAAATCAATTCAAATGTTGACTTGGCATGGACATCGGAATTGAAAGTCCAGCCTGAAAATGATCATTTACTGATTGAGTGACGAAGAAAGTTCCTTCAAGAAGGAGTCTCATCCTGAAGATGTGGCTCCCCCTAGGCTGATAAGTAGAAATAGAGGAAGGAATAACCATAATAGATAAGACAGTTTCCCATTGAGAAAGCATGTAACGGGCCCATTTTTTAAAAAGTACAAAAGTCAAAGCAGTGCTACAGAGCTAAACACTCAGCTACAGGAGAAAGGAGATGCTGAAAACCACCCTGCACCACTTTTGTTTTTCACGAAGCAGCTTCCAAATCTATCGCCAGACACCCCTAACCCTTCAGATCCAGGGCCGTCATCATTTTTGGTTTAAATGGACATTCACAAAATATTACCCAGAGGATGAGGTTGAATTTAAGGCTGACGACGTTATACAAATCACATAAATCAACATCATTTTATCTTAGACCTTTGCAAGAATCAAAACATTAAAACCTACCATTCTGTTTATTTAGCTTTCGCATCCATTTTCTATTGATATATAGTGTTGTTTACATTTCTCAGCGACCAAAAGGTACATGCAAGCTAAAAATAGGGCAATTCTGTTTTACGGACATGCACAGGTCCCTCCCTATATGCTAGTGTGTGTGGTGGTGGTTGGGAGAAATAGAGAAATAGAGAGAGAGAGAGAGAGAGAGAGAGAGAGAGAGAGAGAGAGAGAGAGAGAGAAGAATCCGTCTTAGGAAACAAAGTGAACCAGATTTTTTTTTAAACATTTTTTTTCCCAGGGACTAAGTATCAAACTAAAACGCATTTTGACATGTCACTCTAAGTGCGATTAGATGAGCGATAGACGAATCGCTTTTCATGGGAAACGTACTGGACATGAGTACCGTTATCGGTATGCTCCAGTCGACCAAGCTGTAAACGTATATCCGACATGCGTCTAGGAAAGTAAAAGGCAGCTAGAAAAGGAACTGGTCGCCCTATCTCACACAAGCTGTGGCTTTGCATACAGACGCCTCTATAAACGTCATTCCCCGACAGTAATGTAACTATTATCAGACAAACCTTGACTTTTACTATGTTTGTAACAATACTGCTAACCATAAGAGCGTCGTTAAAATACTAGTAATGCATGCGACTAACCATTGGCTAAATGAGTCTAATAAGGTTGATTCCATATCAAAACATACAACCCGCGTTTGTAGACAAATCATTACTGACATACTAAAGTTTAGGTCATTTAGGATAGAAGAATTCGAAAAATGTGGACCACTGCATCCCTGCATGCTGTTGTTAATACCCACAATGAGTAAGCCTACTCTATTGTGCGTCTTGAAAAGGGCATTCAGTGACGGGTTGTAATAGCTTTTCTCACATCCTGAGCGTGCTGATATTTTTTTTTTTTTTTTTTGCTTAAATGTTTGCCTCACTAGTTTCTACTGGCGGAAGCGCGCCATTTTCCACCCCAGACCGTAGTCAATTGGGCGATATCAGGACGCATAAACCAGTGCTTGAATGCATGTGTGCGTCTGTATGTACCTATGCTAGGTTTGTGCACCCCCAGAAGCTAGCCCAACCAAAGTGCAATGGAAGGGCTTTACCACGAGGGCGCGTGTGAAAGTTGTGCAAGGGTGTGACTGTAGGACAGAGTCAAATGAAACAGAGTGAGGTAAGAGAAGAGAAAAGGTTGAGCGTGCTGATAAAAGTGGACCGCGTTCCTATAGGTCGTTGTGCTATGCTTAGATTCATCTGCTTGACGCTCACTACTACGTGTATCACGTCGATCCCCACCGCCTTGAAAACAGCCTGGTTCCAGAGAACGGTACATGGAAGAGAGATAATGGGCTTGATCAGTATATTGTGACTGACGGATTAGCGTCTCAGTTCCCCCTTGCTTGTTAAAAGGTGAACGTGACGAGCTGGGAATGTGTTTGACGACGTATTTACTGCAAACCAAATAGCTACTGAAACTACCACTGGTAATAGATGCTTTGACACAAGCTTTCTGCGAGGTGGAAGCAACTCAGCATCTGTTGGAGCGAGAAAGAAGGACCAAAGAAGAGATCACAAGTCGGATGTTCTGACTCGCCAGTTCCCTAAACCAAAGAGACGGAGTGAGAGCGCGGGCTAATGTCAGCCATACAGCACAAAGGTGAAGCTTCTCCAGTTCATGACTCTGCACGCGTTGTCATTCACACAAGTTCAAACCTGCTGGCTGAGGCGTAGCTTTCAGGGTTAACACAAAGAAAGCTCTACAAGCAATAACCCCGTATATGATGCAAGAATAACGTTTTTTTCTCGAGAACAATAAGAAGAATGCATAACTGCCGGATATCCCAAATAGCCGAGACTGGGCTGCTTGTGGGGACAGGGGCGATGTCATAAACAGAGAAGCTCTTCAGATGGATGTATTCAAGAGGAAAATGTGAACAGGCTACATTTCAGGCTAATTCATTTATTGAATACATGGTCGCCATAAAGTCTGGCAACAGATGATATTGTCTTATATTTTATGTGGGGCCGAGGGGAGATTCATGTCTGGGGATCGGATCGGTTTTTTTTTAAAATTGACTGGCAAGACCCATCAATCTAGCACACTAACCAATGTATTCATGCATAATAAACAACTTATGTGTACACTAAATAACTTATATGTGTAAACTAACAACTTATATGTGTAAAATAAACTTCAATGTGCACACTAAACAACTTATATGTGTACACTAAACAACTTATATGTTTACATTAAACTTATATGTGTACACTAAACAACTTATGTGTTCACTAAACTTATATAACACACTAAAACACCTTATACCAACACACTAAAACACCTTATACCAACACACTAAAACACCTTATACAAACCAACACACTAAAACACCTTATACCAACAGCCTAAGAACTTATGTTAGCACCATAACCAACAGTCTAAACAACTTGTAAAGGTATGGTTACGGTTTGCTTCCCATGGTAGTTACACTACTGCCAGGGGATGAAGTTGTTCAAGACTTCAGTATACTAAGCCATAGCTTGTATGAGGTAGGGTGGCCGGTTCCTTTCCTCACTGCCTTTTACTTTCCTAGTCATATGCCAGGTACCTATTTACAACTGGGTCAGTTGGAATGTGACGGTCGTGGGAATAGCGGCAACCTAAACAAACTATACCAACACAACTTATGCTAGCCCACTAAACAACTTATACCAGTACCACCCTGAGATGGCCTAGTGTCTAGGTATTTGACTGTCAGATCCTAAGTGTTGCGTATTACTTGGGGGGGTTTTCCCGCGCGGCAGTGTATCCGCAGCTCCACTCCCAGCTATGACAACATGTGTGAACAGCTTGCCAGATTTGAAACCCTTTGACAACTGTTTACCGTGCATGCTAAATGACGACACTTTGCATTTTCGCCCTAAGTGAAGCATATGACCACCACACAAATTGGCCCATTTGCAGGAAGTATGTATCAGAGAATATGTAGTCACTATTAGAACAGCAATGGTTTTAAATGAGGTTGCTAGCCCCATGCACAACAGCTTTTACAACATGCATAGAAGGTTACCGTGGCCCTATTTTCAACCCGGGCACCACCCTGCGCCAGTTAATTCAGTTAAAAGCAGACACAAATCATCCGAGGCAACTCATCATAGATGCATGTCCAGGGATTAATGGAAATGCTGCATTAATACATGCACCACGACCACTGCCATTTTACATAGCTCATTGAACTTTGCATTCGCCAATCAGCGACAACCCATTGAACATATGTGATATCATTGAACACATTGTGTATTGTCATGTAACAAATATGAAAAGAACTATCAATAGAGAGGGTTTTTTTTCATTGCTAAGGGCGACAGGGGGAAGTAGTTATATCGCTGATGAATAAAGACCGCTTTCCTCCGCATGTCCGTACAGGCTAGGTTGTTTTGTTTTTTGCCACAGATGGAAAAGAGCCTGGGTCCTTGTCAGGAACCGGATACTTTTCTTCCAGGCTAAAATGCAGGCAATCTAATCTAACCAATCACTTCTCTACAATGTAATATCAACCACTCACTTCTCTACAATGTAATATCAATGAATAAAAATTTAAAACAAAAATACTATCACTACGTTATTTATTCCAAATGCTGGAGTCCTCCAGGTGGATAGGGCTGTGAATTAAAGCCTGCTTGCCATTGCAGTCGCCATGCATTTTACAACGCTAGATTTTTACATTACCTTTGACATGAAAAAAAAACTTCTGCAATACTGAGGTTTTGAACGTATCGGAACGTGGTCGGAAGACGACACCCAAACTCCACGACCTGCCGCTCCACAATTTTCAAAAACCAACTTGTTATACCTACAAGGTATGTCAGTAAGTAGGTCATAGATTGATTTCAGGCAGCTGAAACATGTTGGTGTTTCTAAAGGCATCATTAGGTGGCAGCAACATCCAGTTTTGTGATTTCTTTAGGTAGCAGACGCTAGGTATCACATGTACAGTTTAGATACAGAAAGGTGTCGATACAGAAAGGCGTCGATGCCCACAGAGTGCAATATCAAATAACAACATGCTGCTGTGCTGTCTTATTTGGGCAAAAAGACTGCAAATGATATTCAATGCTTCCTGTTTAGGATGAGAAGTGTTTGTAGCATAAAGCGCTGCATAACTGGATCAATCATTTGACCCTCAAAAATAGCAGATGAAGCTCGACCTGGTTGTCCTGTTTAGGTTGCAACAGAGGCATCTGTGTAGGGGGTGGCAAGATGATTCGAGCTGGCAGGTGGGAAACGACAGGTAGCAACTGAAATAGGGTGTTCACCTGGTTTAGACTACAGCCCAATGCATGTTCTATTGCATTTAGAAAAAAAGTGCTCTACTAGTAGGTACCCAGACAACTGACTGACTAACACAAAATCAACCGAATAACCTGTCCTTGCAGCATGTCAGAATGGAGAAATGTTTGCAGAGCTATGTGCACTAAACAAAATTATCACCACAAGAATATGCATAAGGCCACAAGGAGATTACCAGATCTCATAACAGAAAACAAGATTGACCATATCAGCTCCAGTAAAGCGTTCAGAAGTACACTACAAGACAGAAGAGTAAAGTGAGGTGCAGACGCAGCCTCAGGCCACAATATTTTGCTGAGGATCTTGCAGCTCAAACTCAAGAAAAGGAAAGCAGCGAGCCCTGACATAATAGCAGTAGAAGCTATAATGGAAGATATAGATAAAGCCACAGATACATTACAAGTGTTATTCAAAATACGGCAAGATGAGAGTGTTCACAGAATAGAAAGAAGAACATACGATAAAGCTGCCAAGAACGGAGATCTGTCAGATTGCAATAATTATATGGGAATTATTACATTGTTAACTGTGCCAGGCAAGATACTCAACAATCATCTTGGACAGATTAAAAGAGGAAATGGACAAAATACTAGGAGAGGAACAGGCATACTCCACCAGGGGAGTTCGAGCACATA
This sequence comes from Ariolimax columbianus, assembly GCA_036924085.1. Classification (NCBI taxonomy): domain Eukaryota; kingdom Metazoa; phylum Mollusca; class Gastropoda; order Stylommatophora; family Arionidae; genus Ariolimax; species Ariolimax columbianus. Next base: position 44,767,416 of record JAVGWX010000017.1, read on the forward strand.
TAATATAGCTACTCTTCGCATATTAGTAGAACTTCCTCGATTGTCTTCAGACCTCAACTTCAATTAATAGTAGAACAAACGATTGAATGAAAGATATCCATATACACCAATTTTATAGACTATGAAAAGACAGACAGTGTGGATTAAAACACTCTTTAGCAACTGTTGAGACACTATGGAATAACAGAGAAGTACACAAATATGTACAAAGCTACAGTTGGAGGAGTCGTACATTGAAGGAGAACTGACTGATAACTTCAGTTGCAGACAGGAAAGCCTTCTCTCAGCCTTTCTGTTCTTGTTGGTAATAGATTGGATGATAACATTAATCGAGGGAAAAAGAACTGGTATTCAGTCGAGACTATGGTCATAATTGGAGGACCTGGATTATGCAGATAATCTGGTACTTTTGCCACCAAGTCATAGCCAAATGCAAGAGATTGAAAGAGCAATCAAGCCTGAACATCATATCAACATTACAAAAACCAAGCTCTTTAATATTTACCCAATCGGCCAAGAACTAATCATGCTGGAGAGAGAGCTGTTGTTAAAGGTGGATGCATCTTACACTTTTGGACAGCACAACTGACACATCAGGGAGTACAGATGCAGATATAAAGACAAGAATTGAAAAAGCAAGAGTGGCATTCCTGACAACTATGCAGATCAAGATTCATTCCAAAGTTAGAATATTCTACACCAGTGCCAAGCTGGTGATGTATGGAACGGAAACATAGAGAACGATGGAGGTGATACAACAGACTCCAGTCCTTCGTTAACAGATGCCTATGAAAGATAATGGGCATAAAGTATCATGACATGGTGTTGAACGAAGACCTGTGGAAAAGGAACCAACAACAGCTACTGGAACTGGAGAGAAGAAAATGTATGTGGATATTACACATATGATGAGGAAGGCATCTTCCAACATAGCCAAGCAGGCTCTCACATGGAATATGCAGGGGAAGAGAAGGAGTGGTAGATCTAAAATACATAAAGAGAATGTGAGAGGGACGATTAAATGGTTTCACCTAGAGAAAAACAGAAAGGGTAGGCCATGACCATGAATGGTAGCAAGATGTGGTGATGCATAGTGAGCAGCAATGGGCTGAGATTGACTGACTGATCACGGTATTGAGCAGGCTTGGGGGTATAGGAAAAAACTAACAATTGTGGACATGGGGATGAGGGGGTATTTAAGTTGAAAGTGGACATCCAATTGACAAACAATATGGCCGGTCTCCCTCTCATTCAAATCTATGAATAGTAACAAACCCTCTTGTCTTTTAAATGTCCTGCTAAACTCTAACAACAAATGTTAAAACTGTGTTAACACAGAGAACAAGTACACAGTTCATCATTTCTGGTTTCCCTTTAAGCTACTATTCACAGATTCTTAAATCCAGCCATCATATTTAGTGCCCCTCATTTGATTCCAGTGATCTTGGTTTCCTCTGTCACTGTTCTTTGCCTGATGCTGTTTGGCCTCCCTACTTTTCACTTTCAATCCATGACAAGTGGGGTTGTATTGTTAAGCTTCTTCCTTAGGCTATGTCGCATATCCATTCCCCCATTCTTGCTTTACTCTTCCCTCACTCGTTTTATTACCCATTCTAAGTCCCACATTTGTTTTCTAAAATAAAATGTTAAGACAAAGGACAGTTTAAAATTCGCAACCAATCCAGTTTACCTAAAAATGTACTCGAAAATATAGATAGTCCCAGGGCTCAACAGAAAATAATGCTAACTAACATCCTAACCCCAAAATATAGATATTCAATTATTTAGTTGTAAATCAACTAACGGGGAAACTACACAATGAATCAGATAGCACTACAGAAAATAATCAATATACAGTACCAATATTAGTTCAACTTAAACAAATAAACAAACCCCAATAGAAGGAACTCCTGGAGTGGATCCACGGACCCCTTCCTGGTAAGGAAAGAATAAGTCCATCGCTCTTTCATGTACTCCTGCCTTACAGTCACAGAGAGGACGTATGCACAGACTTCTGGTTTGTGCTAGATGGGAGGCTCGTGCTAACGACATGTTGAACTTTTGGAATGTTTCTTTTATTCCCTCTTATTCTACTATGCTGGGGTCGACCTCTTACTCGTTGCCATAAAAGTTTCGTGTAGTATGATCTTGATGTAGGTTGATCATACTGCATACTTGACAAATGCCCAAACCACTTTAATTTCCGTGCTTCAATATAGTAATTAACCGATATAGACCACCACCATTTTGCTCGTGCTGTTTCATTTTTGTCACGGGCTAAAGCAAATAAAAATAACAGAAATAAAGACCAGGTATACTACAAAGGCCATGAGAAATTATTCTCATAAATTATTAACATGGGATATTGGTAGCGGTTCTGTACACATCATGCACTATGCTCTTATGCATGAGCAATCATGGATCAATACAACTTCTTATACTGAGTGATGCTCATGAAGTCTTCAGTGTCACGTTAAAACATTCAGTATTTTATTTTCCCTGTTAATTTATTCATCAATTTTGTCCATTGCTAAAGTATGCTTCAACCTCGCTAGTCTCAGATGCTTAGTGCATGGCTGGAAAAGCTGTCAGTGACCATCATGTCTGATAGTGTCTTTAAGAGCAGCAACAATACTCCATCCACTTCATCAAATCCGCAGCCATCCTTTGTATGGTGCCCCAGCAGACTCATGATTTTCATTTCAGCTTCCCCCTGATTCTTTGTCAAATCATCTTTGGTCTGCCTCTTGAATCTTTCCTCTGGTGATGGTGTCAGGCTCTATTTTCAGGACATGGTCGATCCAATTCCAGCGCTGCCTAATTATGATGGTGTCAGGCTCTATTTTCAGGACATGGCCGATCCAATTCCAGCGCTGCCTAATTATGATGGTGTCATGCTCTATTCTCAGGACATGGCCGATCATAATCCAGCGCTGCCTAATTATGATGGTGTAAGGCTCTATTCTCAGAACATGGCCGATCCAATTCCAGCGCTGCCTAATTATGATGGTGTGCATGGCTTATGGATTGATTATGGCGTTCTGCCAGATAATTCTATAAATCTTTCTCAGTAGACAGAATGACAATTTTTGACATTAATTACTAACATATCCAAAACTCATTAGTACACTTCAATATTTTTCTGCATCTTCTTCTTCGGCGTTCATTCTGAAAAGGATGTAACATTTCTGTCGTACTTTGCAGCAAGGCTGCGATATCTGCACCTTTCAGCCCAACACATCCAATTTCAGCTGGCTTTTTTTGGTACCAGGTTTTCCTTCCACTGTGATCCTCATATTAGTGCATCCTGTTTGCAGTGCTACAGCTTGGAGACGGAATAGGGTCTGGGTCAGCTATGAGACGCTGGCTGCCCAGTCAGCTCATTCACTGTGCTGCACATTCAGCATCATTTCAATATTCACAACTATGTGCAGAACCTTAGGACGAGCAGCAGAACTGAACACTTCAACAACTCAAAAAGCACAAATCTTCCTCAACAAGTCATCATGATTCGTTCTCTAGAAATTAAAACGGCAGCATTGAGGTAAACAGACACTTAACACTTCTTCAAGTTTCAATCAAACAAGCACAATTGAGCATGGAGTGTCAAGGACACACAAATAAGAACAAGTGTTTCTAATGAATATGATAAACTTCATTTGTGTGTTAACCTCCCTAAATACATACTCTTCAGCTGTCTATGGTATTCTTCTATAAAATATATTGATGCTTCCAAATAATATTCTTGTTTATTAATTGTCCATGATTCACTTCTATGTGACAGGACTAGCCCAGATGTTACACGAAACAAACCTTTCTAATTTCAGTTAACAAAGGTTAGATGCTTTTTATTTTCTAGAATGCTGCTTGTGCCTGGGCACAGCCTTAAGTGTTTCGCCACCTTCTACACTACACTCAATTGCATCTCCAATGTTAAGAGTAACCAGGTATATATGAGCTTGTTTTAATAGTGCCCTATTTACCTATATTCTGGAGAATTATGTTTTTTAAATATCTCCATAATTTACATTTTCTAGTATTTAGACTGAGGCCTTTACTGTAGTTTCTATCTCCTGTAACTGTTTTTCAATTTTCCCAATTACTAATGTATCATCTGCACATCACATGGCGTGCACTCTTATGTCCTACTGGATGGTATCACTAGCAAGCATATCACTCATAGATCTCATTATGTTTTCACTGTATGAATTGAGTAGATCAGCTGATAGATAGTTTGGTCACATGCTGACTGTGTGGAATTACTACTTACATAGGCAATGAGATGGATAGTAAGTTTATTGCAACTAAATTAGTAGTCCATTAGTTGCTAAGAGAAGTGGAGAAAAATCAACAGGTTGATGGGGGAAATTTATGTGATTATTTGCGTATGAACGATGAATGAGATTAATTAACTGATTACGTGCAATAGGTTGAATGTATTCAAAAATAAATGTTTTAGACGTCTATTGGGCACTGGCGGGAAAGAATTCATGACTAATGAGCAAATACGACTGCAGTCCAACCAAAATTATGTTTCTAATGTGACCAGAAAGAAGTGTTCGGCGTAAACTGAGCACATGTGCAGATGAACAATAATACACTCCCACCACAAGCAATTTTTTCCCAGCCAGAAAAATCACCAGGGAGAGTGCAACCATTGGGCCTAGGCACATGCAGAAATTACAGAGAGTGATTGCTGGCCAATCAAACTGAAGAATTGTGTTCTGCCGTACACGCCATCTTTGGTGATGAAAGACCATAGACAGATAGTTGTATTATGAGCATCTTTCTATAACATACTCAATTAACGTTGCTCTTTTCACAAATTGGGTGTGTTCTTTACACCATTACCAGTTTTGCATATACTTGAACAAAGTTTTGGTGGGTAGTGAGGTCTGGGTTGGATGTACTTGTTAAAGGAAAGTGAAGCGTCTGTTATAGCATCTCTTTTCCAGAAGAAGAGATCGCCGCTGGATTCTCTGTTCAACTTGCCAGACAGGAGTTTCCATGCCAATGGTCCCTCCTTCATTACTGTGTTCCCATCAGCACCTTCATTAGGGGCCCCCATGTTTCTTACAGAGCCTGCTGTGGGGCGCGACCGAGTACCCGGCGGTATAACTGGGTGGGCAGATTGGGCTCATAAGCCTTAGTTGGCAGCAAATCTAAGAGAAGGTAACCTCCAACTCTAAACCCGGGTAGACGAAGCTCATTAGTCTTAGCAACTAATGGACTGCTAATTTAGTTGCAATAAACTTACTATCCATCTCATTGCCTATGTAAGTAGTAATTCCACACAGTCAGCATGTGACCAAACTATCTATCAGCTGATCTACTCAATTCATACAGTGAAAACATAATGAGATCTATGAGTGATATGCTTGCTAGTGATACCATCCAGTAGGACATAAGAGTGCACGCCATGTGATGTGCAGATGATACATTAGTAATTGGGAAAATTGAAAAACAGTTACAGGAGATAGAAACTACAGTAAAGGCCTCAGTCTAAATACTAGAAAATGTAATGCCTAGGAAAGGGGGAACTCTGATTTTAAATCCACAAGTGCCAGGGAGTGGTGGCTAGTTCTGTGACGATGAGAGTATCATCAAATGTCTCGAGTAACTAGCATCTGTGGGCAACGACTCTACTGCCTTGTGGAAACCCCAGGAGAGGGTATGGATACAAAAGTAAACCCAGAAAGAAAATCCGGAGTGTTAGCACCTAAGGCGGATGGTATCAAAAAGTTCTACAATAGCTGTGGAGTATAATGACAATCGACAAATATCCCTACCTGTAATAACGAGACTGAAGGTAAGTGGAACAAACAGCCTTGGACACATGACTAGCCGATCCAAAATCAATCACTTTAACCCTGTACGGAAACCGCACAGGATCCACAAGCATGATGTTCTCTGGTTTGAGATCTGCATGTATTAATCTTAGCTCCTTCAATTTGCCCAAGGCATGTAACACCTATTTCAACAAAAGAATTCAAATATTACCATTACAACAAAGAAAACAGGAAGATGTTATACGTTTTCAAAGCACACATTTCTTATATCTTCCAAATTTGTCAATTTATGGTGCAAACAGTTTTTTGTAATGTAATTTTCCCAAATCTCTCTTACTTCTCACTCAGATCCATTTACTATCTTCTACTTCTGATTTACAAGAAAACAACAAGGTATTCACTACTTAAATTGTTGCTTCCTTTGCAAACCTAGTCAACCTTCTTACTGGACAAACCTTTTGGTTTGTGTGGATGGTAGGGTATGGAAACCATGATTTGAAGAGTCTTCTACTATTGAAGGGTCAGACTGCTCTTGTTAGTCCAATCTTATGACAAGTGATAGTGGGCTTCTGCAGCCCTTTGTTTTATGTTGATTATATTGCCAGATCTATGTACAACACTACTTAGTTGCTTTTTACACACATCGTTCATTAATGTTCTGTCCCCCCATTCAGTAGAGCATAAGTCCGACACAGCATTTGGCTGGCTCTAGTCGGCTTTTGGGTAAGCATGATTCTATTCATTTCCAGTGCGGTTTCATTACAATGGTTTTCAGGTGAGGTTGCCAACCCCATGCACAACCCTCCATAGTCACCTCTTACAAAATACATTGAAGACAGCAGTGGTCTTATTCTGCTCACCCTAGGAACCATTCAGGCTACTTAAACAGTGCCTTCATGAAATTAAATTATACATTTATTGTGTATATTTTAAGTCCAAAACCTCAAATATATCGGCAAAGAAAATACTTTACTTTTTTTGTACAAATGTAATTACCCATCTAGTGTAGTAGGTTTACATATACATAAAGTACTAGTTTTATCATTGAAGTGGCAATATTGTGGATTGAAATCCAAGTCTGGGAAACAAGACAACAGCAAGTGAGACTTGGGAATCACTGCTCAAGTGGGCCATCTTTAGCGTGTCAACAAGCAAATGGCAAAAACGCTTGTTCAATAGGGGAAATCTTCCATAGTGTGTTCAGAAATAACTGCACTTGGAATTTATACATTATCTTAATAATTAATTAGCCTATCAACTTAAATTTGTGCAGGTGCTACTATTTTCATTACGATGCAAATGTTGCGATCAGTATGCATATTTTGGGTTGTTTTTTTTCTCTCCGTAAGTCAATGGTAGTTGCTGAATATGGTTTGTGTGAATAGGTCTGGCCCATAGGTGCAATAGTTAATTATTTTGTTTAAAATTGACCCATTGTGATCCTCAATGTTAACCATAGTCTTTAATTTTAGGGCAATTTATATATAGTTCTATGTGAAACCCAGATGTCTAAATCACGTTAACTCCCCTCTTTTCAAACATTATCCCTATTTTTTGTATGCAACTACCAAATTCAGAGAATTAGGTATTGCAATAGATAGTCATACAGCTGCTAAAGGTAAGGTTATAGGACCCTCTAACTCATGGCAGGGTACACCTTGCCATTTCCACAGGCTAATAAATGTCATTAATTTTCCATGGAGATTGGAAAATTAGAGAAAGTTTTAATTTTTCTCCCACGTGAAATATTTATACAATTTTATTGCTGTTTTCTTAGTGTAACAAATTTAACTTTCAATACCATTCAAATAATAAAAGCACTATATATTTTAAACCCTTACAAATTGAAAAGAATTATGATAACCGAAGTAGTACCCTAAATTTATTTATGCAAATAGTAGTGACTTTATGATGTTCCGCAAAAACATGTGCACTTTGAAAGGAATTTTCCACTCATTGCCACGGGTATTTGTAGAACTCTTAAAATGTTATCCAGCAAAGGAATACATTTTTTTTATATACCACAAATAAGCTCAAATACATCCTAATTACTTCATATAACTTAAAAATTTATATAACGTCGATCTTATGATAACTAAAAATCTATATTTTCATCAATTAATATTCCATAACTGCAGAGATATATTTTAAAGATCGCCACATATTTCTGAACACACTAATAACAAGAGGGCCTGAACAATTGTGGGACCCATACAAAAGCTCACACACATCTGTGCAAGAAATAGTCTGAAATGGCTGAAAGGTGAACAAGTTGCGATGTCATTTGCTCTTCCTATACTGTATAGAGAGCCATGCAGTCACGCAAATGACTATTATTTATGTAAACATCTCCAGGTAAATGATTATTACTTCAGCATGGTTTCACCTGTTTGTGTAGACATCTCCAGGCAAATGATTTTTACTCCAACATCGTTTCACCTGTTTGTGTAAACATCTTCAGAACAAAGAAGTGGACAATAGTTTAACTAAATATACAATCTGCTCTCTGATCAGTTCAGCATGGTCAAATGACCATGTCTGTGTATGATGACCACGTACTATACAGCCAGCAGTTTCCTGCTCATGAACCTCTAAATTAATTGCCAGTTGATTAAAACGACGATCAAGGCGAACCAGCACCAGAATATATGTAGCCTTCTGCATCTATTAACAATCCATGTGTGGTCTGTGCGTCATCTGTGCTATACATTCTCAGCCAAGAATAACTGAGCAATCTTGTTCCTCATCTGGAGCTGACCAAGGCCAAAGCAGAGTTACTCGGCTCAAGACTGAATAAAATTAATCTCAATTAAGATGTTAAGAGTTACTCCATTTCACAGTCATATTGAGCAATTTAATCCTTACTTCAAAAAGGAAAGTTGTCTTGTGTTCAGGTACGATGTAAATAGCCTGGTGAGTGTTTTAAGAATCAAACATCACTCGCAGGAATGACAACTATTAAAAGACTCCTCAAAATAGTGTTACTGAATGATGGAAACTGACTTCCATCCATTCCAGTCGGGCACGCTGTACTTGATAACCTAAAACAGCTCTTGAAATGCCTAAGGGATCAAGGCGATGAGTAGACACTTCTATACCTCCATGCGGTGATCCTGGATAACAGGCTACAACAGAGCAGACTGGCTAAGGAGAAGGGATCGAAGAGTAGGCTAACACAGTACACAAAAATGTTTGCTGAAGTCAGATGCGTCGGACTGAAAGGTACAAATATCGTGGTAAACTACGACACAACGCATTCCATTCTCAGGGCTACATCCTGCTACTTGCAAAGTCCTTTTCAGGGCTTGGCAGCGGGGGAATGAGAACGGAGAAGAAATGTCTTTAATACAGCAAGTCATAGGCTTAATCGACCTGTACTTCTACAGGGAAACATGCCTCTGTGCAGGTCTCAGCTCTGGTGAGCTGCTGGATGTAGTCGTGAGGATATACTGCTTAGCGGGCTAGGCTTGAGCAGCTTATTTCTCCGCTGCGTTTGGAGAAGTGCAGCAGAGGATGATCAACTGATGTGAGAGTCCAAATTAATAGACTCATAACACTACAGCAAAAAAGACAAGTATGGTTGATATCTCTGTTGTGACCTCAAGGTGGTGGCTCTGTAGCTAGGATTTACGAAGTACTGCTGTTTCTTATGTGAATGAGACAGCTGAACAAAAACTTTCCACTAAGTGAAGAAAGAATGTCCTCAGAAAACGTCTATGAAAGTCTGAGAGAAAATGTACAGCCGTCCAGCAGTGGTAGAATCATACAAATTCCTGATATCTCTACTACATATCAAACTCGATGTGATGAAAAACTTTGTGAAAGCCTCAGACCGCACTGGTTCATTCTGTTGTGTTCCTAAGAATATACTTCACTGCACTTTGGGCATACTCATAAATGCTCAGGTTTTCTCAGGAAATAGTGAAGAGTGTGGATGCTGATGGTTCCTGCTGCTTGTTGGTTGTACACACTTTTGTCCTCTCTCGTACTCAAGTCCGCTAGGATATCGTTCGATTTCAGTGTGAGAATTGCTGTTTCATTTATTGCATTGTGTCATCATCAAACAGGTGATCACTGATCTGCACTGGATCAGCCTTCAAGTACTTGGCTAACAAATTCCCTAACTCAGTGAATCGAAAATTAGAGGACATTTTTGTCTTCAGATCCGCGAACTCTTCAAAGACAATGTTAGACAAGTTGCTTTATAGGTGACAAGAAAAAAGCTCAGGGCGAGTTTCGCCTGGTCTCAACTTACTTCCTAAGAAATGTCTAGAAAAAAAACTACATGGAACTGGCTGAGGACATGTCTCTGAAACACAAAATTGGCTGCAATATGTCCTTAAAGATCCACTTGGATTTCTTCCCTGACAACTGTGGCATGGTTAGTGATGAAGACAGTGAAGATTATCACCAGGACATTGCCATGATGGAGAAACGATACCAGGTAAACTGGTCCACTTCAATCTTGGCTTGTATAAACCATCATTGATGAACCATGCCATGGGAGACCATGAAGCGTGGCAACAGACTAGTCACTATTGATGAAATAGCCATAGATTTCAACACGTGTCACAAAATTACTCACTGATGACCTTGGTTATAGGAAAGTATGTAGCAGATGAGAAGGTAATGGAGTCAGTGCAAAATTGGTTATAGGTCATACTAAGACTTGAGGGGATGGCGTGGCCTAGTGGTTATGTGACACGGCTCACAACCATAAGGTGCTGGGTTCGATCCCCACCTCAGCACCGGCCGTTACCCCGGGGAAACAAACCCTTAGAAAATGCAAGAGGAAGCAGACCCTTACATAAAATGCATGCTGAAGTCGGATGCACTGGGCCGACAGGCGCAAAATAAAAACGCAGTGCAATGCACACCGCCTTGGGGATTAGAGAAATAAGGCAAACGCCAAAAAAAAAAAATACTTGGACTTTTTTCTATAGCTAGTGGACATGTAGGCAAAGTGTGTTGCCAGGCACGGGGACTATGTCAAAAAATAAGACACACAAATTTCTGTCTCGCATTCTTACAAAAATGTTAACCAAATGTATGTTACTTAATTATTGCCCCTCATATATCAATCAAAATCCTTAAATTCCCTGTGGAGCATATGTCCTCAACAAATACTGGCCAAGTCTTCCTGGAATGTGCAATCATTTCTAACTCCAACATTCCCCTCCCCTCTTTCCTGCCATTTTTAGGTCTGCCCCGACGATTCCAGAACAGTGACTGCCTTGTAATGCTATCAGCTGGTTTCCGTAATGTGTGTCCTATCCATTGCCAGTGCCTTCTCTTTACTTTCTAGTCCCATTGGCATTGGCCCAGTTTTTTCCCCCACTGTTCTCTATTTGTGACTTTATCATACCATTTTATTCTCTCAGTTCGTCGCAAGCATCCATTGATGAAAGCTTGTACTTTTCATTGTTCCCCACGCCCCAGAGTCATGCAATTTAATGGACATGACATATTTGAAGATTGGTATTTTTTTGGCAGACATAATTTATTTCAATTATTCCCTAAAGCAATAGAAGTCCCTTTCACCTTTTGTATTCTAAATTTGATATATGTATCCGTACCTCCAACCATTTCTAAATTACTACCAAAATAAACAAGTGAATCTATCTCTTGGGTACTGTGTCTTCCAGTATAACTTCATTGTTGTTTGGTGCTTTAGTGTCATATTCTGTGTTTTTCCTCTGTGTATCCACAGACATAACTTCAACGAATAATCAGGAAGTATATTTATGTATACAAATCATCTATGAAATCAAGGTCTTCCAGCTTGCTTTTCAAATGTTCACTGCATTCCTGTTTTTCTACTCTCCGTTGTTCGCAGTCTCATCCAGCATATTTTAACAGATAGCAGGTATACCCCCTGTCTGATCCCAGTTTGAACTGTAAATGGGTCTGACAATTTGCCGTTGCGGATTATTTCACATGTGATCAAGAGCCACTGTAACACAAAAGAAATGTAATCAAGAGTTGAATTAACTCAATAGGAATGGCTTCCACAACAACAACATTCTAAATAGAGTTCCCTGTTACTATGCTCTGCAAATAATTTCATGTTTCCTGCTACACTGTACAACATAAATGTCCTATCTTTTGAACTAGTGAAAACATTTAAAACAAAATATCTTGCCTGATAGGTAACTGGTCGAATGTACTTCAGGGGAAGAGGTTGGAACTTGTTTTGCTTCAAGAAATCATATAGGTTCTGCTCCAACATTTCAAACACCAGACATGTGTGGTTCTTGTGCTGGAAGCACTCATATGCCCGCACAAAGTTGTAGTCATCTGCACTCTCTTGGGCCAGCCGTGACAAGATACCAACCTGTAAGAGAATTGGAATGCGTGCAACATCAATTACTGATAATAAAGCTGGCTAAATACAATAAATAATACGAACGCTGAAAAACACAAACAGATGAGGTACATATCCAATGAGCTGTATGTACTAGTAACGCTTCTTAAAAGGCAGGGGAACCAAACTCTTCTTTGTTCGTTCTCACTTACGCAACCAAACCCTGAAAATTGCTTTGCAAGCAGCAGGATGTTGTCCGAAGAATGGAATATGTTGTGTCGTAGTTTACAGCTTGGCTGCAATATTTGCACCATTCAGTTGGACACATTTGACTTCAGCAGGCCTTTTTGAGTACTGGGTTAACCTTATCTTTTCAGTCCTTTCTCCTTAGCAAGTCTGCTCTGTTTTCCAGTATCACTGCGTGGAGGTGTAGAAGGGTCTTGATTTGCTGGCACTGACGCTAAGAGATGTTGGTTGCAAACTACTGCAGCTCATGCACTGCTCAACATCATTATCCCCAAATCAAACTCAAACCAGTATGAGGATTAGTTTACTACCCTGGCAGTCACCCATCAGTGCCCTGCGCTTGTTGCATTTGTGATTCGAGCCAAAATGACCAAACGTGTTAAGAAAAGAATATGCATTCACTTTTTTGCAAAAGCTTGGTAACGTGCAACCAGAAATTATTGAGAAGATAAATATGGATTTTGGTAAGAAATGCTATCAGTTCAATGCAAGATAAAAGTGGTATCGTTTTTGAAAAGATAGCCACGCATCAATTAAGAGTGGTGAACAATCTGAAAGACCACCAACACATAGAAATCCAGGAAAAAATTGGGGAAAGTGTGGAAGGTCATGGAATAACAATTAGAGAGATTGAGAGTGAAGTGGCAATGTGTACGGTTCAGTGCAATCAATTTTGACTGACAATCTTAGGATGCTCTGTGTAGCTGCAAAACTTGCTCCAAGACTTCTACCTCACAGAGGGACACCCATCTGCAGATAGCACTTGACATGCCAGAAGTGCCAACTGTGATCCTGATTTCATGGATAGAATCATAGACTGAGATCAGTCCTAGATCTATGGTCCCAACCTTGAGACAATAGCAGTCATCTATGTGGAAAATGTCAGAATCCCCATGACCAAAAAAGGCAGTAGGTATAAAGAAATGTGAAAATCCCGAGTTATTTCCGACCACCAGGGCATAGTTTGTCACAAGTACACACCTCTGAGATAAAGTGTCAACAAGGAATACTACCTGACTGTTATGCTCCGCCTACGCAAGTTAGTCACAAGAAACTACAACCCTGGGAGAGTGGCAGCTAAGCAGATTCCCCCCATTATGATTCTCCGGCCAACAAAGGGAACTAGGTTTTGAACTAAATTGTTTAATTGGTCATTTTTGTCCAGCCTAAAGGTCGGATGTTTTTTGAGCTGCCCTTGTATTTCATTATTTCAAAATTCAGAACACCAGTTTTAACCTATGCTTTTTTTAATTGTTCTCAATGTTCTCTCTGGATGTCTGGTTTAGCTTACACAAATATGTTCACTATTTAGATTACACATTTTCTGTCTTCTGGAATGAGGGGTCCAATGTATTTCAACTGTTTAATTCATTTCCTTCTAGCTTAATTGCATCTTCACATACCTTTACTAATATTGTATTTCACTCACACTGAGGACCACAGGATATGGATTGGCAGGCTGAAGATTTGAGATCACTGAGCTAAGGATTAGTGACTTGTTTGCACCTGTTTCAAGTGTGTGCAAACATGTCAGGTAACAATGTTCTAGATCTGCATACTTCATAAGGTTCTCCAGCTAATAGCTTTAATTATGGCCATAAATATTCAACAGCTCACATAATAATCCACATAATTCTTTCATGAAGCAAAAATGTCTGCACCTTAGAACAAAAATACTGATGCAGTTTTCCAGTTTCACTAGGTCTAGATGGATATTAAAATTGATGCACTAAAATATGAATAATGTTCAATTTATGATAATAAAATTATTATCAGAGAGAATGCAGTAAAACATTTATGAATCAGCGTATACAAGGGCACAGATACAGAAACAAGCCACGTTATAACAAGAGACGCTCAACAATGATCTAATCAAATCTACGCTATAAAGATATTACTATTAGAGGAGTGATGTATCAAACTGGACAGGTTGACTCTATAAGTAAATGAAGATTGGATTTAACAATGCAGTGTATATAATTATAATGTTTTATAGCCTGGTAGATCCGCTCTTAGCTAAAGGAATGTACTTAATACTAATTTTGATGTGACTGAATGTACAAAAGATTCCAACAGTGACATACAGGATGGATTATTCTAGAACACACGGACATGTTTGAAACACCATAGCTTCAAAGATGTCAACAGTGCTTTTACACAGCCATAAACAAATGCAGGACATTAAATAGTTATCAATAGTTTGACAGAATTCGATCAGTTTTTCTCCTCGCTCAATTCTGTGTCCCAAACCGAAAGGTACTCAAACACTTCTCTCCTCTTCGGCTCTTTCCTCTCCTACTTTCGCATTGAAATCGTCAATGATGATCAAGATATCTCTTTTTTCAACTTTTTTCATCGTTTCTTGCAATGTGTTATAGAAATCATCCATTTCGCAATCGTCTGCTGCTGATGTTGGTGCATACACTTGAATTATGGTTAAATTTCTAGTCTTTTTCTTTAGTCTTATAACAATTATCCGGTTGTTGACTGGATTGTAACCGAGTAGTTAAGTCTTTTTTGACAGAATAAAGCCGACACCGCTTTTTCTGCCCTTGTTCATCCCAGAGTATATGAATGTTTCTCCTGAGGAGCTGGTACAGTGCCCTTGACCGGCCCATCTGTGCTCAGAGACTCCAAGAATCTCTATCTTGGTTCTCTTCATTTCTCTTCCAATCATGAACAACTTGCCCTGGGATAGGCTCCTGACGTTCCAGGTGCCTATTCTTAGTTTTGTTTTTAGTCCCATTTCAGAGTTTCCCATTTCTGTAATGCAGTCAGGCTTTAGGTCGTCATCTCTATTACTTGTACTGACTCTGAAATTGGCCTCTGCCCCAGTTGGCGTCGATGATCTGCCTGACCTGAGGGTCTCACCATCAGATCTTTGAGTTTCGTTTTTCTCGACTGTCATAAGTTTCTTGGCATTTTACATCCAGTAGTTTGCCATTGCTTTCTGAAACCTCTCCATTGCCAACACCTTCTTCAAACAACATCCACGAAGACTTTACACATGGACCTCCCCTGATGGCAACAGCAGAAACTAAATAGATTACATCCTAGTGCAACAAAGATGGAGATCAAATGTGCTGGCGACAAAAATGCTGCCAGGAGCAGACTGCGATACGGGCCATGAATTACTGTTTGCAGTTTTCCAAACAAGACTACATAGGATCAACAAAGGTTGCCAGCCAATACGCTTCGATGTATCAGCAATACCTACTGAATACAACATCAAAGAAGAAAACAAAATTTGAGGCGTTGCTTGCGGTACAGGAAGAGATGACATCTGAGGAGTTGACATTGTACGCAAGGGATATTTTGATCTCGACAGCGAAAGAAATGATTCCCAAGATGTTGCACAAGACACATAGCTATATAACACAGGAAACACAGAAACTCATTGCAGAAAGGCAATAATTAAAACAAATGGGAAGTAAGGGTACCAACACAGCATATAAAAACTGCGCAAAAAAAGTTAGAAGAAAAATAAGAAACATAGTAGAAACGTGTAAGGATATAAAAAACCTACAGCAACAAGGCAGAGAGAGGGATGCATTTAAAGCAATAAGAACACTGACAAGGTAGTTCCGTCCGGTTCCACATGTCATTCCAGCAGAGCTAATACAAGCAGGAGGGGAGGCATGTGCCCGAGTCTATCACAAGCTGTGTAAACAGATATGGCACAGTGCAGAGTGACCAGAAGCATGGAAGAAATCAATTTATATTCCCCTTCCCAAAAAAAGGCAACCTGAAGCTGTGCACGAACTACCGAACTATGGTGCTGATCAGCCATGCTAGCAAGATACTCTTGCGAATCCTGTTAAGGATAGAGAAAAGGTTTGAATCTGAAATTCACGTACTCCAGGCAGGTTTTAGGAAAGACAGAGGGACCCGGGACCACATATTCAATTTAAGGAATATCTATGAAAAATGTAGAGAGTTTAATGTAGACCTGTACACATGTTTCATTGATTACACTAAGGCCTTCGACATGGTAAAACATCAATATCTGTGGAGAATCATGGGGGAAATGGGGTTTCCTTTGCACATAGTCCATCTCATTGAAACATTATACCAAGATCAACAAGCCGCTGTCCGAGTATCTGGGCAAACAGCGGATTGGTTTGCGTACAAAAGGAAGTCTGACAGGGATGTAACTTCTCACCTTATCTGGACAACATATATGCGGAATGTATAATGAGAAATGTTCGAGAAGATGTGAACCCATTTACGATTGGGGGTACAAGATTCCAGTTACGCTACGCAGATGACACAGTGATACTATCAAGAAGTGCAGAAGGGCTAGAGCAGCTACTTTCAGCCATTAATGGACATAGTAAAGATTAAAACCTGATCATAAACATAAATAAAACAAAGATAATGACCACCGACAAAACACAATGTCAGCATAAATTTACAGTGGGTGGTGAGGAAATAGATCAGGTCACACATTTTGAATATCTGGGCTCCAGAATTGACAAAAATGGTGCCTGCTCGAAAGAAATCAGAAGAAGACTAGCTATGGCAATGCAGAGACTGAACAGCCTGAAGAAATTATGGCAGGGCACCAACAAAATGATAAAAGTAAAAGTCTTGAGAGCCTGTGTTTTTCCTGTGGCAGCTTATGGCTGTGAATCAAGGACAATTACCAAAACTTCTAGACAAAGAATCGAATCCTTCAAGTCAAAATGTTACAGAAAGATCCTCAGAATACCCTGGACAGAGAAAAAAACAAATGCAGACATTCGGCAAGAGTTGAGCATAGAAGAGAACTGGTTTACCAATTCCATTTTGGCTAGAAAATGCAAGTACTTTGGTCACATCAAGAGACACAATGGTCTTGAGAGAACGATGATGGAAGATATGGTGCCAGGCAAAAGAGGAAGGGGTAGACCAAGAAGACGATGGCACCAAGATATCCAGGAATGCCTGAGCATGACTGTGGTGTAGGCT
Organism: Ariolimax columbianus; assembly: GCA_036924085.1. Taxonomy (NCBI): domain Eukaryota; kingdom Metazoa; phylum Mollusca; class Gastropoda; order Stylommatophora; family Arionidae; genus Ariolimax; species Ariolimax columbianus. Next base: position 44,784,705 of record JAVGWX010000017.1, read on the forward strand.
GTTGTTTTGGCAAGGGAACGAGTTTCTTTCAGACAGACTGTGATGGGAGCAACGTTCTACAAAGGACATGCTACATGATGATGATTAGTTTGGCATAATAAATCATCTAATTTCATTAGCAGCAATCCCTATAGATTACGAAAATGCATTTGCATGCCTTGACAAGATCATTAATGTGGACTGTTGCAAAGAACCTGGCAAATTGTGGAATTGAAGGTGAGGAGGAGACCCTAGATTTGGATGGGAAACATAAAAGAAAATCAGCCTAGTTAACTTAAAAACAAATTAACAACATTAATACATGTTGTAATGTAAGTAGCATGTCCTTTGCAAAACGTTGCTTCTTACAGCTGCTAACCTATTTTGATGTTTTAAGTTTCTTGGCAGGTATACAGTATGGTAGGCTGTAATCATGTTCCATATGAGAAAAAACACTGTCTGCCAAAGTAGACACTGCAGAATTCGAACCTGGTGCATTGGGATTGTGAAACAGATGTTTTACCCCTAGGCCACAGTCTCTATTCCTGCTAGAATTTAAAAACAAAATTGTTGTGATGTATAGACAGAAAAAGAAAAATAGGATAAATTATCGCTGCAGCGATACAGTGAGTTAAAATGGTTCAGATACTAACAACAATGAAACATACCATTTGACCTAAAGACCTTCATTAGGAACGAAGGACAATACACATAAGGAACAGAGAGAAATAATACTTCAGCAACCAAACATTTTCGTGGAAGCATAATGCTGGCCTCAAAAGTGTGTAAAGTGGAGAATGAAAGAAAAGAGCTGGATTAGCTGATGGGGATCAAATAGTAAATGATAGGGAGTGACAAGAGTATATAAAATAAAAAACAGTAACAAAAAAAAAAGCTCATAACGAAGAAGACCCTGAAAAGAAAGGCAAATAAAGGTAGGGAGGACAGGGCAAAAGCGATCATGCCTAAGTAGTTGATTACGCGCTGATGATGTACAGCGGCGTCAATCCATGCGGGAACCTCACTTGGGCATGATGTATAGGAAGAATATCCTTAAAAGACACAGAAACATACAAAATGGTACCAGCGTCTGAGAATTAGTGATCACCAACCAAGGTGTGTTATTGCTGCCCAGTATAGAGACCTACGATGCCAAACCTGGCAACAGGGAGCCGAGATGACGCAGAAGCTATGGGGCTGCCACCCGGACCTGGAGTGGACATCATCCTAGCGACGGGACTACAGATAGAGCATGACCAAAAAGCCTGAACTCAAAAGAAGAAGAGTTTTGATAGACAAGTTCAACTCTTGTGCCTATTAACTCACGCTATTTTCTCTAGTGTGTCAGTCAAATATTTATTCTTATAACACCTCTGGGGATGTTCTACAATATTGCCTTTAAGGCACTCAAATTTTTCAACCATCTTCCTTCTTCCTGTGGTGGGTGTCGATGTACTAGCAGTAGAGATCTGTACTTGTTGCAAACGTCTGCCAGTCTGCTTTCTTACAGTTTTATCAGGGCTTGTGGTCTCACGGAATGTTTCCCAGGTTTTTGTTCAGTTTTGTGGGTTGGGGGTCACTTTAAGCCAGAGTGTGCAACCACTGTTCTTATGGATGGCTTAGGTCGCCTGCAGTAAAAGCACGGTCAGGGTATGATATTGATAACCATCGATGTTAACAGAAAGTTTGAGGGTCGTCTGTGAGGTTAATCGGGTAGAGGTTACTGTCAACCTACAATTCCTCTAGTTCATGTTCCCTTGCATTGGCCTTTACACAAACCTCACCCCCTCAGACAGGCTGTTCAAATCTCCTACTACTATGGTTGCCTGGTCCATATTATTCATGACTTTTAGGCCTTTTTTGTTGGCTAACAGTATGTGTTATGAAATCGTGCTGTCTGATTAATAAAGATTTGCTTGGCTTCGTTCGTTCTGAATCTCCTGCTACCAAACCATGAAAGGGCTTAAGCAGGAGAATGTAGTCCAGAGAACGGAATGCGTTGTGTCGTAGTTTACAACTTGCTGACTGCGATATTTGCACCTTTCGGTCCAACACATCCGGCTTCAGCAAGTATTTTTTGAGTACCGGGTTAGCATTCCCTCTTCGATCGCTTATCCTTAGCCAGTCTGCCCTGCTGCACCCTGTTATCCAGGATCACCGAGTGGGGGTGTAGAAGGGTCTTGGCAGTTCTGGTTTGCTGGCCCTGACGCTAGCATTCAGCTATGGGTCGCTGACCACTGCAGCTCATGCGCTCGCTCAGCATCTTGATCAGTAATAAAGATTAAGTCTACTCCTGTTGTTTCTGCTTCGCTTTTGGTCTCCAGTGAGATTTGAAGGGGTCGATAGTTTAGAGAGGATTAGCAAGTCACCTGTATCTTTATCCCTTTCTAGTCTGTGGGTTTTGAATCCCCATACATAATCTGGGTTAAGAATAAGGTGGAATTTCTGGATGTTTGCAATAAATGTTCCTCCATCTAGCAGTATTCTGGACAGTGCTTCTTTTTGTGTGTAAATGCCGATAAGTTTCCATTGCAAATCCTGCAGGATTGGATGGCAAATTTGTCAGCGTATCCACTGTGGGAGAAACATGTCTTTGCGTGGGCAGGTACCTTATGGTGTCTCTCTGTATAGCCTGGGTCTTTGATTATCCTTGTATGAAATACGTATTGTGGTGATTTATAACAGTTAGACCTTCAGTTTTCAGCAAGCATTTTCTTCATGTTTGCATCTCTAACCTTTGGTTGTCCTCAACCAGCCTGGTGGCTAAATCTGCAAAGCAGCTGGTTATTTATTTATGTCATGTCTATATATGGTTGGATGGGGTAGTTATTTGGTCACTCTGGCGGTAGCCCCTTGTTAGGAAAGAGGCAGTGGATGTCCTATTTGGAATTCATGAGCCTGGTGCCATCCCTTACGCCTACCAGACTGCCACATTCACAAATGTTCTCAGCAGTCACGCAGCCCCTTAGCATGTCAAGTCATTTTTCTTGTTGGTGTGGACCATTTTTTGTCAGATATAGGGGTCTCAGAAAGGCTTTCTCCTTGGACTTCTCCTTGCATATTTTTTTTTTTATTTTTTTTTTTTGCGTTCGCGTTATTTCTCTAATCCCCAAGGCGGTGTGCATTGCACTGCGTTTTTATTTTGCGCCTGTCGGCCCAGTGCATCCTACTTCAGCATGCATTTTATGTAAGGGTCTGCTTCCTCCTGCATTTGCTAAGGGTTTGCTTCCCCGGGGTAACGGCCGGTGCTGAGATGGGGATCGAACCCAGCACCTTATGGTTGTGAGCCGTGTCACATAACCACTAGGCCACGCCGTCCCCTCCTTGCATAGTTTAATTCAACTTGTTTGCTTTTCCATCTTACCTCTCACTGGGGTTGAAACCTAAACTTTGGTTATAACAGCATGAACCACAAGTAGGTGAGGTATGTTTCGACAGTAGGGGCTGTGATACATGTGAGTCTTGTATTAAGTCTCACCTCCTATTTTGGACCTCAAACACTGTTTCAACAGAAATATTAATAACTTTCTGTTATCCCAGTAGACCATACGATTTTACGATATTTCAATTATTTTTAAACACTGGTTTATCTATGAACTTATCAGTCCTGAACCAAAGCTGGAAAAGGGGTATTGTACCACAGGCATGGAAAGACGCAATACTTGTACCAGTACCAAAGAAAGGAAAAGATAAAACAGATCCAAATGGATACAGGCCTATCAGCCTACTGAGCTGTGTAGGCAAACTGATGGAACGTTTGATAAACGCCAGACTGATGTGGCATCTGGAAGAAAAACACATACTAATTCCACAGCAAGCAGGCTTTAGACAGCACAGATCCACTAAGGATCAGGTCACCCTCATAGCCCAGGAAATAGAAGATGCCTACCAGGAGAAAAAAAAAACACAGTAGCGGTTTGGGTGGACCTAGAAAAGGCATTTGACAAAATCTGGAAAGAGGGACTTGAAGAAGCTATGAAGAAGTGAAGTTTGTGGGAAAATGTACAAATGGATCAGCCACTACCTCAAAAACAGAACAGCCAGATGAGCAAAAATATGACACTTGAGCAGGGAGTACCCCAAGGGGGAGTACTGTCACCCACACTCTTCCTGGTGTATATAAATAACATAACAGAGAATATACCAAGAAGAGTCCATAGCTCAATGTTTGCAGACGATCTGGCTATGTGGACCTTTGAAAAGAATCTCACCATAGCAAGCAATCGGATGCAGCAGGCCCTAACATCGCTGGAAGAGTGGGTGAACTCATGGTTGGTCAAAATAAACAAGGAAAAAACAACATGTACGATATTCTCACTCTCAAATGAACCCCAAAACACCAAAATAAGTCTTAACGGCAAATACTTGCAGCCAAACGACAACCCAAACTACCTGGGAGTCACATTTGATCGGCACATGACATGGAAAAGTTAGATCGAGAGAAACCGAATGAGAGCCAGAGAAAGAATGGCAATCATGAGGAAACTTGCAGGCACAAGCTGGGGAGCAGACGAAAGTATACTAAAGAAACTGTACACTGGAAGAGTGAGACCAGTTCTCGAGTATGGCATTGCGGCATGGACAACAGCAGCAAAGGTGAACTTCAATAAAATTAGCAAACTCCAAAACCAAGCCATGAGAGTTATAACAGGGGGCATGAAGTCAGCGCCAATTGTCGAACTCGAAAAGATTACAAAACTGCAACCCATGACCGACAGAAGAGACTGCAGAGCCCAGCAGCAAGCAGAGAAACTTAGAAGACTGACTGACCATCCAATGCACCAGAGACTAAACAATTTTGGAAATGGGAAACTAAAGCGGAGAAACTGCAGAAATAGCCAAAGCAAAGATGCACGAAGACCCTATGAACGCACTAACAACACCAAAGCCCATCCCTACTGTACGCACACCTACCTAGAGGCAGCATATATTTCCAGAGGTGGTAGAAAATATACCAGGTATTGGAAACAAAAACTGCCAGACTGAAAAAGAAAGAAGAGATACAACCCTGAGGTACATAACAAAAAACTACCCAGGCATGGACTGGACCCTTGCATACACCGACGGTTCTGTAACAAACGCAACACAGAACGGAGAGGCAGGGGCATTCCTGAGCCTACCAAATGGCAGAAAAATAACACTGTCATTGGCAACTGGAAAATACACAAGCAATTTCAGAGCGGAGGCAGAGGAAGAAATGGTGACAGATAAAAGGAATGAAAGCCATATAGTCCTGCTTACAGATGCTCTGGCCGTAGTCACAGCACTAAAAAACCAGAAAAATACTGAACAATGATTTAAGAGCAGTACTCTGTCAACTATGCCAGCAGTCCACACCAAAAAGAATAGTGGTACAGTGGGTTCCATCCCACTGTAACATTCAAGGCAATGAGGAGGCAGACAGACTGGCAAAAGAAGATGCAAGATTACAACAACCAGATTCTAGTGTGACATACGAAGAGTCAAAACGGCTTATTAGAGCTAGATACATGACCAACTGGGAAACAGAAAATACTGGCTACACAAAAAACGATGCCTATTACCAGTTGAGAGCAGGTCGTGGTCTTCAGACTTTGCACTGGCCACAATATACTGAGGTACCACCTATTCAACAAATTGAAGATAGGTGGCACTGACGAATGCTCGTGTGGTACCGGGAAAATGACCGCTGAACATTTGCAGCAAAACTGCCCGACATACGAGGATCAGAAAGAGCAGATGTGGCCATCACCAGTGGCAACACTAGACAAGCTCTATGGCAGTGTTGATAGCCTCAGGATGACCGCTGCTTTTTTCGAAAAAATAAAGGTCGACGTCTGACAGCGTAAGAAGAAGAAGATATTGTTGTGTTAGACAATCACCTTGCTTAGTGAGTTGCATTCTATATTACAATGCACAAAAATTAAGTCCATTTCACATGGCCAGACTACACAGATTTAGTGGTAGCCAGAGAGGAAAATAAAAGGGCCATAGTAACCTTCTAATCATTTCATGAAAGGTGGATAAAGAAGGTTGTGCATGATGTTGGAATACTCATACAAAATGAAAAGCTCAAGAGCCCATGTAAGTCTTTTAATACAAACATCTTGTAATGGGCCAGCTGCAACGGTTGTTCTATACTTCTTCAAGTGGAGTGAAAAGAAGCAGATGCTGAACAGAGAATGGATATAAAGAATGAAATTGCCAAACAATATTTATATCCAGAGTGGTCCGCTGGGGTCGTTGTGTATGACAAGGTCATGAATAGCACCACAGAGAGCATGCCATAAGAGGCGACTGTGTCACATGGCATAACACTAGCCATGATTAGGTGGTTTGTTTAGAGCAGCATAGATGGTGTCTAACAGGCTGCGGGTCTACTTTGCTTTGGTATTTGAGTCTATTAAGATTGACTTGCACATTAGGTTAACCACCCTCTGTGGCACTTGTCCCAACGCAGCAGAGTAATAAGCTGCTCAATCCTAGCCCGCTAAGCAGGAAATCCTAGTCCTGGCTACATCCAGAAAATACCAGAGATGGGACCTGCACAGGTGCATCTGCCCTTGTAGAAGTACAGGTCGACTTAAAACTATTTATCTCAATAAATAAAATGAAAAATCCACTCACCTCTATTTGTCCTTGTCTGGCATATGATGGATGGTTCTTTAAAATTTTTATGGCATAAATCTCATTAGAGTGGTGCTTCCAACACTTGCACACCTGTCCAAAGGTGCCACGCCCCAGAAACTCCAACACCTCATAGGCAGCGGTCTGGGAGTAGAGGACTTCATGCTGTACCAGCTGGTAATCTCCTTCAGAATTAGCTGAGCTGGCATTGTTGGCCGCTGCCTTCTTAGTCGTGGTGGTGGTGGCTGTGGCATTGGTCGTGGCTGTACTGCTCTCATCCTCGCTAGAAATGGCGTGCACTTCTGTCAGCTGCATGGGACAGAGGTGGTTGTTGTTTTGGTGGTGGTGGTGGTGCAAATCAGCACCGTTGGTGGAAGCTGCGACAGCACCACCTGTAAATGAGCTTTTATTAATGCACTTATGTAAGTTCTGGGTAGCTCCAAAAATAGACTTTACACTTCCGTTATGATTTTTTATGACTTTGTATGTATGGTCCTTATTGACCAAATGCACAGGCCACAAGTTATGACTGTGAGAATGTTGTTGGATCCAACCCTGATGGTGGTGAAATTGCTCCTGGTGCCCGTTCTGGGCATAAACATAGACTATAAATCCACACTTAAAAGCAGCTGCCAAGCTCTGGACAGTGCCACTAAACGGAGATGAGGAGCACGAAGATATGCGGGCGAGCAGAATGTTGAAGTCAGCGTGATGCTGATTGGGTGCAAAGCTGAAACTGCAGTTAGCATTGTCGCTGTAATGGCTTCTATTTAGATGGGCAATGCTAGAACTTCGATAGCAAGCCAGAGAAGCAAGAACAGGCGATACAATATAGCATGAAGAAACTACATGCTGCTTAACTAGCAGTGAATCCACTTTAACCTTGTAATCGCTGAATTCACTTTAACCGTGTAACAGCTGAATCCACTTTAAACCTTGTAACCGCTGAACACCAAGTTTTGAAGGTGTTCTTACATCAGTGTTTCAAATCTTTCTGAAAAAAAAAAAAATTGTTTCAATGCCGTGGCAAGAACTATTTCTTAAAATCCACTAGTAAAAATGTGCACCTTTCATAACTTAGAAAAACTGAAATTGTAAAATGCGCAAATTATTTCCAGGGCCTAAAATGGTAGTAAAGAACTGTAGCTTGCCATACATGCCTTAAGACGTGACAAAGGAATGTTGGGCGTGGGACTGGCTACCATAGTAGGCTAACAATGATTTGGCATGTATTTTTTTAAGATCTATGCTTTACAAGATGATAAAAGGGTTTTGATTGAATCACTATGATAGATATATTTGAGAGCTTCTTGGTAAGAACCACTCTCCACAACCAAAGTATGCAATATCTCCACAGTTCTAACATACAACAATCGATCTTGATGAATGATGCAGTAATCTATGCAGACAAGGCAAAACATAGATGGACAGGTCACATATTGCGATGAAACAATGGAACACGGCAGCAGCAATCTGGTACCACCGAGGCAAAAAGACTTGATGGGGAAGATATCACATACGTTCCTCGCTGCCCGTAACAACATCTGAACGAGTGCTTGCCACCCACTGGAATTCTTCTGTTGCTCAAGACAGAGTCTGTTGAAGACGAAGTTGTGACCTGCAGCTACGCTGAGTAACGGGTCATCAAGATATTTGGTTAGCCACGAAACAAGAGATGGTCCTGTTCTCTTTCTAGAAACTCCATTCTTCTTGGTTAAACTCTTACCTTTCATTTTGCCTTCTTGGCGATACTACACCCATTAAAATTCTTTTAGGTTATATCAGGACGTATCGTTCGTTGTGGGATGTGTATATGTGTATGTTTGTGCTGCACTACAGTACTTCCTTTACAACTTTTTCATATCTGCCTATTGCCCTAAGCACGTGCGATCGAGTACTCTTGTTCAAGCACCCCAACATTTTCATCACTGTCTTTTTCATATAAACCTCTACACGTAATAGTATTTATAAATAACAATTTACTGAGAAAGTGTGTGTAACAACTTCACAAAAAATTGTTTCTTGGAGCAGGTCCCATATTACAAACTCTAAATGACGTTTTGCAATTGAAAAAGATAAAAGTGATACAATTATTAAAACAATTAGTTTATTGTGAATGAGTTTGTTACTCTGAATGATGAGCTTGACCATCATGATAAAACTGACAAAGGTAGTGACACCGAAGATAATTCTTGATGTTGGGACTTCAGCTTTATACAACTGGTTCCATGCCCCCATTTCTAGGTCATGTAATAATTTTGCAGCTTAATAAACTACAACATGCCATGAATCAGGCAGGTCCCTTTGTTGTGTAAGACAATTGTAGAAACTGATTAGTCAGTTGCAAACTACACAGATATTTGAATAGCATGAATGATAAAACAAATCATCTAAATCTTAATATTCAAGGAAATCTAGTTTATATGAATGACAACAAAACTACATATATTGTTTAAAACAATTAAATCTCTTTTCTCATATCAACTTCAGATTGGCCTGTTCTGTTTCTCAGTTCCATATTAGCAATATTGTCATCCAAACTTGACCATACTATTACTAAACAGTTATCATGTAACTATATGAGTTATAAACAGTCAGTATATGACATTTTATTACTTCTTTGTTATTTTGTATTTACCTGTATTTGGTAACCGTTGGTTTAGATTGTCAACAAAAATAACTTGTAGTCCTAACATTTGGGTTTATTGAAATGAAGGAAAGAATTGGAAAATGGCTCATTGACATCAACTTCATTGTACCAGGTGTCCCAAAATGTGCTGTGCCAACAGGCCCAGAACTCCAAAGCTCCTGTCACATGTCCTAAATCTTCCCTCAACTGCGTAAAGTACCAAATTTGCAGCTGAGTTGACTGGGAGAAGCGGTTATAACATGAAAAACCCATGACATGCCTTGTCTGTCAAACTGAAAATGACGTGATTTGAGCCTATTATGTCTGTATCGTAGACCAAACTTACAAACCCTAGACATTCCAATAAACAGTCATATTAAGCAAAGAACTGTAACCAACTGAATAGTAACACTGTAAACTGCCAGGTACGTCATAGGAGGAGGACTAGAATAGTTGGAAATATGCTGGCTACACTATCCTAAACATAGATGACTGTGTGCATTCTCATGACATATTGTGCATGTGATTTTCGGTAAAATTCTTGATGTCTAGTATGTTTCCATGAGAAAAACTGCTATTAACTTTGTCTTTGGTTCGCAGCACATCCTCACAATTTGGTTGGAATACCCATATTGCCTCCTGTGGGTTTCAGGCATGCTGAAGTGTATGTATGTACACAATATGGTATGGAGATTTGGCCGGAAAGACAAAATTAATGACCAACAACATTGAGTGCTTCAACAGTAGGATAAAAGCTAATGGCCAGGAACCCGAAGTGATAGACCGTTTTAAATATCTGGGTTTGATTGTCAGTGGCGGATCAAATTGTGAGGTGTTGGCTAGAATAGTACAGACAATAGCAGCACTTGCACGACGTAACACAATCTGGCAAGATAAACGGTTAGCAATATGCACGAAAATCAGATTAATGTTTACATTGGTCCTGTCAATGTTCCTCTGTGAGACATGGACAATTACAGCTAACCTGCAGCGGAGGATACAGGCCTTGGAGATGAGATGTTTCCTACGACTTCTAAACATCACATACAAAGATCGAGTTACAAATGAGAAAATACGAGAAAAAATTACAACAGCAATAGGACCTTTTGAAGACCTCTTGACAACTGTCAAAAAGAAACTCACTTGGTACAGTCACATATCGTGATCAAATGGTTTTGCAAATATGTCCTGAGCGGAAAGGTTCAAGGCAGACGATGAAGAGGTCGACCCAAAAGGAGGTGGGAGGACAACATAAAAGAATGGACCAATCTCCAACCAGAGGAGGCACAGGTATCAACCGCTAACAATTGTATTCTGTTCTAGCTCATCCCATGTTTTCTTTATTCGCTCTCTTAACTCATCCACATCAATTTTCTTACAGTGGAAATTCTTTTGCAAAAAGTCTCAAATACCATTACCACAAAATTTCTTCTTCGACATTCATACTGAAAAGGGCATTGTGACATGGTTTACAGTAAGCCTGTGATATCTGTGCCCTTCGGCCTGACATATCAGATTTCAGCGGACTATTTCAGGTACCAGGTTTGCCTTCCCACTGTGATCTCTATTCTCTTAGCCAGGCTACACTAGTATAGCCTGTTTTCTAGGCGACCACTTTAGAGGAGGAATAAAGTCTTGGTCAGCTCTGGTTCGCTGACCCTAATGCAAGCAGCCAATTGAGTCTATTAGTGCTGTCAGCTCAACAAGTGTTGCTACTTTGGCCACACCATAAAATGTCATAATTATCAGGTAATTTGTGGCAGTTTTAAGAAAAATTTGTTGAATGGCATGGATTTCTTAACCTCATACATTACTAAGACACCCAAACATTACAAATGGAAATGATCTACGGAATATGCATACTGTTATCAGTGCCAGACATTGACTCTGACCAAGCCACTTGAATGAAGGAGTACAACACAGGAAACAAGATACTCTTGAAAAGCAGTCAGGGTCACTAGAAAGATAATGAGAAATCATGACATATACTGAAAAAAATGCACTGCATAACATATAAGAAAGACAGCATTAAATGCTTCTCACATCTTACAAAAACACCCCCAAGCTTACCCACCGAACAAGCATATCGATCAGACAGTTGTGCTTCAGAGCAAGAGTAATACCATGCACAACAAGGAATTAAGGTATTAAATCATGCAGAAGATTGTATTGAAAAAAAAAAGTCACATATAAAGATAGTACACAATGGAGTACACCTTAACAAATCGTAAAATAACATAAATGGACAAAAAAGAGCGACAAAACTTGTAGTCGGATCTCAAAATTATAGTTATGAGGACAGACTCAGACAAACCGGCCTAAAGTGTCTAGAAAAGTGAAGAATTTGAGATGATTTAATACCGGTTTATAAAATAATAAACGGAAAGGATAAATTATACTATACCAAGTTTTTCAAAATACAACCGCCTACAAGAACATGAGAGCACATCTATAAATTAATTAAAGACAAGTTCAGATTAGATACAGATCAGGAAATATTTATTTAGAGAGTGGTGAATACTTGGAATGCTTTACCGCAGGAAATAGTGACGGCAGGGTCAATTAATGCATTCAAAAATAGACTGTATGAGCATAGGTATTTTTAATCAGCTGAATGCAGAAGAAACCAGTTGTATACAGACTCTTCTAAACCAGTTTAGAGACATTATAGTTGCAATCATTTAACAAATAAGTGAACTGAGATAACCATTAGACTATATACAAATACTCTGCAAAAGTTATATCAATGATACAGAACAGGGTGATAGCAAATACCATACTATTTTCAACGATATTCGAGAGATGTTCAAAAAGATTTTTTCAGCAGAGACAAAAAGAAGCATAGGTGTTGTCCTTTGGTAGGGAGATATTTGGGGCTATCATGAGCATGTGTGATGTTTTTCCCGCCCGCAGTCTGTGCCAGTCAGCCTTTCAGTGTTGAGTGTAGTTATCACCCTTCGGGTTGTCATTCACTATGAAATGACGAAAAGAATTGAGCAGCAGTATTGCGTAAAACTTTGCCAAAGGCTAGGCGATACCCAAGTTAAAACCGTTATAAAGATTCAACTGGCTTTAGGTGACGATGCCATGAGCATCACACAAATTAAGAAGTGTACAATCTCTTCAAAGATGACAGCACCTCGGTGGAGAGCGGATCACATTGTGGTACGCCCCCATCAAGCCAAAATGTTGGGGTCATTGACCAGGTATAGACCTTAGTCTTACAGAACCGTTGTGTCCCCATCCGAAATCTTGCGGGTGAGGTGAGGTTAAGTATTGGTTCGGTACACTCAATTTTGAGTGAGGGTTTAGCTATACGGAGACTGTTGAAGTGGCTAACGATGGAGCAGAAGGAACTCTGGATGTCTCACAGGACATGCTTGACTGCGCAAACGGCGACACCGGCTTTCTGAGCACCGTGATCACTGGTATGAGTCATCGGTTTATGGATAACCAAGCTGCAGTCATCATATTGGAGACACTCATCATCGAGGTCGAAAAAAGTGAGGCAGGTGCTCAGCAATGTCAAAGTCATGTTGACCGTTTTCTTTTTACTCCCATGAGGTTGTGCATCATTAGTATGCACACGAGATCTAAACATTACGAAAGAGTACTACCTGAAGGTCATCTGTCACCTAGGCTATGCTGTTCGACGCAAACTACCGGGCCTGTGGACAGCAGGAACGTGGCAGCTCCATCATAACAACACACCTGCCCATTCTTAGCTTCTGATTCAGACTTTCTTGGCCAATAACAACATCCCTATTCTCCCAACGTGGCTCCTTGCAATTGTTTACTTTTCCACAAGCTGAAAAATGCGCTGAAAAGGGCTCAATTTGAGTCACGAGAAGACATGCGAAATGTGACAACCCAGCTGTACTCCATTCACAAAGAGGCCTTCCTGAAATGCTTCCACCAATGGTGGGACTGCTGGGAAAAGTGTGTGGAGTTCCAAGGAGAGTACTTTGAATGCGATTAGGGTTTTAAACCTCCAGGTAAGTAATTGTATTGTTCTAGCCCAAAGGGCTGATACTTTTTTAATACACCTCGTGCACTGCCAGCACAACTGGTGCAAATTGTTTACACCATTAGTGCATTTGAAATGCGCAGCAGACTATATTATCACAGTATCCTGAAAATTACGGTCAAAAACTACATCTACAGTCACGTTACATTTATCAGCATTTCTATTTTTTATAACAAGTGTCTACTACGTAACAAGTTATAACAAACATAGAATTGTGGAAAGAACACGGTAGCAAAAACATACATTACAGCTGGAGTATAACAAGAGAAAGTAGGAGATAGACCACACTATCAACAACAACATACCGGTACTGACATTTATGACTTGCACGGGATTGAAAACCACAAAGAAGGAGAAAATGGGGAATCACAAAAAACAAATGCTGAAGAAAGGATGGTGAGTGAATGAGTGAAACTAAAGATGTCCAAAATAGACTTAGGGACCAGAGTGTAGCATCCCATTTTCTTCGCTGGTAATCTTAATTTTAGCCATAAAATACCACGGAATAACAGAGTGGTTATTTTTTTACAATAACATATAATGCACTTCATAACTCAAGCCCTAATTTTTCTTTTAATCTGCACTATAGTATTTTCTGACTATAGCAAAAAAGTGTACATTTTCATTGTGAAGTGGACAATACAGATCAGGTTTAAAAAAATAGGAACAATTATTTTTTATTTTAAACTTTAATAAATTCAATTGAGATACATGAAGTTTAAAATATGTAATTTTTATTCAATGTCCACATAGTTATTGATTTTAATGATACTGCATTTTTCTGTGGACATTATCTTACATTTTAAAAGATCGTGGAATTGAGATTATGGTACATATTTCTATTATAGAAGCAAAATTTCATTGATGCAATCCTGAGTGAACATATTCCTTTGTGTTCATGAAAGAAAATAGACAAAATGAAGTTCTGGACAATCCTCTGAGTGCCCAATAATAAGGGAAAGCAAATAGGACAAATTCAAGGCAAAGGATTGGTCACCCTATCTTAAATGTTTACTGTAGTGGATGGGGGATTGGAAAAAATGAAATAACTCTTCAGCAAATATACTGCATGCCATAATAGCAGAGAGCAGCAAAGAATGCTCTCCACAGACTCCTATTTTGAGCCATCTTCTTGAGTCCCCCCTCTTCCATATTTCTTCCCAATCTCCACTTGTATTAATTGTGATCTGTGTTTATGAAACTTTGCTATATTTTGTTAATGTCATGTACTTTCAGAGCTTTAAAAAATGTTCTGTTAGCTTGCCTATCGCAAAGATCTTACAAGATTACTGCAAACAAAATGACATTTTGATGAACAATATGTAGTTCTGAATTTTGTACTTGTCCAAGATAAACAGACCAGTGCATCTGGTGTGTTCTTTCTACTCACTTAGTCGCTCCTATTCTATACTGGGGTGTAGATGTTTGCAGAAAGACTATTCTATCAGTTGTCTTCCTCTAGGCCTGGTTTCAGTCTATAATCTTATGGAGTGTCTTATGTTGTCATTCCAGTGAACTTTGGGTTGTCCTCATGGTCTGGATCCTTGATTATTTGCTTCCCATGACTGCCAGTGTAGCAGACATTTTACAAACCAAATCGCTGAAGTTGAGATTACTCCACTTGAGTCTGCAAGGGATGGACTTGAAGATTTTGTTGTATTGTCCGATCGCAGATCTTGTCTCTTTATATCAACATTAAATGTGAGTTGGTCTAGTAAATAGACATGGTGGTCTAGTAAATAAACATGGTAAGTGGGACCAGATCATGTTATAGATGAGTTTCTCCAGCTGTAATACTATACGCCCAGTGTCTGATGGTGAGGACCTTTCTGCTCTGGACCAACCAGATTCTTATACTGCATGCACAGATGTTGGGGTACAAACTGCAGCAATAGAATCTTCTCTAAAAGAATGTGTATGCATCTGTTTCATGTTCAGCAACAACAACAAAAAGTGCTTTCATTTTTCAAGACATAACCTAATCACTTGCATTGATGATATAGAGGATCTGATGGCAGCACTGCAAATCGACTACAAAGACAACGATTAGAGACTGTTCATTAGTGGACTCAAGTTGAGCATTAAAGCTGTGCTACTCCATAATAGCAACGTTTTACCATCCGTTTCACTCAGAAATGCAGCCCACATGAAAGAAACCTACAACAATATAAAACAACTGCTACATACAATCAACAATGCCAAGTATAAGTGGTAGATTTGTGGTGACCTAAAGGTCATTGCCATCTTGATGGGGCTATAGCAGGGTTACGCAAAATTGTGCTCTTTTCTCTGACACTGTGACAGACGTGACATGACTTCCCATTACAGGAAAAAGACTTGGTCCCCCACAGTGATCACTTGAACCGAGGAATGTGAATGTACTTAACAAACCACTTATAGAATCCAGCAAGATCTGGTCCCCTGCTCTTCACATCAAACTTGGACTAATTAAACATGTAAAGGCCATGGACTGAAATGGGGCAGGATTGTTGTATCTTCGTGAGAATGTTTCCAAGTGAGGCCAAAATCAAGGAAGGTGTATTTATCAGCCCACAGATACATCAGCTCGTCCAAGATAAGAGTTTTGATGACATCCTTACAAGTGATGAAAAGTTAGCTTTGAATGCTTTCCAGCAAGTGGCGGCAAACTTTTTAGGAAACAATAAGCATGTCAATTACTAGGAGCTTCTATAGGCCTTCTTGCAGCACTTAAAGAGACGACTTTCTGCATTCTTATTTGGATTTCTTCCCGCCTAACTGCGGTGCTGTTAGTGACGATAACGGGGGATGGTTTTACCAGGACATTTCTTCCCTAGACAGAAGGCACCAATGAAAACAGAATGCAGCAATACTAGTTGATAGTTACTGGACTTTCGTAAGAGATGCTCCAGAAACTCAATACAAGCAGTGACAGGTAAAGTAGTGTCGCTCTGAATGATTTCCCATATGAGGATTACTGTATGCAAATGCATAGATATTTTAAAAATAGAGCTCGCCCTATGTTTAAACAGATTTAAGTTGCTTCTGTTCCATCGATAGCAACTTCCAACACGAATTTTGTGGACACTCTTCGCATAGCCAAATCCTCGCTCAAAATAGAGTGTACTGAATCATGCGTATCCCCACCCATTTGCAAGTTCTTGGATGGTGACATAGCGATTCTGTAAGACCAAGGTCCGTACTTGGTCAATGACTTCACCATGTCATGTGATCTGCTCTCCGTCGATGTGCTGCCATCATTGAAGTGATTGTACCACTCTTTAGCTTGTGTGATGCTAATGGCATCATCATCGAAAGCCTGTTGAATCTTCCAAAAAAGGTTTCCACTTGGTTATCGCTTAGCTTTTGGCAAAATTTGATGCAACAACGCTGCTCAATTCTGTCTGTCATTTGTTGTCAATGAAAACCTGACAGGTGCTCACTAAATTGAAAAGCTGACTGTCAGCGGCTGACGCGATCTGCAGACAGTAAAAAACGAATGTGTGTGCCCTATACCTCCCTGCCGAAGGACAACACATATGCTTCATTTGCTCCCACTGAAATAAAATGTGGTTGGATACTTCTTGAACACACCTCGTACTGTTTTGTTTATCGAGTATGAAAATATGATCAATGTAACACTGTTGAACAGCGATAGTACGTTTGTTGGATTAGTTTTACGCTAAACAAAATGTATTAAATCTTGTACCTATAAAATGGAAACAGAATATTCATGTAATGGTATTGTTAGGGCTCGTCTGTGACGAGTAAGTATTTTTGCTCGACACGTTAAAAAAATATGTTTTTAACCGTTAGTTACTTTTTATTTGTTACCACATAACGACTCTCACACGATTATTAATGATACTACGGTTCGAATAGATTGTACATAAGCTAGTTTATGATGGTGAACCTAAATGGACCTCCACTACCACAATTTAAACGTACTAAAGCCATTGATAAATGGTACTACGGGGCTAAAAGGGGAGGGGGAGAGAAATAAAGGCAAATTAGTGCCTAGTTTAAATGTGTTAGCATAAATTGCATGACTAGTTCGACCATGCTAACTGGTGAAATTTTTGACTGCCTGGTAAGCTACCCTTAAATTTGTCAGGCCTTGGGTATTGTCATCACTTGGGTGAACATTTTTTCATTTTAAAAAGTTTCAGATTTATCACATCATGGGATTTTGGTTATTTCATGGCTAATAATTTATATAAATACGTTCTACTTTCAGTGCAGCTGCCACCTCCACAACAAAGGTCGGCTGTAATGTGTCTACGGTATACCTTATCTGAATCCTCACTAAAAGAATGAAATATCCACATTATAGTAGTATACAGATGACAGCGACACTGTTCAGGTAAAGGTAGATATGAATGTGTATAACTATGCCTTTAGAAAATGAATTTATAATTGTTTGTTGTGTCAGGTGAGTGTGAAACACTGCAGTGATACTCTCAAATATGTGGCTTTGTGAGTGTTTAAGAAAAAATTGTCAGCATCGCCTGGTCACATTATGGAAGCACAAACAGCCTATGAAATAAGTGTTCTGTCTGACCTTCAGACAGGATACATATTACATAGGTCATGTGACACTTTTCTGGCTTTGGTTGTCACATCTTTGAAATGGAGTCCCCTCCCCTCCAAGTAAATGAACATATAACTTCCAATTGTAATTCTTTGTTCCAGTCATAAACCATGAACATTTGTATACTTTAAGAGAATATTAACCAGTGATTACTTCCAGCACTTCAACCAATCTCTACGTGATGTCAGTAAAACATATTGTAAGTTTTGTTCTATCAGAGATAGATGTATTTTGAGCTCCGATAAGAGCACAATGTCTGACACAGCAAGCGAATCAAGGAAGAGTATGAATTGCAATGCTTATCCCCTGGATAGACTTGTACAAGCTGCCACAGTGAATAGGAAGTGGACCCGGCCAGAAAAAGGGGATGTATAGCAAGCATTTAATCTTATTTGCAGCATTTCTAAAATGAATATGAAATGTCAAACATGTGTGTTGTTTATTTAACATTATTTTAAGCAGCACAGTTAATGCACTGAAATGAATGACAAGGCTGTTGTTGTTATGGTTTTTACCTTGTTTAAGTGATGTGTTTTGATTTGTTGGTTGGCTGGTTATTGATCCAGCAGCCTGTGAGCTCCTGGCCTTTGGTCCCCTGTAGTCATTTGGCCAGGGTGTGGATCTGTTCATAATTTGAAAATATTGGCCAGTGCATGGATGTATGTTTGTCCCTCATGACCACTGAAGGGTAGATTAGAAGCTTTGTCCTCACGTCGCTATAGGTGTCCATTTTAAATTCCCCAAAAGTGTGAAGCGAAATACCTGTGGAGGTCTTGTATTGCCTGAAGGTGGGGTGGTAGTGTTGTTGTTGCTGGGTATTTTTCTTATTGATATTGTTATTCAGATGGGCATTTGGTTGGTAGATTATTGTTCCAGCAACATGTAGGCTCATGTCCTTTGGCCCAATGTCATATAATAGCATCTGCAAGTGTTTGTGAGCTGTTGTTTAGTTCTGTCAGCGTTTTATATTTGTCTGACCTTGAAGTAGGAAGCTCTTCCCTAACACCGCTAAGTGCTGGCCACTCAAAAAGATGGCGTTCAACAGTTTCATAGTGATGTGTACAAAGGTGACACTCTGAAGTATGTTGTGGTTGGATTCTGTTCAAGTGACTATTAAGTTGTATGTGTTGAGTGAAAGTTCAAAAATGGTGTAATAATCTCTCATTTTCAGGAGGTTGATATCTTTAGGATTGGGGATGGCCATGTTTGTAGATATGTCTCACAGTATTCCCCATTTAAACAGCCAAGTCTCTTTGTTCGCAGTCTTCAGTAGTTGTTTGATTGTATGTAAGGTTGTTGGTGTGTATTGTTGTTCTTGACTTAATCCCTTCTTAGCCAGTTTGTCTGCCTTATCTTTGCAAGGTGGATCTGAGTGACCAGGGATCCACTGCATAACTATTATGACTTCATGGAATGTGTTAAGTCAGTTGACATCTAGTGATATTTGGGCAAGTTCAAATCTCAAAGACAAACCAGGTCCCAAAAATGATGTGTTGAAATCGGATGTGAAAGATATAGCAGCCTCAATATACACTACACGCCACAAACGTCCTTTTCAGGACAAACACTGAATAAGAAGAATCTGAATAAGAACCCTGATCAGAAGTGTGTGTCTGTCTGTCTGGCCTGTTGGAAAACTGGTGAGCCCCGTTCGGATTACAATAATTACATGCCGCTTTTTAACAAATTTTGTCTTAGGCGATCTGAGGTTTGTATGATCCGTGAACCATCTATAAATATATACTGATGATTTCTAACAACTATGTATGTTACATAGCCATCTACAAATCAATGGAAGTATGTTCTTATTTCTATACAGCAATAGTAGTGTATTTGAAACAGTAAAATGAACGAATATATGATTGACAATAATAAAAATGTAACTAAAATACAATTTATTTAACAATTTGTTCAATATTTTTAAAAAATATTTTCTGTGTTCAAATTTGTATAAGGAGTCTGCGTGACCTAGGAGGTGAAACTGGCTCGGTTTTCACAATCCCAATGCACTGGGTTTGATTCCCACCATGTCCAGTTTGGTTTTTCTTCTCAGTGATTGCTCCTCCACATACGGAAAGTAATGGCAACCTATCGTATTGCACACTTGCCAAGCAACTTATAACAGTCAAATGGGTGGTGGTTGTAAGAAGCGACGTTCTGTAAAGGACATGCTACTTAATTTATTAATAAGTGTAATTGGACTTACAGCAAGAATTGCACGCATTAATGCTACTCCATTAAAGACATGTAGTATGTTATATAACAAATAATTACATATTATTTTTGTTGTAAATGATGCAATAATTTAGACTGCCATTTTGAATAATGATTAGTTCTGGGCATGGCAATAAGTGATGGAAATGCAAATATCAGATGCATTCTTTTCTCAAGATAAAAAAATATATGAATTTATGGTTGCTAAGTTAAGCTAATTCAGCATGTGGAGCCAATAAGTCAGCTTGGGGATTTTTTTATATTTTAGGACACCGACATTTCAGCTTTGGGTAATTGTGCAAAAATGTTCCCATCTTTTAGCAATACCAAGTTTTCCTAAATTGATTAATGTGTTTCATGGCAGTTAAAAAATTTGACTCTATTTCAAGACGTTCATATGGACATCATAAGTTATTTGCAAAAATGTGGTCTTTTCTCTTTTCATACTTGTGATTTAAGAAGAAAAATAATTGTGCAGTCTTGAATCAATCCTCTTCAGCAAGACCAAAGAATTTATGTAGCATAAGTTTGGGAATGATTTGATTGTGTGAATGATAGATGTTGATCTTTCTTATAGCAACATGTCAGTGTCTTTGTCCTAAAGAGGCAGCCCCTCCACCATGCAAACACACAACAGATTAATCACCTGTTTATCTTGAACATTACAAGAAAAAACTGATCTTAACGTTGAAGAACTGGTGAAAACTAAGAACCACAGAGCATGAAATATAATAAGTATAAATGGAAAGGAAGAGGAACTGGTGGAAGAGATATGGCTGCTTGCATCAGGATTTGCGAACTAGAGCTGACCACGAACATTTTCCACCTCCAAGTAGAGGCCCTGAAAACAGGCTGCACTAGTGTGGTCTAGCTATGAAAATTGGGATCACAGTATGAAAAAAAGATAGCTAAAAATCAGATGTCAGGCCGAAAGGTGCAGATATAGCAGCCTCACTGTAAACTACAACACAAAGTCCTTTTAAGGAAGAAGAACTATAATAAAAACACCTGAAAGAGGTAGGCTGCATTGTGGACAGGAACCAAACGGAGAAACATCAAAGAATGGAAAATAATTTCAGAACAATAATGGTGCTTAGCGTGCAAGAGGAAGATAGCAAAATCAATCTAGTCATTGTGTATGCACCAAATGAAGATGAGAGAACTGACGTAAAAGAAGAATTCTTAGAGCTTCTCCAAAAGACTGCGATTGATTGCCAAATTGAAATACTCCTCTTGGGAGACTTTAAGGCCGGTTGGAAATGACTATTCCAGATAGGGTGGAGTGATTGATGGGTATATTGAAGATTCCCTAAATGACCACTTACAAACACAAGGTTTCTGGACAAATGTATACTTGCCTACACAAGATGTGAACCAACAAGAAACGAAAAATTCATATTGATTATGCGATAGTGAGGGAAAAATATGTCTAAGTACACGGGAGACACTAGAATGTTATTCAGGGCGCCATACATAGGAAGCAACCACTACCTAGAAAAAAATAAAAGACTAACTGAAAAAGCTACCCCACCAGAGGAACCATCCTACACCATGCAAGAAACTAAACAACACAAAAATAGCATTAAACCCTACACAGATTTTAAGGGATGTCAAGGGCTTATAGCTCCAGCTGTAGAAGTATATTGGAAATAGAAAAGGTGTTAGAATTCAAGGACATCCTTAAAGTCGCTGCAGAACAAGGAGGCAGAGACAGAGTACACCATGGTGGACAGAAAATGAGAAAAGAAAAAGGCATAGAAGCAATACTTGGATGCTAGGAATACAGCAGAATAAACAAAGAAGTACAAAGAATATTTAAGAACTTTAAGAATGGAAGCAAAGAAGGCAGTACTCACAGAACAAAAATCCTAGAAGTATGTGGAATGTAATGTTGGAATTTGGCGACGGCGTGGGCTAGTGGTTAAGTGACACAGCGCACGATCTGAAGGTGCTGGGTTCGATCCCCATCACAGCACCGGCCGGTACCCCGGGGAAGCAAACCCTTAGAGGATGCAAGAGTAAGCAAACCCTTACATAAAATGCATGCTTAAGACGGATGCATTGAGCCAACAGGCGCAAAATAAAAACCGCACTGCAACCTCAAACCACCTTGAGGAATAGAGATATAAGGTGGCCGGATAAAAAATATTTTTTAATGTTGCAGAAAATTAAAAATCTTTCTGCAGTACTGTATACAATAAGGCAAAGCAAAAGCAATGCACTCTTAAATTTGTAAAAGATAAGCAAAGCGTTTTGCTGAGGGCTCTAGGTGAAGTAATGGACAGATAGAAAGAATATTCCTAGATCCTTGGGATGAGAGAAAATCAAGCCCTGTAAGCGACAGCATCAATCTTGGCAGAAGAAACCATTGAGGGGAAAGATAATATCAAAATGGAAGAACTAAGAGTATCATTGGAGAAAGTTACAGTAGCTCTGGAGAAAGTTCAAGTTGGTAAAGCAGCTAGACATTGCATAACACCAGAATGGTCAAGTACATGGGAACTGCTGGAGCTCCTATTCATGAAGATTCTCAAGACAGAATGGGGGCTACAAGACTATACCAAGAGATTGGGAGAATGCCGTAATAATTATAATACTAATATTTTATACGGGTGATATTCAACAATATGATAACCATGGAAGTATTTCCCTCTTCAGTGTACCTGGAAAAGTTTACAAGAATCCTAGAATGAAGAATAAGTGACTTATTGGGGCGAAACATGGACGAGGCCCAGTGCGATGTCCTTATCCTCACATTCAAACAACTGAGCTTGCCGAAGTCGGATATGTTGGACCGAAAGGTGCAAATATCGCAGTCAAGCTGTAAACAATGACAACGCATTTTGTTCTCTGGACTACATTCTGCTACTTAATTCCTTTTCAGGGTTTCGTAGCGGGAGATTGAGAACGAACAAAGTCAAGCCAAACAACTGAGTGAAAATGTTTTTGAGTATGATGATGAGATGCACCTGTTTTTTTTTAATCTGGAGAAAGCATTGGATACAGTCCCGTGGGGCAGGCTCCAAGAGTGATTGACAAGGAAGAATATTCCAAGACCCCTGATCTGTGACATACAGTGTTTCTATAAAACCTGCAGAAATTGCATATAGACATTAAATCAAAGGTCAGGGGAGTTCAGGACCACCTGCACAGTTAGATAAGGTGACATCCTCTTGCCATACCTTTTCATACTCCTCATGTATGATATTAAAACCTGCAAGCAAAGGACAAAACAGTCAGCAGTGAAGTCTGAAAGATGAAACCAACATATATTGAAACTGGCATTGTCAGATGTTGTAGCCCTGATCACCAAATTGGAGGCACCTCCAGATCAACTTGCAAAGATAGAAGATTTGGAGAGGAAAGGAAAGTCCATCAGCAGCTCCAAAACAAACTCAAGGTTGTCAAAAGAGATAAAACAGAAACATCAGATAACCTTGGAAGAACAACCACTGAAACAGGTTAGTCAATTCAAATATCTTGGAGCAGTAATAGAACATATGGAAGGGATCAAAAAAAAAGGTAGCTGCATGAAAGGTAGCCAGTGATAGACTTTTCCATGCAATAAACCGAGGATTCCTCAGCAAATAAAAATTACCAAGAAAACATGCACCTGTCCTGACACACAAATGTGAGTCCAAATAAGCCAGTTACGATCCTCAGAAATTAGGTACTTAAGAAATTTAGTCCAAGTAACAAGATGGGACAATACATCAAAATCTTGAAGCCTAATCCCTGCAGGCCCGAATGGAACAGTCACAGCTATTATGGTTTCGCCATAACTGTAGAATGAAAGAGCACAGGATACCATGGTAATCAGGAGAGGCCAAGACGTTGCAGGGTGTGCTGGGAACACAACATACAACAAGTCTCTGGGAGACAGATGGACTAGACTGGAACCAGGCCAGGAGGAGGATTTTGGAAAGATTATTTTGGCGATCTCTCTGGCAAAGTTCTATAGTTTATAACTCAAAGTAGAAGAGGACTAATTAAGGTTCAAGATCATACCCGGTTACCCAGTGATACAAATAGGTCTATGTGTGTTATGTGCATGTTTTGAATGAAGTAGGAACATTCTTTCTGTATGTACATAAACTGGATAGACTACTGATGTTGATTTGGGCTTTTATTTTTGGCCACTTTTTCAACTTCTCGTCTCTTCAGTAAAATGTGTAGAATAGATCTATATATTGTGAGATATTGCACCTAATTAGGGGAGACTTTTACTTAGAATGTCTACCCATTAAAACGGAAAACCAGTGCTTCTTAAATCATGTATTGGAATAAAACTGAAGTGAATAATTGACTGGCCAGTAAACAAATTTTCCAATTTTTTTTTTTAATAACCAGAACATTCACAACTAAACTGAAAATATAATGATAATCCCTCTCATAGAAATGTTCATCCAAACATGTTAGATAAGACTATATTCTACATGTGCAATTGTATTCAACATTTAATTCTGAACAATTTGGTTTATAATGTATGGTACTGGTAGTGTGATAATTTCAGTGTGTACATTTATAGATCTACTGAAGACAAACTAGGCAACAAGTGCATATACAGAGGTCCTAAATATTTTGAAGTTAATCATGAACACCTGAAATATTTGATATATTGTCCACTCACTACACTGTGTTTTCGGTCACAACTTTATATACCCATAAATGTATATGTTGTTCTACTACAGCCGTTTTTGAAGTTTTTGTGGACGCACAATTATATAAATCCGTTAACTTGGACTGTGCTGATGACATTAACTTTCGACTTCGTTGAACTGTATTTTCCCGGGGC
Source organism: Ariolimax columbianus (assembly GCA_036924085.1). Taxonomy (NCBI): domain Eukaryota; kingdom Metazoa; phylum Mollusca; class Gastropoda; order Stylommatophora; family Arionidae; genus Ariolimax; species Ariolimax columbianus. The sequence continues at coordinate 44,809,525 of JAVGWX010000017.1, forward strand.
TATCTGACGTGTGTACGTATAGTAATAGTTATTTTGAACACTGTACAGTAGTAGAGTCTACTTAAATTAAATAAACAGAAACATCGCAGACAGAAGACACACACTGACACACGTGTCCTCACTTGACACAGTACTGGTGCTGTGTGAGTACACGAGCCTCTTTTTAAGTCACAAGACTACACTACTATAGCTACACACGTTATTGATTTTGTTAATACTGTAATGATAAAGTCTTAATTAGTTATCCTTTTGTTTTTCTTACTCTGATCTGCCTGCTCACTAGCAGTGTGGTGTTTAACGTATCTACTTTAAAACGTGGTTTGGTGTGATAATTAGACAAGGCACAAGACAAGGAGCCGCCATAACACACCGACTGACAGTAGAAGACACTGTGTAGGGAGCTACACACATCAGGATTATAAACCAAACATCAACTATCCGGAACACAATTAACGGCGTTACACAAACTAATCATTCGAATTAAATAATTCTAGCAATAACAACTTATCTCCCGGACATAAAACTACAAGAAATGACCAAGTCTGAACAGACATTTAGTAGGAATGTTCGCTGTGGCCCTGACCTAACCAAGAAAAGGAGTTGAGAAGGCTAGCGAGGCAACAAGACAAATTGGCACTTACCAACGCTTGAAATATTAGAAAATGTAGTCTCTATCCGTCGTCCTCTTTTAGATAAAATAAGCCCCTAGGTTCCTAGAACAGGCAGAATGCGAATTGTATCCATAAACCCCTGAAAAACAAAAAGCTCCATATTGAGCCAAAATGCTTTACCTCTACAACATGTCTGTCAGTCATGTAGGGGATAGACAAGGAGCACTGTTTTCGTTCGAAGGGATACATTGTTTACATTCAAAAGCAATACTTCATCTATTCACATCATAAAGCTAAGAAAATGTGTCTTAATCTAGCATAATACATTTTAAAATATTTATAAATCATTATAAAATCGTGTAACTGTGTAAACTATGAATTAAAGTATATAATAAATTAATGTTAAATGGAATTAACAGCCTGCCTTGTTTACAATTATCCTAACGATTCCAGTATTTTGTCTTTTGACGTCATTTCTGCTTGGCCCTCACCGATAAGGCACGTAACCAATGGGAAGCCTGGATAAATTTAGCATCCTGTTGGCGCATTCACGTGTCCGTCTGCTTGCTGGCGGGGCTGGCGGGAAAAAAACTGGAGAAATGGCGGGAAGGGAAGATCTCCGTATAATCTAAATGATTTAATTTAATCTTTAGCTTCAAATAATGGCAATATATGTATGGCAGCCATTGTAGATTGACTTAATTTTGTGATATTCTTCTTTGCGTTCAGGATCTTTGGTCATGCTATAACTGCAGATCAGTCGCCATGATGAAGTCTGTATTCTTCACCAGGTCTGAGCGTCTGCCCCACAGCTTTTGTGTGAGCTCCGCACCCTCTGGCCCGTCATCATTCTGTGAGCAGCCAAAGACAATCATCTTGTTTGAGGCATTGACATGTCCACCTGCTTTCTCGGTGAGTCGTCTGGTTGAAAGCAGGAGAAATGGCAGGAGAGAAGACGTCCGTACATTCTTAATGACTAAATACCATCTTTATCTTAAAATAATAGCAATAAATGTATGCAAACCCTTGCAGATTGACTTAATTTTGTGAATGCGAGCAGCCAAGACACTCACCTTGTTGGGGCATTGACGTGTCCATCTGCTTCCTTGCTGAGTCTGGCGGAAAGAGTGGGAAGGAGAAAAGGCATCACATTCTGAATATATATCTATCTTCAGGTCAGTTGTGCCGGTAGACGTTGCAGGGATGTGTAGCCTCCTTTGTTCAGGTAAAAATCCACTGGTAACTTGCCAGGTTAATCCCAGCATCTGTTACCAACCGTTCGACTGGTAGTCCTTGGAATATACGATCACCTATTTTTGGAACTGGTGGTGGGGGAAGCGTAAATTATAGTAAGGTAGACACGCAGATTACTTTAAAATATTCAATAAATGTAAACCTTTTAGCTCTATATGGAGTATATGTCTTCAATAAATACTAACCAAGTCGTCCTGTCCTATACAATCCTTTATGTGTGTTGCAAACTCCCTTCTTCGTGCGTGTTTGGCTTGGCCTGGCTTGGCTTCGTTCGTTCTCAATCTCCCGCTACAAAACCCTGACAAGGGCCTAAGTAGCAGATGTAGTCCAGAGAACGGAATGCGTTGTGTCGTAGTTTACTGCTTGACTGCGATATTTGCAGTTTCGGTCCAACACATCGGACTTCAGCAAGCATTTTTGAGTACCTGGTTAGCATTCCCTTTTCGATCCCTTCTCATTAGCCAGTCTGCTCTGTTGCAGCCTGTTATCTAGAATCACGGCGTAGAGATGTAGAAGGGTCTTGGCAGCTTTGGTTCGCTGGCCGTGACGCTAGCAGTCAGCTATGGGTCGCTGACCGCTGCAGCTCATGCGCTGCTCGGCATCTTGATCCCTCATGAGTGTTTATGTCTACCTTTACTTCTCTTCTCTTTTCGATTCCAGAACAGAGACTGTCTTGTAATGATATCAACTGTTTTCCGTAACGTGTCCTATCCAGTACCTTACTCTTTCGTCAAATCGCCCTGACATATAACTTAAATTAACTTAATGTCTTTATACTGGTTTAGAAGACTCTGCAGAGTCTGTATACAACCAGTTACATTTACATCACCTTGCTCTAAAAGCTATGCGCATCCAGTTTATTCTTAAATGCATTAACTGTCCCTGCCTCCACTACCTCCCACGGCAATGCATTCCAAGCAGACACCACTCTCTGACAAAAAAAATATTTCTAATATCTAATCTGGACCTCTCTTTAGTCAGCTTGTAACTATGCCCTCGTGTTATTGTGAGTGGCTGTATTTAAAAAAACTTGTTATAGTCTAAATTTATCCATTCCTCTGATCATCGTATAAACCTGTATTAAGTCACCACGAATTCTTCTCTCTTCGAGACATTGTAGGCCGGTTTTTCTGAGTCGTTCCTCATAACTGTAATTCTGGAATCCCACTATCATCTTTGTCGCTCTTTTTTGTATTCTTTCCAGCATGTTTATATCCCCTCTATGATAAGGACTCCACGCCTGTACACAGTACTCCAATCTAGGTCTAACTAAAGCTTTATACAGTTTGACGATCACTTCCTTGCTCCTATGTTTAATATTTCTTTTTATCATACCTAACATTGCATTTGCCTTTTTCACTGCTACCTTAACTTGCTCACTCACCTTTCCTGTATGATCTATTATAACCCCTAGGTCCCTTTCCTTATCTATCTTTCTAACATTGTTTTCTCCTATTCTGTAATTATGTTCCATATTGGATCTGCCCATGTGGATGACTGTAAATTTATCTACATTAAACTCCATTTGTCAGCTTACAGACCATTCTCGAATTTTATCTAAATCTGACATCAATATATCCACTTCCGCTTTAGATGAGACACTACTGCATAGTTTTGTGTCATCAGCAAATTTTGCAATCATGGATCCCATATCAATGTCCAAATCATTTATATATATCAAAAACAAAATTGGTCCCAAAACCGAGCCCTGTGGCACACCACGTTTTACTTCACACCACTCAGAGTACTCCTTATTTATGCCCACCCTCTGCCTTCTTTCCGTTAACCAATTTTCAATCCATTTGGCAACTTCCCCACCTATTTCATGTGATTGTAACTTTCGAAATAATCTTTGATGAGGTACTCTATCAAAGGCCTTTGCAAAGTCTAGATAAATAACGTCCACTGGCTCCCCTTTATCTATGATTTTAGTAACCTCCTCCACGAATTAGATTACATTTGTCTAAATGCATTACAATGTTTTCTTTGATTATTGACTCTAACAATTTACAGACTATGCTCGTTAAACTCACCGGTCTATAATTTGCTGGATCTGATTGTTTGCCTTTTTTGAATAATATGACATCATCTTTCCCACAGCTCTGTGTGAAGCTAGTCATCCTTGGCGACTTCAATGTCAGAGTGGGGAGCTGACTATCAGGTCTAGCTTGAAATCTTCATAGACGCACAATATGTACTGCAAGCTCTCAATGGTGACAAACTCCCACACATGATGACTGAACTAAACAAGTTATCTGTCAGAGCGGGAGCCATACTTCTGTGAATGCCATCTTGTCGTGTCGTATTGAGGAACTTGAAGGCATATATACTTAAAGAAAGGAATTAAGACTGTGAATAAGAAGACATTGAAATAACGTACTTTCAGAAGTAGGCACCCTTCCATGCTGACAGAATAGTATATGGCTTGGCTTGGCTTCGTTCGTTCTCAATCTCCCGCTACCAAACCCTGAAAGGGCTTTAGTAGTAGAATATAGTCCAGAGAACGGAACGCGCTGTGTCGTAGTTTACAGTTTGACTGCGATATTTGCACCTCTCGGTCCAACACATCTGACTTCAGCAAGCATTTTTTGAGTACCGGGTTAGCATTCCCTCTTCGATCCCTTCTCCTTAGCCACTTTGCCCTGCTGCAATCTGTTATCCAGGATCACCGCGTGGAGGTGTAGAAGGGTCTTGGCAGCTCTGTTTCGCTGGCCCTGACATTAGCAGTCAGCTATGGGTCGCTGACTGCTACAGCTCATGCGCTGCTCAGCATCTTGATCCCAGTAGAGAATATGAGCAGCGAAACAACAACTATCACATCCTTGACTGGCAGGGACAGATCACTATTCTTCGTCTCATGACAGAGCACGACAGACAAGCTTCGACAGTCTGCTTCACATTTGTGGACATGTGGACTGACTTATCAAAACTGCTGAGCATGTACGAGGGTAAGTCAGTATATAGGGCACACACGGCTTCAAAAACAGCGAAATGACATACGAACTTGAAACCGCTTACATTGTCCTTTCTTTCTCAACATAATTTTCCTAACATTGACACACTTATCCCATCGCTGTATTGTTGCAAAGACAGGTTCACTCGGTTCATTGTGTGTTCGTCAGTCAGTTGTCTGGCTACCCACCGCGAGAACATTTTACGAAAATTCAATCGATCACTAATTATGCTAAAGGCACAACCATGTGAATACCCTATCGCATTTACAAGACTGTCGTTCGTTACTCGCATGTCAGCTCGAATAATCTTCCATACCCGACTCAAATATGCTTCCGTTACAACCTGATCAGGACGTTCAGGTCAGGCTTATCAGCAATTATTTTCCGCTTTATACGACAAACACTTCTCACATGGAACGGGAAACATTTCCTTATGAATCTCATTTGCAGAAAGTCTTTTTGTTCTACCCCTCCCCACTGGGACGATGAGGCTAACGTCTGGTCAGACAAAAGACACTAATCAGAGAATGTTAGCCAGGGTCAGGAGAAATATACTGGCCAAGACCCTCACCTGACCTCCTCGTTGGTCGTCATGGAAACGGGCTGTTGTCGAGGACAACAGTCTGCCTGACAAGGTGATGCTCGACGTGATCTCCGTGGTAGTGAGCGACACGCACATGAAGTCAAGCATAGCACAAGCGCCCGGAGGACCACCTTCATCAGCACACTCGGGATGTGAGGAAAGCTACCTGCAACCCGTCACTTAACGCCCTTTTCAGGGCGCACATAAGAGTAACCTACTCATTGTGGGCATTCGCAAACAACAACCCCCCCCCCCCCCCACCTTACCCGCCAAACCCCTCTCTAGAAAAAAAACTCCACAAATCAACACGCTCTTCTTTTCCATTTTGTCATTAGGCCACGTCCGTGCATGCGGCACATTGCGTCACATACCTACAGTGATAACAAATCTGGATGTTTCTGCCACCGAATGACACCTTTAGAAACTACCAACTTCATTCATCACATATCAGTTTGTGACCTACTTACTGACTTGCCCTGGTGTTACAGGTTTGTCCTCTGGTATGGCAAGTTAAGATACACGCTAGCCCAACGGTTCACAACGAGACTGAAAATTGATTGAAAATAACGAAGAGGTCCAAACAACGGGTGACCTCATCGCGGGAACTCATCTAACAGTGTAAACATGAGAGATCTAATCACAAGCAGAAGAGGAAGAAGAAGAAGAAGAAGAGGAAGACGAAGAAGAAAAAAAGGACGACGAAATAGAAGAAAACAACGTGATCGTTGTCACATTCTCATCATGTCGTAAATGATGATTAAAGAGAGTTGTGTATGGTGCTGCCTCAGTGTGTAAAATAATTGTTTCGCAACAACCTCTGCAATAGATTGCTTAATCATCTTTAACGTGGTAGTGTTCTTAGTTCTTAGTCGACCTGTACTTCTACAAGGGCAGATGCCCTATGCACGTCCCAGCTTTGGTATGAGCTGGATGTAGTTTGGAGAAAGATGTCCTGCTTAGCGGGCTATCCTCGAGCAGCTTAAATACTTCCCTGCGTTGGGACAAGCGCTTACGGAGGGTGGTTAACCGATGTGCGAGTCCATCTTAATAGACTCAAACACTAGAGCAGAGTAGACCCGCAGCCTTTTATTCGCCATATATGATGCTCTAAACACACCACTTAACTATGATCGATGTTATACAATGTCACACAGTTAGTCGTCTCTTACGACATGCTCTCATGAGGTGCAGTGGTCAACGATCCACAGCTGACTGCTAACGTCAAGGCCAGCGAACCAGAGCTGCCAAGACCCTTCTACACCTCCACGCGGTGATCCTGGATAACAGGTTGCAGCAGGGTAGACTGTCTAAGGAGAAAAGGATCGAAGAAGGAATGCTAGCCCGGTACTAAAAAAATGCTTGCTGAAGTCGGATGTGTTGGACCGAAAGGTGCAAATATCGCAGTTAAGCTGTAACCTACGACACAACGCATTCCGTTCTCTGGACTATATTCTGCTACTTAAGCCCTCTCAGGGTTTGGTAGCGGTAGATTGAGAACGAACCAAGCCAAGCCAAGCCAATTCAGTGTGACTGTGGAGGAGGCTTGTGTTTTGACAAGGGGACGAGTTTCTGTCAGACAGACTGTGATGGGAGCGGCGTTCTACAAAGGACATGCTACATGAGGATGATGGTTCAATAAATGGGCGGAAGGAAAAATATGTTTTCTTCTTCTTTTGGACTAATCCTCTTGACCTGGTTGCGTCACAGAGATGAGGTATGCACCGACTTCTGGTTTGTGCCAAGTGGGAGGCTCATGCATGGTTACTGTCTGACTGCGTACGCAGAAGAAGAAGAAGAAGGAGGCTCATGCTGCTGACATGTTCAACTTTTGGAGTGTTTCTTTGATTCCCTCTATCCATTGTCGCCGGGGTCGTCCTTAAAGAAATCACATTCATTTTCAGTTTCGGGACAGCACCATTACGCAAAACAAATAAAAAGCTAGTTAAAGTTTAAAACACCAAAATTTAAACTATGCATGACAAACGCTAAATGGACAGAAAATCATTTATTCTAACTCTGCAAAACAATAAGTCATACACTTTGTAAAATGGGGAAAATAATGAACAAAAGCTGTAATGTTGCACATAATTCCACGGACAGACATACACACACACACACAAGAGTAGATATGTTTAGAGCTGTAATGGTGTACACAATTCCACGGACAGACATACACACACAAACAAGAGTAGATATGTTTAGAGCTGTAGTGTTGCACACAATCAAATGAACAGAGACACACACCAACAAGAGTAGATATGTTTAGAGCTGTAATGTTGCACACAATTCCACAGACAGACATCAGGTCAGGTCTTGCCGTAACCAGTGAGATCGTCTGGGCACACATGAAGACATCCTCACAACCCCACGCCAACCTTCTCTGACACACAAAATAAAATATTAACAATATAAGTCGAATTCCGACACCTAGCGTGGACATGTCGAAACAGAGTCTTACATGCAATTGTGTTTATGCTCCAGACATTTCTTTCTTCCTGTTCGTTTGCAAGAGTGAGACCTTTGCCTAGACGTTTCACATCTTGTGGACGGTCTCGATGGAGGTTTTCTGTGTCTGGGGTGAAAATGGTTTGCACAGTTAACTTCTGACAGATTAGGCTATATATTTTCGAAAGAATATTGAAACGCAGATGGGCACATCTCATGAGATCGTTACTTCGGTCCAAGAAAGACAGCAGGTTATCACCAAATGAATTGTTGACACGTGCCTTGTAGAGCCGATACCAGCTTGTGTTGGGACTGCATGTATTGATGATGTCATTAGTACATGTCGGGTGATTGCCCCTGTATTATGTAGAGCAGAACGAAGAGTAAGAATTGTTAGACTGTAACTGGCCAGGCATGTTGTATGATATACGAATAATGAAGCTGTGACATGTGGCTGTATTTCCATTTTTGTGTGGAAACGGCAGGTTTCTCGCCAGGCTCAGCGCTATGGGGATTACATTGTCGATCCCCATGTTGTTAGCCAAGCTGCTTGTTTCTAGATGCACGACAGGTGGGGTGGGATCTTATTCAGCATAAGGTGGGGTGATGGTCTTATTCAGCATAAGGTGGGGTGGGGGTATTATTCAGAATAAGGTGGGGTGGGGGTCTTATTTAGCATAAGGTGGGGTGGGGGTCTTATTCAGCATAAGGTGGGGTGGGGGTATTATTCAGAATAAGGTGGGGTGGGAGTATTATTTAGCATAAGGTGGGGTGGGGGTCTTATTTAGCATAAGGTGGGGTGGGGGTCTTATTTAGCATAAGGTGGGGTGGGGGTCTTATTTAGCATAAGGTGGGGTGGGGGTCTTATTTAGCATACGGTGGGGTGGGGGTCTTATTTAGCATAAGGTGGGGTGGGGGTCCTATTCAGCATAAGGTGGGGTGGGGGTCCTATTCAGCATAAGGTGGGGTGGGGGTCCTATTCTGCATAAGGTGGGGTGGGGGTCTTATTTAGCATACGGTGGGGTGGGGGTCTTATTTAGGATACGGTGGGGTGGGGGTCTTATTTAGCATAAGGTGGGGTGAGGGTCCTATTCAGCATAAGGTGGGGTGGGGGTCTTATTTAGCAAACGGTGGGGTGGGGGTCTTATTTAGCATACGGTGGGGTGGGGGTCTTATTTAGCATACGGTGGGGTGGGGGTCTTATTTAGCATACGGTGGGGTGGGGGTCTTATTTAGCATACGGTGGGGTGGGGGTCTTATTTAGCATACGGTGGGGTGGGGGTCCTATTCAGCATAAGGCGGGGTAGGGGTCTTATTCAGCATAAGGCGGGGTAGGGATATTATTCAGTATAAGATGGGGTGGGGATATTATTCAGTATAAGATGGGGTGGGGTTATTATTCAGTATAAGATGGGGTAGGGATATTATTAAGTATAAGATGGGGTAGGGATATTATTCAGTATAAGATGGGGTGGGGATATTATTCAGTATAAGATGGGGTGGGGATATTATTCAGTATAAGATGGGATGGGGATATTATTCAGTATAAGATGGGATGGGGATATTATTCAGTATAAGATGGGATGGGGATATTATTCAGTATAAGATGGGATGGGGATATTATTCAGTATAAGATGGGATGGGGATATTATTCAGTATAAGATGATATGGGGATATTATTCTGTATAAGATGGGATGGGGATATTATTCAGTATAAGATGGGATGGGGATATTATTCAGTATAAGATGGGATGGGGATATTATTCAGTATAAGATGGGATGGGGATATTATTCAGTATAAGATGGGATGGGGATATTATTCAGTATAAGATGGGATGGGGATATTATTCAGTATAAGATGGGATGGGGTTTGATCAGGATAAAGTGGGGTGGTGCCTTAGTTAAGATACGGTGGCGGGGGTCTTATTTTAAAAAAAAGAGTTTGCTGTTAGCTGTTCAGGGAAAATTTATAACAAGTAATGAAATTCCTAGCTGATTCGCAATTTACCTTCCACCAGGCCTAACAGGATAAAAAAAAATAAAAGAATGCACTTCGAACAGCCAGTGGCTACCTGGCAGCAGGTATAACCTGTCTGTTTCAATACCAGAATTCCAAGTATCCAAGTAGAACCAAAGTAAACACAATGGCGGATAGCTTGTTTTTGAGAGAGTTTGGAATATTCTAAGATGAATCTCAGCTCTCTTATTGTCTAAGAGCTAATGGTGGAATGGGATATGAAGATGCAACAGCAACTAATAAAACAGAACATATAAGGGGACTTACGTTTTCTTCTTCTTCTTCTTCTTCTTCTTCTTCTTCTTCTTCTTCTTCTTCTTCTTCTTCTTCTTCTTCTTCTTCTTCTACTACTACTACTACTACTACTTCCTCTTCTTCTTCTTCTTCTTCTTCTTCTTCTTCTTCTTCTTCTTCTTCTTCTTCTTCTTCTTCTTCTTCTTCTTCTTCTTCTTCTTCTTAACTTAACTGAAAGTCTTTATACTAGCTTAAAAGACTCTGCAGAGTCTGTCTGTATACAACAGTTTCTTTTACTCCGCTTGATCTAAAAATAACTATGTGCAGTGTGTGGTGAGAAAAGTGTGCCGAAGACAACAGTGAATAACTGGCCAACGATGTTTGAAGAAGAACATGGATTGACGAAAGATCTTCTGGGACCAGGTCAGGCGCAGATTGTTGCGTCAGAAGATGTCATCGCCAAAATTGATGCAGCAATTCGAGTCCCCATACACTGCCTGCATTCTGCGATGAATGTCAACATTCTTCTGCTGTTAGAAATCGAATCACCACTCGCTGATCAACTCTGGGCGGATTCCGTATCACACCCGCCATGTTTTCAACAGTCTGCTGAGGAAACTATTACTAGGATGATAATGGTATTTTGCAAACTTGACGGTTGGTATGTGCTGTTTATACGAGAATTGACGTCATCATGCGCATCAAGCACTTGGTGCAGTTAGGGCCGGTTTTATTTAAACACTCCTCGTAACTAACTAACTAACTAGCTAACTAACTACGTAAGTAACTAACTACGTAAGTAACCAACTAACTAACTAACTAACTCACTTACTCACTAACTCACTAACTCCCTAACTATTTAACTAACTAACTAACTAACTAACTAACTAACTAACTAACTACATAAGCAACCAACTACCTAACTAACTACCTAAGTAACCAACTACCCAACTAACTAACTTACTAAATAACTAATTAAATAACTTACGAACTAACTAACTAACTTACTAACTTACTAACTAACTAATTTACTAACTAACTAACCTATTAAGTAACTTATTTAACTAACTAACTAACTAACTAGACCATACCCACGACCAGTCTCCACTTCTCGCTTCAACTCAACAGTCTTCCCTGCAATGTGCTACGCTGCAGAAACTTGATCATTTCGAAAATCGTTGGAGTAAAGTGACTCGCGCTTCCCCCGAAAACCGCTTGGTGGGGCCTCACGACCCCACAATCAACGATTGGAAGATCTTCAAAGCACTTTGGTAAGACAGATGGCATTGATGAAGGATGCAGTTACCCACACAGATAAGGTAACGTTTCGTCTGCTTCGGAAGACTGATGAGCATTGCTGACAGTGACAGCAGTCTAGTACCACGAGATAGAGAGCGATGAAGGAGAAGACAGACAACGTGGTTGGCTGTTTACCCACGAGCTAAGATACAAATTTGGGGCAAGCTACAGGCGGGACAGTTACCCTCTCCTGGTCAATCAGGGCCCAAGATGGGAGACAATGAAAACGATGTTTGGACCCACAACGGCGTAATCCCCTCTGAGGAACGGGTCGCCCTTTAAAAAAACAACTGTCATACGACTGTATTTCCATTGCTGGTGTAGTCAAGGGGGTTTTAAGGCTGAGGACTACAGGCCAACAGAAAAACCACTTATGCTTTACGGTGGATTCTATCCGCTGTCCTCTTTATAAGCAGTCTTTGAGCACTCAAAGAGATGAATTGATCAACCGTTTCATATTGGTCTGTACACAGCTGGTACTCGGGAGTATGTTGTGGTTGGATTCTGTTCAGGTGTTTGTTTAGTGAGATGTGTTGGGTTCTCAGTTCGAAAATGGTGTTCTGATCCTTTTTTATAAGTTGATTTACACTGTCCTTTGCACTGGGGGATGCCATATGTCTGTAGACCTCCCTTCTCGTGTTTCCCATCTGTTCAGCCAAGTTTCTTTGTTTGCTGATCTTGTGAGCTGTTTGGCTGTTTGTAAGGTTGTTTATGTGTGTGTGGCTGTTCTTGTATTGATCCCTCCTTTGCTAGTCTGTCTGCCTTGTCATTGCCAGGTGTGCTTAAGTGTCCAGGGATCCACCGTATAACTATTTTGACAGCACTGGAATTGATAATATGGTCAATATCTAGAGATATTTGGATAAGGTCAGGTCTACAATGACCAGCAACTTCTAACGGATAAGGTCAGGTCTACAATGACCAGCAATTTCTAACGGATAAGATCAGGTCTACAATGACCAACAACTTCTAACGGACAAGGTCAGGTCTACAATGACCTGCAACTTCTAATGCTTGGAGAGCTGACATTGAGTCTGTGAAAGTAACAATGTTTTGGGCCTTTAAAGGAAAGACATCCAAAATTATCTTCAGATGGTACAAAGCGGCTTCAAGTGCAATGATCTCGACTTCATAGTTGGAGCAAACCTCCCCGCAAGCATCAGAAAGCTAAACAGAGGATCCGTCTGCGTATTTTATATAAATGCCATAACCTGCTTTGAGGGTGGCTGATCCATCAATATATGCATGTATCCATTTATAGGGATATACATCAATAGTTCTTTGAGCTGCTCGAATGAGAGTACTTGAATCTTAACTTTTGGTTGTATCATCTATTAATTTTGTCGATATTTCTGGTGTTTTAAGGAATGCTTGTGGAGGTATGTCTTTTACTACTCTCTGTAACTCTTGAATTCTTTCTGGTAGATGGTATCTGTCGTTGATTTCACTAACATGGTGAAGTACAGACTTTTGTTTAATTCTGCTTTTTGGCTGCCAGTTTTCCACAAGGAGTCTGTTGGGATGATTCCGTTTCATTCTGATACGTCGCTCATACACTTCTGTAACTGTTTTATTCCACCGCATTTTAGGGGGTTCCGCTTATGTGTGAATTTCGCAAGCTGCAGTTGGTATTGTCCTCATTGCTCCACCAATGAAGCCAAGAGCACTATTTTGCACCCTGTCCAGGGATTCCAAATTAGATTTTGAACAAGTTGTAAAGAGCGCACTATTATATACTCTTGCTGAGGGCACATAGCCAAGGTATAAGCCTTTCAAACCATCCTTATCTGATCCCTATAATGTACTAGCAAACATTATAAAGAGACGTATACGTCTCACAGCTTCATTTCTCACATTCTGGATGTGATGCTTGAGGTTGAGTTGTCGGTCAAGCAGGATTCCAAGAAATGTGGGGTGTTTGAGGTTGAGTTGTCGGTCAAGCGTGACTCCAAGAAATGTGGGGCGTTTGAGGTTGAGTTGTCGGTCAAGCGTGACTCCAAGAAATGTGGGGAGTTTGAGGTTGAGTTGTCGGTCAAGCGTGACTCCAAGAAATGTGGGGCGTTTGAGGTTGAGTTGTCGGTCAAGCGTGACTCCAAGAAATGTGGGGCGTTTGAGGTTGAGTTGTCGGTCAAGCGTGACTCCAAGAAATGTGAGATGTTCTTCTCTATCGATGTTCCTGTAATCTCAAAATGACATTTTGTTTGGCAACTTTGTGGCTATTGGTAAAGATGGTTATATACTATCTTTTCACAGTTGATTTTCAGTTTCCGTGTTTGGCAGTAGTCATGCAGTCTCCTCAGATCTCAATTTAGCATTTGTGCCCCCCTATCAATGCCTTCTTGGCTATCCGTATTGACAGGTCATCAGCATACAAAGCTTTTTCAGCTTTGATCTGGTCAACCAAGTCATTGTTTTAGATCAGGAAAAGAGTAAAACCTAGAGATGAGCCTTGTGGTAATCCTTCTTGTAAAACTTCTTTAGAAGAGATCACATCCTTCACCTTCATGTGGATTGTTCGCTCAGTCAGGAAGTACTTTATCCAATTGTAGAGCTTGCCATGAATTCCGATGTTAAACATCTTTATCAGAAGACCTTTCCTCCAAGCACGATCGTAAGCCTGTTGTAGGTCAAACAAGGTGGCCACTGTATGCTTGTTGTTCTGGAAGCCATCATTTTTTCTTTGGATTAGCCTAAAGAGCTGGTCTTCTGTGCAGCTACCAATTCTGAACCCTGCTTGTTCCTGGCATTAGGTGTTGGATTTCTCCAGGAACCAATAGAGACATGTGTTTATCATTCTCTCTGCTAATTTGCTCAGGCACGATGTTAGGGAGATGGGCCGATAGCTGTTTTGTTCATTTGGAGGTTTTTTAAATTTTCAATATTGGCACTATATGTTCATTCCTATATGTTTTGGGGAGCTTGCCATTTCTCCATGTCGTGTTGATCAACCTGAGGACAGCTTCTTTACCTCGAGTCCCCAGATCAAGAAGCATTTCATTGTGGATCTGGTCTCGTCCTGAAGCCTATCTAGGTTTGAGTTTATTCAAGGCCTGCTGGAGCTCTTGCGTGGTGAAATCTTCTTCAAATAGGGAGTCATTGGCTTGTAGAGCTTTCTCTTGGCACTTCAGGTAGCCTAACTGCTTTCTTTCCTGTTCTATAAGTTTTTACTGCTCTGTTCACATATGCGAAGTAGCGATTAAAGTGCTCTGCTTGCTTTTGGTCTTCAGTGACTGTTCTCTCTCTATTACTGGCTTCTGGATAACTCTCCTATTTCCCCAGGACAGACTGTCTACAAATGACCAGGTTTTATTTCCATTATGTCTGAGATCTAATTTGGAGCATGTCTCAGTCCAGTTTTCACTTTTTGCTTTCTTGACTGTCAGCTTTACTTTGACACCCGCTTTGTTGTACTGAATCTTTGCTTCTAGTTGTCCAGTAAACTATTAAATTAAAAAATTGGAAACACAGACGTACCTATGTAAGGAGAATAAACAAATAGTGGAACATGTTCTCCAAGATTGTCAACTCCATTCGAAGATTAAATATATCTCATAGTCTTTCCAACCTCGAGGAGAGATAAACTGCTTGGTGGTAAAAAAAAAAGCCTTAATATTTATGAAGGAAATTGAGATTCGATTTAATTATTCCAGATCCATCAATGACAGCCCTGAAGAACACGACGACAAATGGAAAACAAAATTGAGTGTAAACAATTCAGTAGTCCCAACTGGTTTCCTCTTTTATAAATCTTTACAACAACTATATCTTTATTAAATGTCCTGCAAATGTTAAGAAAACAAATATTATCAAAATTGAAATTACATCTTAATTATTACGTTAATTAGATTATCTTATTTTCGTTCTAGTTTTTCGGTTGGACGGGAATTAATCCCATACAATGTATTTGCTGTAAGGGTGCAAGAGTTATCCACGAAGAGACTTCTTTTGCATTTGTGACAAATTATATTTATTGTTGGGGAGGAAGAATAACGTCTAGACAGGCACAACGTGCTGACCAGAGAAAGAAATGAGAGAGAGTAACAGTCCAGACCCAAAATCCACCAGCTACAAAGTCGCCAGCAAACTGCAAGATTCCGCTTTGAGAACGGGCTACTGCAGACTACTGGACCACCTATATCGGCTCAAAATCTCCCAAACAAATGAATATCCATGTAGGCCAGGAGGCCAGGGCCCTTAACATGTACTTCAAGAATGTCAATGTAGGCCAGGAGTCCAGGGCCCTTAACATGTACTTCAAGAATATCCATGTAGGCCAGGAGTCCAGGGCCCTTAACATGTACTTCAAGAATATTCATGTAGGCCAGGAGTCCAGGGCCCTTAACATGTACTTCAAGAATATCCATGTAGGCCAGGAGTCCAGGGCCCTTAACATGTACTTCAAGAATGTCCGACCCACTAAGAAATACGATACCAGACCTGGCCATATGGGGCAGAACTGAGGCAACAAACTATGGGGGCGCACTGCCCATATATGGAACGGACTATGAACTTCTTCCTGACATTGGGACTCAAGATTGAGCATGTTCTGAAAACCCGAACGGAGAATAAGAAAAAGTACTGATGCGACATGTTAGTCAGGGTAGGCAAACTATACTGGCCAAGTGAGTTAACGCAACAATTTGCGCCTGAAGGTCTTTCGTTAACTCTTTAAACATCCTCTTTTAACGTCCTTCTCTAAACATCGTTGTCCAGTTCTTCACTGTTGTCTTAAACACACGTTTGTCACCATACACTGCCTGTATTCTGCCATGAATGTCAACTGGTCGAAATCCTTCAGCTGTTAGAAACCAAAATCACCGCTCGCTGATCAACTCTCCACAGATTCCGTATCACACCCGCCATGTTTTCAACTGTCGGCTCAGGAAACTATGAGTCGGATGATAATAACATTTTTCAAACTTGACGGTTGGTATGTGCTGTTTACACCAGAAGGGACGTCATCATGCGCATCGTACATATGTTCACTTGGTGCAGTTAGGTCCGGTTTCATTTGAACACACCTCGTATTTTCTGTTTTGTCTTCGGGTAATGTGTCTCTTAGGACAGCGTGCGGTCCAACTTGACTCTCATGTGTATGGAGCCGTACTGCGTAATATCACCTATCCATATTGTTTGATCTGCAGCGTTCGTCTTGCGCATGTTTCTGTGATGGTAGGCATAAACTTCAGTCCTCTGCTGTTTGGTCGAAAGACAACTATCATTGTCTTGATCAGCAGAATAAGTGATACTGTTCCGCTTGAGAATGGGACATACCAGATTGAATAGCCGTTTACACCGGCTAAAATTGACTCCATCACCAATGTGTATGTACGGGCAGGCATCACAGACATCCGAACGTACACTGCAAGACTTTTATATGCTTGGCAAATTGCTATTGAATGCTATAGAACAGTACAAAAATAACATTTAGGCGACATAAAAAAAAAATGTAGATATAGTGAGCAAAGCCACATTATTGTACTCAATTCTTTACAAATTATTGCATTAAATGGTAATGGCTTTCCATCATCACGAGTCAAATACAATATTCATCCATTATGTACTTATATAATATAAAAGTTCATCAACATGGGTCTAAATCTGAACCATTTATCCATGGAGACGAATATCCACACAATGGTGTTTGGAAACCCCGAAGAACTTTCCACTACGGCAACCGTTATCCAGAGAACTGGCCTTCACGTGTAGACGTCACAGGAAAAAGTTTGGCGAACGAGAAGAAGATGATGGAAGATGAAGACTGGCGTTTGGTTTGAGGTCATTAAAAAAATTGTAGTATACAGCAAGGGGATCAAAGGCGTTTGTCAATTCTTCGAAGAACTGCTTCTGTATTATAGGTATAAATCAATTTTGTCGCCTCTGTATTATAGGTATAAATCAATTTTGTCGCCTCTGTATTATAGGTATAAATCAATTTTGTCGCCTCTGTATTATAGGTATAAATCAATTTTGTCGCCTCTGTATTATAGGTATAAATCAATTTTGTCGCCTCTGTATTATAGGTATAAATCAATTTTGTCGCCTCTGTATTATAGGTATAAATCAATTTTGTCGTCTCTGTATTAAAGGTATAAATCAATTTTGTCGCCTCTGTATTATAGGTATAAATCAATTTTGTCGCCTCTATATCTATGGATCGGTCGTTGGTACATATGTTTTGTTGTACATACAACATATGTACCAGGACAATTCCCTGTGCCACACAATTTTTAGGTTTTACCATCTCCACCCCAGGGTAACATAGAATCATCTGTTCTGGATAGTGAGATCGGACTCCCGTGTACAGTGTCGAGCACATCGGCAGTTGGAATTCGAAAAGAGTAGGCTTAACGGCCGCTGCAATAAAAATTTAAATTTCATTAAAAAAATATTCCAAAACTTATTTGTACCTTTCCGCAGGTGGTTTGTTCAGAGCAGCTATAGATGGCGCCTAACTGGCTGCAGGTCTACTTAGCTCTAGTGTTTGAGTCTAGCAAGATGGACTCGCACATCGGTTAAACCGCCCTACAAGAAACTGGTTGTATACAGACGCTGAAGTATCTTCAAAACCAGTTTACAGACGTTACGTTAAGCTAAGTTACGTTAATTAAATGAGGTTTATGAGACGCCAATCACCTGTCAGAAACTTTAGCTTTGAAACCAACACCTGGTGGTTTATGATATCATTTGGTGGACATAGATCAATAAACGTAACTACTGTGAACTGTTGTGAGTTCATATCCGTCCTCGATCAGTTGTGTTAGGTTAAGGATCTGGTTGTAATATGATCTTCCACGTCAGTCCTCGATCAGTTGTGTTAGGTTAAGGATCTGGTTGTAATATGATCTTCCACGTCCGTCCTCGATCAGTTGTGTTAGGTTAAGGATCTGGTTGTAATATTATCTTCCACGTCAGAAACCTGCTTGCTCAAGACGATTCTTGTCTATGAAAGGGAGAGGGTGGAAAGGGGGGGGGGGTGGAATTGAGGGAGGTTCCTGTTCAGGATCTATCTTTCAGAAACTTTATGTAGATGACATAGCAGCGTTATAGGTCGGTCATTTATGGGTTGTGAGGTTAGGGGGGGGGGGGGGGTCCATTTTGTAGCAGAGCAACTACATTAGAAATACTTCAAAGTGGTATATGTGGGTTAGTTGAAAAGATACAATATTCTTATCGTTCCTGACTGCAGACGAACAGATGAGCAAGAAAATATGCACAAACAATCGGAGGATCAATCCGAGTGGTACCCTGGTTTATAAAAAAATGTCAAATCTAACTTTACAAAAATGTCCTAGCAACTGACTTAAGTGTGTTGTGCAAAGGGCTATCAATCTTATCATGTAAAAACCGTGTTTAACCTGTTAGGCGCCATCTATCCTGCTCTAAACAAACCACCTAACCATGGCCGGTGTTATACAATGTAACAGCTAGTCGCCTCTTACTACATGTACTCTGAGGGACAGTGGTGCTATTCTTGTACTTATCCTTGCTTTACACAAAGACCCCGGCGGACCTCGGCGGACCTCGGCTGGCCACTCGGGACTGATCAACTAGCGGATGATAATGATAAAAGAGAGAATTTTTTAAAGTTGTAGCATACATACAAAATATGTTGTTATCAGTTTCCGATACAGGAGCCGCTAATGTCACATTCTGCTTGTTATTCGTCTAGTCCGTACCATGACTTCGTGCGCCTACTGTCAGTTATTCGTCTAGTCCGTACCATGACTTCGTGCGCCTACTGTCAGTTATTCGTCTAGTCCGTACCATGACTTCGTGCGCCTACTGTCAGTTATTCGTCTAGTCCGTACCATGACTTCGTGCGCCTACTGTCAGGTCCAAAGTTCAGTTTAGTGTGCTTGGGGCACAATAGATTTGGGTCAAGGCTGATTCTTCCCCATATGTCACGTATAGAGTATGAAAACTAGCGTGGAATATTTGGTCTGGTGGATAGTGAATATCTTACGTCTTCAGTGCGCAAATTTCAATATGTACGTCCATGTGGTTATAGTGTAGAGTTATTCTCACTCTTTCTAGTTACGTGACCTATTTAAGAGGGAAAATCTCCGTGGAATATCTAACGCTAGATTTTTACGATGAGATAATACCTATTTTTTAAAATAATTGTACAATTTATTTGGTTGTGTCCCTTTCTATATGACAAGCAGAATTTGTCCACTAAGGCAGATATGAATATTTAGATGGATTCTGATTCAATTGCCGAGATACCCGAGAGCTCTGCCGCTGAGCCAATGGATATTCTAAGAACAGAAAAAGAATAATAAACTTTTGACTGCTGAAAAGTGCAGAGTTACCAAGGATAATAACCTAGAGAGATACTTGCTGTGCTTGTTTGCAATAAGTAAGTAAGTGGTAAGTCACCCACCAGAAGCGAAGATGGCAACACCATCATACTGTCCTCATCCTGAAGATGTAACTTGCGCTGAATTTGAATTATAGTGAGAAAGAAGCTGCACTGGACATCAGTCCAATTCTCTCGTCCTGAGTTACCAGGAACCAGGGGCAAAACATACAATCAAGACGACTGGAAGTAGCTCAAGATGCAGACATTCAGGTCGTACAATCCGTCAGGCCAGGGGCGCGAGATGGAGACATTTTTAAGAAGACACTCAAAGCGTTCACTATTGCAATCTAAATATTCTAGAATAGAATGTGTAAAGAAAAATAGGTGTGGCCAGATATCCCGCTAAGACAAAAAAAAACAAAAACACGAACACCCGTTACACCCAAAAGGTCTTCATCGGGGACAACAACAGTAATCATAGAAGAAGATAAGAATACATAAATGCAGGATATGAACATATGATGAGGATGTTCGCCCATCACATGTGATGAAGACCACTCTCTTTGTTCAGCCGCGTAGACAGTAACATCTCTTGCCGTGTCTATGATGTTCGCCCATCACATGTGATGAAGACCACTCTCTTTGTTCAGCCGCGTAGACAGTAACATCTCTTGCCGTGTCTATGATGTTCGCCCATCACATGTGATGAAGACCACTCTCTTTGTTCAGCCATGTAGACAGTAACATCTCTTGCTGTATCCGTTGAAATGAGTGACTCGCGGTGATTTGGATTAAAGTGCGGAAGGAAACTGCGCCATTTGTGAATCTCCGTCTCTGGTCCTGAGCGACCTTTGGTCGGTGGCAATATTTTATCGAGACTACTGGAGATAGCAGAGGATGCCTATTTTTTTCCTCAGTGTTTACACTCGAAGCCTTTCCCGTAAACAGGTATCCCGCAAGGATACAGGGGTCGGGGGGTGGGGGGTGACATCTAGTGTTGTGTCGTGACTTTTCCATAACCGCTAGAGGTCGAAGGGGCATCTCTCCCGGGCCGTGTTCTAGTCCACTAAAGACGTGTCTAAATTTAAGTCACACTAAAACCGACGCTGTTTGCGCTGCGTCTGGATAGCACTTGACTTACACAACATGGACGTCACTCAATAGACTCACGTATGGTGTATCACAATGCGGGAAGAACTTAAAGAGATGGGGTCACCGGGAGGAAGAGAGATTAGACTGTGGAGCAACACAAGACCCAGACAAGCCTTCTGGAAACATGCAATATGGATAATATGTTGAGGGCGAGCAATAAAAGCAATCCATGTGGCCGAATATTGGAAACAAGATATCTGACGTGGTGCCCAGGACGGCGAAAGAAAGCCGCGGTGACCATTACAGGAGAAGAAAGTCGTGGCGCCAAGGACGGGGGAAAGTATGTCGTGGTGCCTGGGATAGGGGAAGGAAGTCGTGGTTCCGTGGATAGGGGAAGGAAGTAGTGGTGTCAAGAATTGGGGGAAGTAAGAAAGTTTGTACCCAGGACAGGGGAAGCTAGTCGTGGTGCCTAGGATATGGGAAGAAAGTAGTGGTGCCCAGGACAGGTGAAGTAAGAAAGTTTGGACTCAGGACAGGGGGAAGAAAGTTGTAATGCCAAGGACAGGGGAAGTAAGAAAGTAGCTGCCGAGGACAGGGGAATAAAGTCGTTGTGGCTAGAACAGGGCAACTAAGTCGTGGTGCCCATGACATGGGGAGTAAGATAGTTGGTGGCCAGGGCAGGAGAAGTAAGTCGCACGGTTGTGAGCTTGTCTGAGCATATCTCCCCATTTGACCATATTCTCTGGTTGATCAGTTCGACGACTGGTTGTCAGGTTGTCTGAGCATACCTCCCCATTTGACCATATCCTCCGCATCTCTCTTCATTTCAGCACAAGTTGGTACTTTAATGTCTCTGCATGCCTGAGCTGCAAAAGTGAGTCTTGATCACCCTTTGTTCTTTCCACTGGAACTTGCCCTCAAGTATCTTCCGTAGAAGACTTTGATATCGCATGGTGTGTCCCAGTCAACTCAAATCTTCGTTACTGTATTATTTTCAATCTTTGTCTTTGTACGCTTATTTCAAAGAGAACATTGCCATTGTATCCTTCTGTCCAAATCACTCATTCCATTCTTCGGCAGTACCTTATTTCAAACTCTTCCTAGCTTTTGTAATCCTCCTTTTCTAAAGTTCATATTTCAACCCAATATAGTGCAATCGGTCATACGTGAGATTCTTTTGCTCAGTTCTATTACTACATTCTTTGAGGTTATACATTTATGTTTTTCTATAAAGGCCTTATTTGCCAATGGAATCCATGTCCTAATTGATTTCACATTGCGGATATCTTATGTAATGGTTTTCTCTAAATATCTAAATATCTAAATTTCTAAATTTCTGTACTTGACCGATTATTTCTCCATTGATGATTACATCCAATTTCTTATGTTGCTTGTCTGTATGCTTATTTTCCTGCCAAACTCTTTGCCTGTGTTGTTAATTTTTATCCAACAACCTTTGCAGCGTTGCTGATTGTTCGCTCTTCCACTATTTCTTGAACATCGGTAAATTTGTTGGCTAACTTTCATACCATTGACTTTGACAACCTTATTGCAACTTCGACAATACTCTCCCCATAATCATTTCAGAATATGTGTTATCGACATTCGGTGAAAGCAAGAAACTTTGTGATTTAATCGCCTCTTGATTTTCATACAGGTTCTGGATTAACCTAATGATTGGTTTCTCTATACTTATTTGTTGCGACATTTGAAAAAGTTTGTTCTAGGGAACTGGAAAAATTTTTTTCGCCAATAAAGCAGACAAATAATTGTCCTTGATCGATAAATCTTTCTGTGAGAAGTCGCAATGGTCCGATGGTGCCTTGAGTACGTTTGACCTTCCAAAATCGAAACTGACTATCTTTTACGACCTCCTCTAGTTTGACATCGATTCTCTTCTTTCTGAGCTTTGAAGTTTAGATGTTTCTTGAAGTTTAGACGTATGTAGTATTAAGCTCATCATTCCGAAATGGCGCATTCTCTTGCCTTTCATTTTTTTGGGAAACGGAATTATTATGCAATTTTTGTTTTCCTTTGGTCACATTCCATTTCCGCAAATATTATAAGCATGCTTAAAAAGTAAATTTTGTAGTCTCTCTTTTTGCTTGTTTGTTAAGTGTTTGCCTTTCTGTATTCTACTGGCGGAGGCACGCCGTTTTCCACCGGGGCTGAAGCCTTTAAGGTGATATCAGAATGCACGTGTGCGTCTGTATATCTATGCTAGATTGGGCGCTCTCAAAGGTCAACCCAACCAAAGGGCAATGAAAGGGCCTCACTCTGAGGTAAACGTTGAGTCTTATTGTTGGGCGAGTAAAAACAAGAGTGTGATTGTTGGGCGAGTAAAATGAAACAAGAGTGTGATTGTTGGGCGAGTAAAATGAAACAACAGTGTGATTGTTTGACGAGTAAAAACAAGAGTGTGATTGTTGGGCGAGTAAAATGAAACAAGAGTGTGAGGTAAGAAGAGATGGGGTGAGTGTTTGTATGCCAAATTTATAGACTCTTCCGCTGTTTTGTGGAGCTTAATACGTATCTCATCTATTCCTGATCCCTGATTAAGTAAACTGTTTGATTAAATTCTTCTCTGTATACAAGTAATCTCTATTCTAAAAGTCATGCAATTTAAATGGTTTGCTAGCTTGATACACGACTCGATTCGCATACAGTTCTGTAACATTTTCTCTCCAAATCTCTAGTTTTGCTCTCTGGGTCTGGTTTCCCATTCTTATCATTATCATCGGTGATTGTAAGCCCTAAGTTGTTTAATTGAAAGATTGTTTTACTTTCTTATGTACTTGTTCTTCTTCTTCTTCTTCTTCTTCTTCTTCTTCTTCTTCTTCTTCTTCTTCTTCTTCTTCTTCTTCTTCGTTCATTCTCAATCTTCCGCTACCAAACACTGAAAGGGCTTAAGTAGCAGAATGTAGTCCAGAGAACGGAATGCGTTGTATCGTAATTTACAACTTGACTGCGATATTTGCACCTTTCGGTCCAACACATCCGACCAGCAAACATTTTTTGAGTACTGTGTTAGCATTCCCTCTTCGATCACTTCTCCTTATCCAGTCTGCCCTGCCGTAGCCTGTTATCCAGGATCACCGCGTGGAGGTGTAGAAGGGTCTTGGCAGCTCTGGTTCGCTGGCCCTAACGCTAGTAGTCAGCTATGGGTCGCTGACCACTGGAGCTCATGCGCCTCCCAGCATCTTGATCCCATGTACTTGTTCGTCTTTCCTTGTTCTCTCCAGGTCTACAGTTTCCTCACATCGCTCTATCAAATATTTCTCTTGTGTCATTTTACATTCTCAATCGAATTCATTCTTGATACTTAGCGGTTATCTTTCAGCTATTAAACCAGATAATTCCAACATGCAGGGTAAACTTAAAAACCTTTATTCCAGACAAAAACAACGCTCCGAGTGATATGATTAGAATATAGGCTGAAAAGGCGTGGTCTTGCAAAATGGATATGTTTGCACTTGTTCGCACTTGTTTGCTGTAACAAAAAGCAAAGAAATCATACCACTTATTTGAGAAGTTCTAGAAAAAAAGACTGCAGTTCTATTTTGTAAATTTGTGGATAGAAAACTACTTTTGGTCGAGAAACCGATTTACACAATCTATAACAAACCATTATAACATCCATAAACCACCTGTAACAGTCCCGCGTGGTCTTTGTGTATGACAAGGACAAGAATAGCACCACTGCCTCACTGAGAGCATGTCGTAAGAGGCGACTAACTGTGTTACATGGCATAACCCAGCCTTGGTTAGGTGGTTTGTTTAGCGCAGCATAGATGGCGCCTAACAGGCTGCGGGTCTATTTTGCTCTAGTGATTTGGCCTATTAAGATGGACTAACACACCGGTTAACCACCCTCAGTAAGCACTTGTTCTAACACAGCGTGGAGTATTTAGCTGCTCAAGCCTAGTCCGCTATGCAGGAAACCCTTCTCTCGGCTACATCCAGCTCAAACCAGATGGGACCTGTACAGAAAGAACTAAGAGTAACGAACCAGACTATTCTCAATCTTACAGAAGAATCAATCAACAAACGTAATAATGGCACTCTTGGGGATGGCGTGGGATAGTGGTTAAATGACACGGCTCACAACCCAAAGGTGCTGAGTTCGATCCCCATCACAGCACATTACCCCGGGGAAGCAAACCCTTAGAAAATGCAGGAGGAAGTAGACCCTTTCATAAAAATGCATGCTGAAGTCGGATGCACTGGGACGACAGGCGCAAAATAAAAACCACCGTGCAACGCACACCGCATTGGGGATAAGAGAAATAAGGAGAACGCAATAAAGAAAAAAAATAATAGCACTCTGAAATGAAAGCGCAATGAAGCAGAACTTTGAAATTTTGAGCAATTCTTTTACTCAACTGGACCTAGCAATAACTATATGCATATAATCTATTCTTGAATTAACTGACCTTGCCTCCATTATTTCATGTGGCAATCCATTTCAAGTATATACCACTCTTTGACTAAATAAATATTTCCTATCTATTCTGGGTCTTTGATTAATATGTAGCTGTGCTCTCTTGTTCCTGTAGCTGGATGTACTCTGACAAAACTTGTTATAGTCTAATTTATCCTTTCCGTTGATTATATTATAAACCTTTATTAAGTCATTTCCAATTCTTCTTTTCTAGACACTGCAGACCTGTTTTTATGCGTCTTTCCAGATAACTATAATTCCAGGTTCAAACTATCAGTTTTGTCGCTTTTATTTGTAATCCCTTCCAGTATGTCTATATCCCCCTCCCCCTCTCTATGAGGACTCCACACCTGTACACAGTACTCCAATCTAGGTCTAACTAATGCGTTATACAGTTTGTTTGTTAATCACGTCAATTCTCCTAGCTAAGTACGCCGCACCAGTATGGAAGAACTCTGCACTTGTCAAACATATAGATACAGCAATAAATGAGACAGGCCGTATAGTTACTGGATTCCTAAAACCTACACCAACTGAAAAAAATACCCCTTAATATGCATATCGCCATTAGAGATACGATGAACTGTCGCGTCAGAGATAGAAAGAAAGAAAAAGGTAAATGACCCAAGACACTCTATGTTCGGACATCAGGTGCAGCGCCCAAGACTAAAGTCAAGACGAAGTTTCTTACAGTCAACCGAGCCCCTACAGACTAGTCCAGGAAAATGATCGAAAGTTGGAAACAGCTGACACAGGTCTCCTTGATCGAGTTACGGGAGGAACCTGCGCCTGGACATCTCCTGCCCTACGCAACATGGAAGTCACTAAATAGACTTCGAACTGGTGTATCACAATGCAGGAAAAACCTAAAAAGATGGGGACACAGGGATGATGAAACATGCGAATGTGGAGTAACACAAGACCAGGACCATCTGATGATCTGCCCAAAGCTCCCGGAGACTTGTAGCATGGATGACCTGCTGAGTGCCAGTGACAGAGCAAGCCACGTGGCTGAATACTGGAAGTATGATGTGTGACGTAGTGCCTAGGACACAGAAAGTAAGAAGTAGTCCTATGTTTAATATTTCGTTTTATCACGCCTAACATTGCATTTGCCTTTTTCACTGCTACCTGAATTTGCTCACTCACCTTTACCTGTATGATCTATTTTAGCCCATTGTCCCCTTTCCTTATCTATCTTTCTAATAATTGTTCTCTCACATTCTGTAATTATGTTCCATATTCTACCCAAATGGATGACTGTACATTTGTCTACATTGAATTACATTTGCCGGCTAGCAGACCATTCACAAATTTTTATAAAATTCCGACCTAAATAGATGAAACACTCCTGCATAGTTTAATGTCATCAGCAAATTTTCCAACCTTTATCCAATTTCATTATCCAAATCGTTTATATATATATCAAGAAGAAAATATCCCAAAACTAAGCCCTGTGGCACTCTACTTTTGACTTCACACCACTCAGAATACTTCTTACTTGTGTCCGCTCTCTGCCTTCTTCCAGTTAACCAGATTTTTACACATTTTACAAATTCGCCACCTATTCCATTATGATTTTAACTTTCTAAATAATCTTTGATGAGGTAACCCTATCAAATGCCTTTGCAAAATTTAGATAAATAACATCCACAGACACTACACCATCTATCCTTTTGCTAATCTCCTCCGTGAATTCTAATACGTTTGTTAAACCTGATCTCTCTTTAGTTAGCAGTTACAATAAGTAAATAGATAAATAAATGAATAAATTTTAAAAAAACATGCTATTCTTGACTAGATTAAATTTGTCTAAACGCATTACAATGTTTTCTTTGTTTATTGACGTCGATTATGTTGCAGATTATGCTTTTAAACTCACCGGGTCTATAATTTGCTGGATCAGATTTGTTTGGTTTTATTTTTAACAAGGGGATCACACCCGCATCTTTCCAATCCACTGGAACAACACACTTTCGTAATTTTTTTGAGAATATAATATAGCCAATGGTTTTGCTAACAGGTCTCTAATTGAACACATCAATCTTAGATGAATACCATCTTGACCTGGACATTTACCCACTTTCAACCCCTCCAATTGTTTAAAAACCATTTCCTCTGTAATACAGATTGATCTTAATCAAAATGTATCCATGTTTTTTGGAAAATATATATCTTGGAAAAGTATTCTCTTGTGTAGATTTTACCAAAGTACTGATTGAGTAGATTAACAGCATCCATATTCTCACTTATTATTTTTCCTGCGTTAATTTTAAGAAAGGCTGCTTTGTTTTTAACCACCCATTCTCTTATTTTACTTACGACTTCTTATCTTTTCCCCATAAATGTTTTTATACATTTTGAAAAAAATTGATCGAGGCTGTAGAATACTGAAGACTAAGCACATATAAAAAAGCATATATAAGTAATGCCTCAGTGACCGAACTCTTTTCTCTTTCTTTTCTCTTTCTCTATATGTTTCTTCTTATTTCCCCCCCCCCCCCCCACCATTAATGTGTGTAGTAGCCATAGCTTTAATATATGTGTGTCTCTTGATATGTGTTCATTTTCTTGCGGTTATGTTGCTTTATTGTGATTTGTTCATGCTTCGTCTGTTTTTCTTTGTGTGCAAGCATATTGACCATTGCTTGTTTCTCAATCAATCAAAAACCAGTCGGCTCCCTGTGGAGCATAGGTCCTCAACAAACAGACAGACAAACATGCTGACAGTTGCAGATAGATGTAAAGGCATACAGATAGACAGGCGAACAGACCGACAGTTGGCAGTAGCTTTCATCACACCCCGCGTCTACTGATGAAGGTGGACCGGAATACTCCAGGCAGTTGTGCTATACTTGGCTCCATCTGCGGTGATCAAGTCGATCCCCTATCTGATTAGCCAGACTGTTATGAAACAGGGTTGGATCTACGCGGAAATGAGGTGGGGGTCTTGGCCAGTATACTTAACCTGACCGTGAACTAACCGTCTCTGATCAATATGTTTTGTCTGATCAGACCTTAGAGACTAACAGACAGACAAGTCCACAGATAGACAAGTCGACAAGATGAATGACAGCCGTCAGCCAGACAGGCCGACCGAGATTAAGGCAAACAGACAGACAGGTAGTGGAAAGAGTTTACCCAGCACGCTATAAAAACCAGGTAATGAACAAGACTTCTGGCTCGCGCTTCCCCGCACGAGCTAGTGTGTGTGTGTGCAGTAAATCCTAGCAACCATATAAGCGCTGATGTGTGTAGGCTCAAACCGACACCCCCCGAAATAGCTCAGCCCATTTTGGTAAAGCTGCTAGGGGGTCGTGTGCTGCTCTGCATAACCGTCTCTGTTAAAACTGAGTTGCTATCCCCGTTTTCATCTGGCGTCGTGATGTTTTGTTTGAGTGCGCAGTGTGCTCACAATCAGTTCTATTTTTGTTGCTGTTCTTGTTTACTGTTCATTAGGGCTATCACAATCTATAAGTTGTCTTTTAAAAAAAATATTTAGTTTTCTTTTTTATTTTAGGTCTTTTTATGTATCGCAAACTCGCTGTAAACTGCGACTCAACTTACCAACTTCTTTTTCAGGACGAACGCCGAAGAATAGGAGGAACAAAATAAAGAATAGGAAGATGAAAAAGAAGCTAAAGAAGAAAATGAAGAAGATGGTGAGGAAAAATAAGATGCAGAAGACGATGAACAAGATAACGATGATGCAGCACCAACTATACAACGATGTCATTTATGAAGTTCTCCAATCCCGATGTGTATCCAATTGTTGCTTCCATAGTTTCCCTTGTTGTTTTTATGGTTTCCTTTTTGCTTCCATGGTTTCCCTTGTTGCTTCTAGCGTTTCCCTTCTGGTTTTCATGGTTTACCTTGTTGATTTCATGGTTTCTTTTGTTGCTTCCAGGGTTTCCTTTGTTGTTTTCATTGTTTTCCCTTGTTGCTTCCATAGTTTCTTTTGTTGTTTTCATGGTTTCCCTTGTTGTTTCCAGTGTATCCCTTGTTGCTTCCAGTGAATCCCTTGTTGCTTCCAAAGTTTCTCTTGTTGCTTCCAGTGAATCCCTTGTTGCTTCCAAAGTTTCTCTTGTTGCTTCCAGTGAATCCCTTGTTGCTTCCAGTGAATCCCTTGTTGCTTCCAAAGTTTCTCTTGTTGCTTCCAGTGAATCCCTTGTTGCTTCCAAAGTTTCTCTTGTTGTTTCCAGTGAATCCCTTGTTGCTTCCAGTGAATCCCTTGTTGCTTCCAAAGTTTCTCTTGTTGCTTCCAGTGAATCCCTTGTTGCTTCCAAAGTTTCTCTTGTTGTTTCCAGTGAATCCCTTGTTGCTTCCAGTGAATCCCTTGTTGCTTCCAAAGTTTCTCTTGTTGCTTCCAGTGAATCCCTTGTTGCTTCCAAAGTTTCTCTTGTTGCTTCCAGTGAATCCCTTGTTGCTTCCAAAGTTTCTCTTGTTGCTTCCAGTGAATCCCTTGTTGCTTCCAGTGAATCCATTGTTGCTTCCAAAGTTTCTCTTGTTGCTTCCAGTGTATCCCTTGTTGCTTCCAGTGAATCCCTTGTTGCTTCCAAAGTTTCTCTTGTTGCTTCCAGTGAATCCCTTGTTGCTTCCAGTGAATCCCTTGTTGCTTCCAGTGAATCCCTTGTTGCTTCCAAAGTTTCTCTTGTTGTTTCCAGTGTATCCCTTGTTGCTTCCAGTGAATCCCTTGTTGCTTCCAAAGTTTCTCTTGTTGCTTCCAGTGAATCCCTTGTTGCTTCCAAAGTTTCTCTTGTTGTTTCCAGTGAATCCCTTGTTGCTTCCAGTGAATCCCTTGTTGCTTCCAAAGTTTCTCTTGTTGTTTCCAGTGTATCCCTTGTTGCTTCCAGTGAATCCCTTGTTGCTTCCAAAGTTTCTCTTGTTGCTTCCAGTGAATCCCTTGTTGCTTCCAAAGTTTCTCTTGTTGTTTCCAGTGAATCCCTTGTTGCTTCCAGTGAATCCCTTGTTGCTTCCAAAGTTTGTCTTGTTGTTTTCAGGCTTTCCCTTGTTGCTTCCAGTGTATCCCTTGTTGCTTCCAGTGAATCCCTTGTTGCTTCCAAAGTTTCTCTTGTTGCTTCCAGTGAATCCCTTGCTGCTTCCAGTGAATCCCTTGTTGCTTCCAAAGTTTCTCTTGTTGTTTTCAGGCTTTCCCTTGTTGATTCCGTACACCATTTATTTGGAGACAAGAATAAAACCGATATACTTGAATATATTTCGTTGAAGTTGACTAACGACAGTCTTGCATGGGGCAAACAACCTCATCGTGTAAAAAAAATGGCTGCAGAAACTACATCTGGGAGATCACACAAAGTGGGACAGGTTTCTTGAAGATAGACAACTATAGCGGTGCTCTAGTGAGAAATAGCAACAAGTGTTTCTGAGTGATGTTCAGGGCTTCCAACTCGCTACCTGCCCCTGGTTTTCCCTTACAACTTGTTAACCAACAAACGTAATTCAATACCATTTGACAGGGACATACCTCTTGGTGTGTAACACACATAATGAGCTCATATTAAAGATTGCAAGTAGTCACCACTAGCATCAATGTATGTCTTCACATGGCTCTCCATGTTATACAAGTTATTCACCAATGCACCATGAGTTAACTTAACTTCACTTCACTTCACTATACTGATTTAGAAGGCTCTACAGAGTCTGTATACAACCAGTTTATTTCACTCCAATGATACTAAAAAATGACTGTGATCATCCACTCTATTTTTGAATGCATTTACTGACCGTGTCTCCATCACATCCTGTGGAAATGCAGTCCAAGCATTCTCCACTCTCTGACTAAAAAAATATTACTGAATATCTAATCTGGACTTGTCTTTAAATAATTTTAAGCTGTGTCCTCTAGTTACAGAATGCATGTTTGCAGTTCCGTTAGTTTCAGTGTCTTGTTGCGAAACACTTTCCCCTTCAGCATATTCAAAAGGAAGAAATCAGGCCGGGTCGAACTAGCAACATTATGTCCGTGTCAAATTATATTGAATTACATTCATTGGCTTAAAAGTCTCAAGGGAATACTTGGGGCCGGGAGCGAGTGGGGCACACACAGCATATAGACCCACAAACACACACTTGCAACATTTAAAATGAGCTTATGATGGTTGTCACACACCAAAAGGTATGTCGGTCAAGTTTGATTGAATAAGGGCATACAATACAATTTCCTCGAGTTCAGTCCGACAGGTGTGTCGTGTGCTAGGTAGTCAATGTCCTGTATGCAGTTCGATTCTTTGCCGTGTCGTACTATCTCGGACCTAGGTCTCTCAACAGACTATCTCGCCATCGTATGGGCGGGCGGTGCGTGGTCGTGTATAATTATATGGCCACCAAATCGTCGTTCTGAGTGTCCGTCTGTTATCTGGCATGCGCACCACCTGGCCAGCCCAGTAGCATTTGCTAGACAACGGGGTCTCCACGACGTCTTAAAATAGAGTACGTTCTATGATTTCAGCATTGTGGATTCGATCT
The DNA here is from genome assembly GCA_036924085.1 of Ariolimax columbianus. Lineage (NCBI taxonomy): Eukaryota > Metazoa > Mollusca > Gastropoda > Stylommatophora > Arionidae > Ariolimax > Ariolimax columbianus. The sequence continues at coordinate 44,841,243 of JAVGWX010000017.1, forward strand.
CTGATCGAGATCCCAAAGACGCGTCTTTCCATTTTTCTTGGATAACTCGTAGTTTCTCTGCATCCGCGTTGCTTAGATTCCACAATTCACAGTCGTAGATCATGGCTGGAATGACCGCATAATTGAAAAGGTGTGCCCTTGCAATGATGCCTTTCAGCTGCAGGAGTATAGGCTTTATGGTATTGAAGCTAGACCAGGCTGCAGCTCTTCATCTGGAAATCTCCCCATCTAGGGTGTGGGTGTCATTTATTTCCTGCCCCAAGCATATACAGGAGCTGACATCTTCGACCGGCTCATTTCCCAGCTGGATCTAGAATTTGAGGCAGTATAGGTTTCGGAATCATTGAGTTTTCTTTTTGTTCACCCGTAGTCCAACACCTCTACCGACCTCATCCAGTTCGTCCAGGGAGTGTTGGGTCTCCTCGGGGGTGTGGCCCATGAGCACAATGTTGTCCGCAAAGCTTAGGTGAGTGAGCTTTTTACCATCTATATTTATGTCTCTTTCAGGCCAACTCACCTGTTGGAAAATGTCTCGATGCGCTGCTGTAAAAAGTTTTGGAGAAATTACGTTCATTGGTTTAAAAGTTTTAATGGAAAACCAGGGACCGATAGCCATTGTGTTTCAACAGATTTGTAATTAGGTTTCAGAAATCTAACCCTATCTGTCTTTGACAAATGTGGAGGAGTTCTATATTGGGCGAAGAAAGTGGAAAACACTTCTAGCGTTAACATCCTCACTTGATCCTTTATCTTTGTCTATTTTATTTTTAAGTTGTTATTTTCTGTATCTACTTTATCATCAATAAGGAAATCAATTTTATCATTTTCAACTTCTTTAGCAGAATTTCAAAAATTTCTTGATTTGAAGTAGTCGCTCCGCTTCTGCCATGTAGTGTAGAGGCCTTTTTTTCTTTTTTCTTGCGGCCTATATTTACTAGTCTTCCCCCGACCTGCTGGAGGCGCAAAAGAAGCCGTCCCCTCACAGTACGGCTTCTGCAGATATCAACCTATACCTCCGCTCTAGAAGAGGTAAGGGGCCTCCATACGATTAAGCGAACATTATTATCAACGAAGAAACCGGCCCCATGTCCTAGTTGACTTGAATACCTGCATCCTGGTACTCAATCAGGCAAGGTAGCCTAAAGCTGTTTGAATCGGTGTCTGGCCTTTTACCTGGGGTACTATGATGGTCCAGGGGCGTGATAGAGATCATCTAGCCATCTCTTTGGCGGGCGACCAAGGGGGTGCTTGGTGTTGTATGTCGACCAGAAAGACACCCTCCTCATCCATCTATCGTCAGTCATGCGAACCACATGGCCGATCCATCTGTACTTTCCTGTTGATACAGAGTCGACGACATCCGGGAAGTCTGGTAACGGATGCCTGCATTTGGGATGTTATCTCGAAGAGATATTTAGGACTTTCCGCCACATTGCTTTTCGGTAGCACGGACCTTCTCTGCGACTGATCTGTGAGGACTCCAAACCTAACCCCCATACACTATTGCTGGGATAACCATGATATTGAAGGGGTGAGCCCTGGCCTTGAAGTCCGTCATTTGATGGAGTATCGGTTTAATTTCCACCTCATTTTAATCACGTTTTAGGACATACCACACAGGTTACAGTGTAACTGTTTGCTGCTCCCCATTCTGGCCCATGTAAGACGGCCATGAACATCCTCGTGTATGTTTCCAAATCGGTTTTTGTGTTGCTTTCCGCCACATGGTCCTGCAATTACTTCGTTCTTTAATATGAGTTCCGTAGTCTCATTACTTCTGGTTGTTGTTGTTGTTGTTGATGTTGTTGTTGTTGTTCTTGCTGTTCTCATTGTTCTTGTTGTTCTTGATGTTCTTGTTCTTGTTGTTGTTGTTGTTGATGTTGTTGTTTTTGCTGCTGTTGTTGTTATTGTTCTTCTTCTTCTTCTTTTTTCTTCTTTTTTTCTTCTTCTTCTTCTTCTACTTCTTCTTCTTCTTCTTCTTCTTCTTCTTCTTCTACTACTTCTTCTTCTTCTTCTTCTTCTTCTTCTTCTTCTTCTTCTTCTTCTTCTTCTTCTTCTTCTTCTTCTTCTTCTTCGTCTTCTTCTACTACTACTTCTGCTTCTTTTTCTACTTCTTCTTCATTTTCCCCCTCTTCTTCTTCTTCTTCTTCTTCTTCTTCTTCTTCTTCTTCTTCTTCTTCTTCTTCTTCTTCTTCTTCTTCTTGTCCATTCTTTTTCTTTTTTTTCTTCTGCTTCTTATGCTAATTCTTCGCTTATTCACTGTACAAATCATTATGTGACTTGAGAGATGGCCCCTTACTGAAAAAATACACCAAACTAATCTGAATGCTTGTGCAACAGTGTGTTATGTTGATAACCTGTATGCATGATGGGAAACCCATGCACGACCCTCAGTAGTCGACTTTAACGACATACTTGGAAGGATACATTGATTCTACTTCTTTCAAATCCAGTACCTCTCCTGTGCAATTCCTGAAATCTATTTCCAACTTCCATAACGTTTTTTTCTCTCAAGACGTTTTTTTCCCATGACGTTCATTCCAAATTATGCCTTTTTACTTTCTTGGAAGCTGTTTGTCCTGGCTGTTCTTGTTCTGTATTGCGGGTCTCGCTTTGAATAACTGGATACTGTTGCTTTAGCCTTGTACTGGAAGGGAACGACATGGGTATGCACTTACCTGTCTGTTTATTAGGAGGCTGTAGGAGTGGGATGGCACAGAGCAGATTGTGAATTCAGTGGCGTAACCATCAACAGTGAGGTGTTGTATTAAGAGAATATAAACATTGCTGCCTAATCCATATAATGCAGAGAGCTATCTTAGCTTAACGTCTTCATAGTGGTATCAAGACTCTTTTGAGTCTGTAAACTTTCAATTTCTTTTACTTCACTTGATCTAAAAACAATCTTCCTTCAACCTATTCGTGAATGCATTATTTGACCCTGCTTTCACTATTTCCTGTGGCAATGCATTCCAAGCATCCAACACTCTCTGACTAAAAAAAAAAGTTTTTCAAAGTATCTAATCTAGATCTCTCTTTAGTTAATTTGTAGCTGTGCCCTCTTGTTCTTGTAGGCGACTGTACTTTGAAAAACTTGTTAAAGTCTAATTTATCCATTCCCTTGACCATCTTATAAACCTGTAGTAAATCACCCCGAGGTCTTCTCTTTTCTAGACACTGTGGGCCGGTTTTTCTGAGCCTTTCCCCAGAACTGTAATCGGGGAATCCCGCTATCCGTTTTGTTGTTCTTCTCTGTATCCCTTCCAGCATGTTTATATTCCCTCTTTGATAAGGGCTCCACACCTGAACACTAACTCACTATACTGCTCAAGTCGTAATTCCTACATGCCAATTGTCTCCTGTTTGTAGAATATCTTTCAGAGTTTGAAATGTTTAAACATCTCATATATAAAATGAAAACATAGCAGGTACCTATATAGCCTTAGTCGACCTGTAGTTCTACAGGGGCATAATCCCCCGTGCAGGTCCCATCTAAGGTGTGAGCTGGATGTAGCCAGAAGGCGCATTTCTTGATTAGCGGGCTAGGCTCGAGGAGCTTATTACTTCACTATGGAGGGTGGCTGACTGATGTGCGTCCATCTAATAGACTCAAATACTAAAGCAAAGTAGACCCGCAGCCTGTTATGCGCTATATATGATGTTATTAACAAACCCCATAACCATGGACGGTGTTATGCCATGTCATACAGTTAGTCGCCTCTTTCGACATGCTCTGTGTGGGGCAGTTGGTGTATTCTTATGCTTGTCATACACATAGACTCTGGCAAACCACTCATATGGAGTACAGTCCTTAAACATATATACTCCAAGTCCTCTTGTTGAGCATATATTCCTTCATGTATTTCCTGTTTCCTTTGTAATTATATCTACTTCCTTCTTTGAATATGCTTTGGTCTATTTTTCTTGCATTGGAGATTCGAGAACAGAGACTTTCTTCTAATGCTTATTTATGTGTCCTATTAACCCCTTTGAAGACCTCTTGGCAACAGTCAAAAGAAGGAAACTCGATTGGGACGGTTATATATCAAGATCACATGGTCTTGCAAATACAATCCTGCACGGAAAGGCAGACGTCGAAGAGGCCGGCCCAAAAAAGGGTGGGAGGACAACATAAAAGAATGGGACCAATCTCCGACCAGAAGAGGCACAGGCAGCTGCAGCTGACAGAGAAGGGAGTGTGGGGTTGTGAGGATGTCTTCATGTGTGCCCCACTGGTTACGGGATGACCTGACCTGACCTGATCAACCATAGCGTCTTCTCCTCATGCCACATGCCACTGTTTTCTGCCTGGTTCTTTTCATCAATTTAATTTGAGTCAGCTTGTTTTCACATTTCAATCCGTCTATTCTTCGCTAACATCAATTTATGCATGTCACTACATTTGTGATTGCTGTTTTGAGTGTTTTACACAACAGAAGAAGCTAGGATCGACAGGGAAATCGAGACAAAGTGTCAGAAAGCATCTGCGGTGACTTATTAGCTGTCCCCACTGCTTAGACACCCGAGCATTAGTTTGGCAACAAAGCAACAGCTGATAAACAGTATATTTATGCCGATTCTGTGCTATCAGTGCCAAACATGGCCTCTGTCAAGGGCGCGCGACAGTAGCATTACGACTTGTCAAATGAAGTGTTTGAGGAAAGTCATCGGTGTTACCAGAAGAGACAAAATGCGGAACGACGGCATTCAAAGTATGGTCGGCCCTACGGCTTGTGCCGACTACATTTCCAGGCAGAAAATAAGCTGGTTTGGTCATCTCATGAAAATTCACCCTCGTCATCTTCCACTGATGGCTTACAATGCTGATAGATCTAACTACAGGGCAAGAGGGCGGCCGTTTGGTAGGTGGATAGATGACATTATAGTGATTGATTGTGCAACGACAAGGCTCACATTGATCGACGCAACGCACTTAGCACAGGATAGACGACGTAAGCTCTCCACGACGCTAAACGGTACAAATGGAAAGAAAACTAACCAAACACAACGGAACGAACTTGACATAACAGATTAATGTTTGTGTTGTACTTAACATCTTTTGGTTTTCATGTAGTTACCATTGATTGCACTAAAGTATTTGATAACGTAAAGCAGGAATAGCTAATACAATGTGTGGAAGATATCAGTCTTGACGGTAAGGATATCAAACTTATCACTAACTTGTATTGGGATCAACCCGTATGTTGGACAAATTCGAGTATAAAATAATGGTTTAGACAGGGTGTGTGCTACCACGTCTGCTGATTAATGTATACACAGGAACATGTTTTTATGGAAGAAGAGAAATGCCTGGATTGAATATAGGACGACGTATCAATAATATCAGATATGCTGATGGTGCAGTGTGAATGGCAGTGGATTTAGTGCTAATGACAGAGGATTCAGCATATCTGCTGAACATAATGGTTACAATAAATAGCAAGAGCCAGCAATCTGGGCTGGGAATCAACATCAAAAAGACTAAAGTTATAGTTATGGTAAATTGATTTTGTAAAAGGAAAGAAAGTCTACAAGTTAGCATCTAAGCAAATGACAAAGTTCTGGTGTGGTGTGATTTAAGGTTTGCCCCTTCTATATTATGCTGGCAAAGGCGGGTCTCCTTTCCATCCCAGACCGTGGTTGGGCGATATTAGGACGTAATGGCAATTGTATGGATACGTGTTTGTACTTGTCTGTAATGTGTTCCACTAAGACAGTTTGCAGTACAGTAGTTTTACCAATTCTTACATACCTGGAGAAGTGGTCATACAGAGAAATATCCCCGACACGTCCAGTCAAACTGGACACGAAGAGAAGTGGTCATAACAGAGAAATATTCCTGACACGTCCAGTCAAACTGGACACGAAGAAAAGTGGTCACACAGAGAAATATCTCTGACACGTGAAGAAGACGTCATTCAGAGAAATATCCATGACACGTCTAGTCAAACTAGACACGTAGAGAAGTGGTCATACAGAGAAATATCACTGACACGTCTAGTCAAACTAGACACGTAGAGAAGTGGTCATACAGAGAAATATCCCTGACACGTCTAGTCAAACTAGACACGTAGAGAAGTGGTCATACAGAGAAATATCCCTGACACGTCTAGTCAAACTAGACACGTAGAGAAGTGGTCATACAGAGAAATATCCATGACACGTCTAGTCAAACTAGACACGTAGAGAAGTGGTCATACAGAGAAATATCCCTGACACGTCTAGTCAAACTAGACACGTAGAGAAGTGGTCATACAGAGAAATATCAATGACACGACTAGTCAAACTGGACTTGTAGAGAAGTGGTCATACAGAGAAATATCCCTGACACGTCTAGTCAAACTGGACACGTAGTGATATCGAACCAGGTATGTTGGGATTGCAAACACAGTTTGCGCTCGATTAATGCTGCTTTTCTGGAACAAATGTCAAGCTATTTATAGTGGACCCGCTACTGACGGCGGATTGCACATGCGAAAGGGAGATCATTAAGATAATTGCATTGACAATCAATACCTTTAACAGCTTGAGACATACACTTCTGTCCAAGCAGATATCTCAGATCTTAGAGACATACACTTCTGTCCAAGCAGATATCTCATATCTTAGAGACATACACTTCTGTCCAAGCAGATATCTCAGATCTTAGAGACATACACTTCTGTCCAAGCAGATATCTCAGATCTTAGAGACATACACTTCTGTCCAAGCAGATATCTCAGATCTTAGAGACATACACTTCTGTCCAAGCAGATATCTCAGATCTTAGAGACATACACTTCTGTCCAAGCAGATATCTCAGATCTTAGAGACATACACTTCTGTCCAAGCAGATATCTCAGATCTTAGAGACATACACTTCTGTCCAAGCAGATATCTCAGATCTTAGAGACATACACTTCTGTCCAAGCAGATATCTCAGATCTTAGAGACATACACTTCTGTCCAAGCAGATATCTCAGATCTTAGAGACATACACTTCTGTCCAAGCAGATATCTCAGATCTTAGAGACATACACTTCTGTCCAAGCAGATATCTCAGATCTTAGAGACATACACTTCTGTCCAAGCAGATATCTCAGATCTTAGAGACATACACTTCTGTCCAAGCAGATATCTCAGATCTTAGAGACATACACTTCTGTCCAAGCAGATATCTCAGATCTTAGAGACATACACTTCTGTCCAAGCAGATATCTCAGATCTTAGAGACATACACTTCTGTCCAAGCAGATATCTCAGATCTTAGAGACATACACTTCTGTCCAAGCAGATATCTCGGATCTTAAATATGATAATAATTAAACGCTATATACATTCAGTTTTATTGTATGGAGTAGAAACCTGGACCATGTCCGAGGAGATTAAGAAGAGTATCGAAGCCTTTGAAATGTGGGTATTCATCAGATTTTGACGAGTTTCTTAGCAAGATAGGAAAACTTATAGTGAGGTTCTGGAACACCTCCAGGTGGAGAAGATACTTATGAAGGACATAACAAGCAGAAAAATAAAATACGTTGGTCCTATTAAGCGACACGGCGGTCTGTTGAAAGTTATATTGAAGGAAATAAATGAGGGCAAGAAAGTCAGAGGGCGAGAAATGGACGGACAGAATGATCATGTGATCGGGATGCTGTTGAACTGACTGTACCAACATGGAGACGGCACTTGATGATGATTATCACCAGTGCAATGGAAACTCCTCTCACCTTTTGTATTCGTTACCTGCACCTCCTACTTGGTCTATATTGCAACTCCTTCTACTTTGTCTATAATGCAACTCCTCCTACTTTGTCTATAATGCAACTCCTTCTACTTGGTCTATAATGCAACTCCTTCTACTTGGTCTATATTGCAACTCCTCCTACTTTGTCTATAATGCAACTCCTCCTACTTTGTCTATAATGCAACTCCTCCTACTTTGTCTATAATGCAACTCCTCCTACTTTGTCTATAATGCAACTCCTCCTACTTTGTCTATAATGCAACTCCTCCTACTTTGTCTATAATGCAACTCCTCCTACTTTGTCTATAATGCAACTCCTCCTACTTTGTCTATAATGCAACTCCTCCTACTTTGTCTATAATGCAACTCCTCCTACTTTGTCTATAATGCAACTCCTTCTACTTTGTCTATAATGCAACTCCTCCTACTTTGTCTATAATGCAACTCCTCCTACTTTGTCTATAATGCAACTCCTTCTACTTGGTCTATATTGCAACTAAAATACATGAACGATTCCACATCTTATAGGAGGGCGATTCCAAACATTATACAATTGCAGTTAATGCATCTCGGCCTATATTCCATAGTCCCAGGTGTTACACAGCGAAAGGCTCGGCTAGTTGTGAAAGAGTTTTTGTGGATGTCCTCTAATCTCACTCTCTGGCAAGGCGCGTCCGTCACCTAGACAACAATAATCAATAGTTCGTATTCCGGGCTGCCTATTGGTTTCATTTCTTTTCTGTTGTCTGTTAGATATGTTTTCCGAATGCAGATAAATACTTATCTTGTGATCGTTATCAGGAATAAACATTCTTAGCCCTCACGATATTTGTATTTTTTTTGTCTCCGTGTAACGGCGTTGGTTCTAATGCATGAGGCCTCTCTCCAAGTAAACTTGTTTTGTGTTGCTTCTGATTGATGTTAATAGACTGAAGAGCCAAGACATTGACTGTCCATCTCATCAAATTGTTTTGTTCGTTGAAATCCACTTTTGCTGGCGGATATTTGTAGTTGTAGTAGTAGTTGTACTAGTAGTAGTTGTACTAGTAGTAGTACCCAATAGTACTCAATATAAAGCAGAATGGTGAAAGGGGACATCACTGTCGCATTATAGTTCTTATGTCACAAGGCATAGAATGCTGACCTTCATGTTGAACTGCACATTTCATATTTTCATACCTGCTCTTAAATTTACTACGAAGCTTCGGGGCACTGATTAGACTGATTATCTGGCTAAGCTGTCCAAAGTCTTTTAATAGCTGACAAATGTGATATCCAGTAGTAAGTGCCCTTCCCAGTGCAGTTATTTGGTCTTCATGGTGCCTGTTTTACCGACAGCCTTACCTCTCCTCTCTTAGCTGTTGGTCTATGGTCTTCTTTAATCTGTATAGTTTGATCAATTATTTCCCGGGCACTGACAACAACATTTCTTCCCATAGCTTTTATGCTTTGCACACCTTCATTATTTACCAACGACAACAGGGAAAACTCCAGAGATCCTCAACAATAGCGCTCCAGTGGCTACCCTCCCATTTCGGAATCACGGGAAACGAGACAGCTGATGCTCTGGCAAAAGATGGCATCAAAAAGGCACAAATTAATCATCGAGTACCATACAGAGAAATCAAGAACATCATCAGAAATCAGTATATACACCAATGGAGAGAAGACAGAAACATAAGCAGTACACCAGACCCAATTCACTATCTCAAAAGAAATCAACAAACTACCTTATTTCGTCTGAGAACTAGACACTGCAGACTACTAGAACATCTGTACCAACTGAAGATCTCACACACCGATTAGTGCCCATGTGGAACAGGATGCCAGAACCCTGAGCATATTCTACAGGAATGCCCAATCTATAGGGAAATGAGATGCCAGACCTGGCCAGAGGGTGCGGAGCTGAGACAAAAGCTGTGGGGCAGCCGCTCCGACCTGGTGAAGACTACAGACTTCATCATGGCCATTGGCCTGCAGATAATGCATGACCAAAAGATCCTGAACGCAAAGAAGAAGAAAGACCAACTTGACAAGATAACTTTGGGTCTAGTTTAGCAGTATTTCTGCTCTTTCACAAGAATAAGCAAGTAATTTGTTTATTTTATGTGCTGAAGTGTTGGTGTCTATTTTGGTTGCTTCTGCTGGGATATTATCTGGGTCAGTACATTTACATTCTCTCAGAATCATAAGGGCTTCATTTTTGTTTGATTTCTCGCAATTAATGTGTATCTCCGTTCCTGTTGACCGAATGTCAGAGAGACGTTGAGAAACTGATATATTAACAAATTGTTTGAAAAAGTATGCCAATCTCTTAATTTGATCAGTTGTGCTGCTAATAAAATCTTATCTTTACTATAAGAATAACGACCACGCTAAGAAACTGCAGGAGCATACTCAGTGTGATCTCAAACCCCAAACAAGATGGACTTACGCAAAATAAAATATTACATTGGTTTGCTGTCTCGAAAAACAGATTTCGTTCTACATTTGGTTCCTGTCCACTATTGAATCTTTCGAAACGATAAGGCAGATGAGCTCGCAAAAGCCGGAAGTGGCGGCTCGGAGACCCACCATCCACAGAACTATAAAGAAGCAGAGACACAAATCAAAATGGAGAGACCAGCACAAAGAATGAAATAACAGGAATATACCAACTTGGCAGAGATGGGCAGACAAAGATCTTCAGACACAGAACGGGACAATGCAGACTCAAGGCCAATCTCCACAGACTGGATCTCAGAGACACCATCTGTGCGATTCTGGAGCACTCAAGCAAACACCAGAACATATAAAGCAGAATTGCCCAACAAAAGAAAAACATTCCGGCTCGGGGTAAGCGACCATCCTCGAAAAGCTGTAGGGGACCGGCGAAAACCTGAAACGCACTGTCACCTTCTTGAACATCGCCGGGCTAAAAGCACAGCATCAGGTGATCGAAGTGGAGGAAGAAGAAGAAGAAGAAGAAGAAGAAGAAGAAGAAGAAGAACAAGACGAAGAAGAAGAAGAAGAAAATCATATCAATAATACAGCCACGTTTTTTTTCTACATTGTAGTGTTTTTGTGCTGTTGTAGATGCAGCTTTCTTGGCCTCTCTTACCAACTTATCAACATGTTTTCCTTTGCACCTTCTGGTGCTCTGCATTACTTCTTTGTTTGCTTCTCAGTGCTTATTTCCGAACGTTTAGCTCAATTGTTTCTGGTTTTCCAAATGCCCTAATCTGTCTTTTCTTTATCTTTACCATCATTTTTGTTGTTAACACCGCTTTCTGTTGATGTTCTCTTTCCCCCAGAACTCCCCTACACGTTCTACTGTTGCCAGAGCTCTGCTGCATCCTCTCTTTCTTATAGTTATTGTAGCACCTGATATGATATAGTAACTTTATATTTATCTCATATTTCTTTGTTCCTGGTGAATTCCTCCCAAAATATTGTACAGGATTAAATGCGGGAATAAGTTATTCTCGTATGGATTGGAAGACGAAGAATGCACAAATTGGAAGATGAAGAATGGACAAATTATACTTATGGAGAATAACAAAAGAAGAGTTTCGTAACGTTATGTGATAACAAGTGTGAAAGAAGAAAAATAACAAAACTAGAAAATAATAAAGAAAAAGATGGAATAGTAGAAGAAGAGAAAGAACAGCTAGAATAATAACAATAAGAAGACCAAGAACAAGCGGAACACAGAAAAGAAGAAAAAAAAGAAGAAATTGAATAAGAAGAGGAGGAAGAAGCCTAAATAGAAGAAGAAAAAATAGAAGAAGATTAAGTAGAAAAGGGAAGAAGGCGAAAAGAATTAGAAGCATAAATATATTAATGATGATAAGAAGAAGAGGAAGAATATAATAACAAGAAAAAGACAAATAAACAAAAGAAGAAGACCAGAAATAAAAATCAGGAGAAGAAGAAAAGAAGACGAATAAAGAAAAGACGTAGAAGAGAAAGAAGAAACAAAAATATGTACATGGAATTACACGAGAACAAAAAGATAGACAAAGAGAAAAGAACGGACCTGAAACTTAGGGCACACAGACAAAGGGACAAGAACGGATGTGAAACTTAGAGCAGACAGGCATAGGGACAAGAACGGATGTGAAGCTTGACGCAGACAGACAAAGCTGACAAGAACGGATTTGAAACTGAGGGTAGACAGACAAAGGTGACAAGAACGGATGTGAAGCTCGACACAGACAGACACAGGTGACATGAACGGAAGTGAAGTTGAGGGTAGACAGACAAAGGTGACAAGAACAGATGTGAAGCTGAGGGTAGACAGACAAAGTTGACAAGAACGGATGTGAAGTTGAGGGTAGACAGACAAAGGTGACAAGAACAGATGTGAAGCTGAGGGTAGACAGACAAAGTTGACAAGAACGGATGTGAAGTTGAGGGTAGACAGACAAAGGTGACAAGAACGGATGTGAAGCTGAGGGTAGACAGACAAAGTTGACAAGAACGGATGTGAAGTTGAGGGTAGACAGACAAAGGTGACAAGAACGGATGTGAAGCTGAGGGTAGACAGACAAAGTTGACAAGAACGGATGTGAAGTTGAGGGTAGACAGACAAAGGTGACAAGAACGGATGTGAAGCTGAGGGTAGACAGACAAAGATGATAAGAACGGATGTGAAGCTTGACGCAGTCAAAGGGATAAAAACGAATGTAAAACTCATAGCAAACGGACAAAGGGACAAAAACGGATGCAATACTTAATGCAGACAGACCGAGGTGACAAGAACTGATGTGAGCTTGATGCAGTCAGACACAGAGACAAGAACTGATGTGAGCTTGATGCAGTCAGACACAGGGACAAGAACTGATGTGAACTTGATGCAGTCAGACACAGGGACAAGAACGGATGCGAAGCTTGAAACTAGATTCGAAACTTCCTGCGTTGAGCTTATCTTGAGTTTACAAAATGCAGGCAACAAGTTCTGCGTGTGTTTAGAACGTTATGTAACAGGTAGACCGTTTTATTAACCCGATTTGACACCACATCGGGCTACACGTGCTCTGTCTCTTCCACGAAGTGACGAATCTAACAGTTCTTGCCACTTCTGCTCGTCTCAGAAAAGGCTCGATATTCTAGTAAGACAGTCTTCATAGGAGATACCAACAATGTTAGCTTTCCTAACATTGTTGAGCATATTGTACTCAAAGAGATGGAGGATTTTATATAGGCGTGTGCGCAGTTGGTACTCTGAAGCGAGCTGTGATTGAATTCTGTTCAGGAGGTTGTAAAAGTTAGGGAAGCAACTTCAAATGTGTCCATGCTCAAAGAGGATATGCTGGGCAATCCTGATTAAGAGCGCAGATCAATGCAACCCACCTAAAATAAGGTAGACAAAGACATGGTTTTGTTGGAGACATTGATATGGAAGACTCAATTTCATTATATACTTACTTCCCATATTATGGGTACCTCGACTTACTTTCCCTGTCCTTTTGCACCAGGACTTACTTCCCCTGTAATGGATACCACGACTTACTTCCCCTGTCCGTTTGCACCAGGACTTACTTCCCCTGCCATGGGTACCACGACTTACTTCCTCTGCCCACGAACACTTGATCTACTTCCTCTGTCCAGGGACACCACGACTTACTTCCCTGTCCTTTTTGCACCATGACTTACTTCACATGTCTAGGGATTCCACGACTTACTTTCCCTGTCCACGGACACATGATTTACTTCCTCTGTCCAAGGACATCACAACGTGCTTCCCCTATCAATTTTTTTTCAGTTCAAGTGTGTCTTAGACACCATACTATGCGGCCAGATTTTTTTCAGTTCAAGTGTGTCTTAGACACCATACTATGCGGCCAGATTTTTTTCAGTTGAAGTGTGTCTTAGACACCATACTATGCGGCCAGATTTTTTTCAGTTCAAGTGTGTCTTAGACACCATACTATGCGGCCAGATTTTTTTCAGTTGAAGTGTGTCTTAGACACCATACTATGCGGCCAGATTTTTTTCAGTTAAAGTGTGTCTTAGACACCATACTATGCGGCCAGATTTTTTTCAAAGTTTGCATTTTCAATTTTGGAGAACCACAGATCGAGTGCTGATGTTCAGACAACAACTGGCAGTGTTCACTTTCTTGTACCGCTCAATTTTCGGATGATATTATTTATGTTGTCTGACGACGAATAATAAGAAAAATAAAAATAAGAAAAGAGTTTCCTCCAGTCTCCATGATTCAGTTCAATAGAGCTAGATTGGTGCTGTTTAACAGTGCACTACGGACAAACAATCGACAAACACATACATGCTTTCCCGCCAGGCTTTTATGAGTTAACGGTATCTCATATATCTGTCACAGACTACCTGCAAAAAGTAGCTGTATGCTAACTATGTCGTCTGGGAGGACAAGATATTATCTATGCTGTCGTTAGTTGTCTAAAAGTAACATAACACAATCCCCTAGAGCGTAACGAAAACGAGAATTGAACCAGACGCCTTCGCTGTTAAAAGCAATCGCTCTACCATTCTGCTCTCCGAGGAAAAGAAGAATAGAAATAGAAAATCGCTGCTTTTTCTTTCAAAACTTGAATGAGAACATACAGTTACTTGTTGCAGGTAGTCTGTGACAGATATATGAGAGACCATTCTTCCTAGAATCATTGCGGGAAAGCATGTATGTGCCTGTTCGTTGTTTGCCTCTAACGCACTGTTAAACAGGACCAAGACAAAGGTAAAGGCAAAGGCCGCCGTCCATCGTAGACGATGATGGCATAATTAATTTTGCTAGCGCTATTGTTAGTAAGGATTAACTGCGCTATTTCTTATCCTCACTCTCTCGTCTCGAGCCGCCCGACCCAAGTGGCAAGTCAAGGACAAGACGACTAGGGGGCGACTACGAGATGCAGGGGACTCCGCATATGGCACCCATGAAAAAGACGGTGGAGTCTGGAGTCGAACCTACACCACCTGGTCACGAGGCCAACAGGCTTAACCACTTCGCCACGGAATCCCCAAAGAGGACCAATCCAGCTTTATTTAACTGAATCATGGAGACTGGAGCAAAAAACGCAGAAGTATATGAACAGGCAGTAGTCGTCGACGCTTAGCTGGCTGCTTGCAACAGGTTCAGTGTCCCAATGGTCAGGACACTAATCCGCCTCCAAGTTACGGCCCTGGTAACAGACTGCAATCATGCAGCCTAGCTAAGAGATTATGTATCGAAGAGGGAAGACAAACGCAGTCATAAAAAAGCGGTGCTGAATTTGGATGTATAGGACCGAAAGTCGCAAAAATCACCGTCTGTAAACTGGAACGAAACGTCACAAACGTTCATTTCGAGACGAATGCGATGAAAGGAAGGAAAGAATCGTGGAAAATACGCAAGCAAACGAGGAGACATGCAAGCAAACGAGGAGACATGCAAGCAAACGAGGAGACATGCAAGCAAACGAGGAGACATGCAAGCAAACGAGGAGACATGCAAGCAAACTAGGAGACATGCAAGCAAACGAGGAGACATGCAAGCAAACGAGGAGACATGCAAGCAAACTAGGAGACATGCAAGCAAACTAGGAGACATGCAAGCAAACGAGGAGACACGCAAGCAAACGAGGAGACATGCAAGCAAACTAGGAGACATGCAAGCAAACGAGGAGACATGCAAGCAAACGAGGAGACATGCAAGCAAACGAGGAGACATGCAAGCAAACGAGGAGACATGCAAGCAAACGAGGAGACATGCAAGCAAACGAGGAGACATGCAAGCAAACTAGGAGACATGCAAGCAAACGAGGAGACATGCAAGCAAACGAGGAGACATGCAAGCAAACTAGGAGACATGCAAGCAAACGAGGAGACATGCAAGCAAACGAGGAGACATGCAAGCAAACGAGGAGACATGCAAGCAAACGAGGAGACATGCAAGCAAACGAGGAGACATGCAAGCAAACGAGGAGACATGCAAGCAAACGAGGAGACATGCAAGCAAACGAGGAGACATGCAAGCAAACGAGGAGACATGCAAGCAAACGAGGAGACATGCAAGCAAACGAGGAGACATGCAAGCAAACGAGGAGACATGCAAGCAAAAGATGTTTGGTTCCACAGAATAATGTTGCGAATTCCCTGAACAAGAGTGAGAGCCAATGAGGGTGGGCTTGAGGGAGAGCAATGGATGTACTGAGAGGAAAACAACGAGGGTCCGCTGATGGAGATCAATGAATGTACTGAGAGGAAAACAGCTAGGGTCCGCTGATGGAGATCAATGGATGTGCTGAGAGGAAAACAGCTAGGGTGGGCTTGAGGGAGATCAATGGATGTACTGAGAGGAAAGCAACGAGGGTCCGCTGAGGGAGATCAATGGATGTACTGAGAGGAAAGCAACGAGGGTCCGCTGAGGGAGATCAATGGATGTACTGAGAGGAAAACAACGAGGGTCCGCTGAGGGAGATCAATGGATGTACTGAGAGGAAAACAACCAGGATGTGCTTTTGGAAGAAGGGGAGATCGATGGAGATGTAATGAGGGGAAAAGAATGAGAATAGGCTTGAGAGAGACCAAAATGAGGATTGGCTAGAGGGGGAGACATTTAAGGATTGGTTTGAGGGGGAGCCATATGAGGATTGGCTAGAGGAGGAGACATTTAAGGATTGGTTTGAGGGGGACCAATGAGGATTGATTTGAGGGATGCCAATGAGGATTGACTTGAGGGATGCCAATGAGGATTTACTTGAGGGAGACCTATGGTAATGTTCTGATGGAGATCACTGGGAATTGCCTTGAGGGAGACCAATGGTGATATGATGATGGAGATCAATGGGGATTGTCTTGAGGGAGACCAATGGTAATGTTCTGATGGAGATCAATGGAAATTGTCTTAAGGGAGACCAATGGTGATATGATGATGGAGATCAATGGGGATTGTCTTGAGGGAATCTAAGAAGCCTCTGGATTTCCACTATAGCTCTGGATTGGGGATGACGAAGGCTTGGGGTAAAGGCCGGGGGGTGGTGGGTGGGGAGTGGGGTTGCAGTATTGTCTGTTTTCGCCTCTGGAGTAGGAATGTATTGCTTTCTCAAATGAATCACTTGTGACATTCTTGGTGCTTTTTCAGATATGCAGACGTTCTTTCCTATCTATCCCCCACTCTGCCGTATACACACTCTGTTCCCCACTTTGTCACACACACACTGTGCAACAAATAACAGCCAAGAATACATATTCCCAGAGATTCAATCCAAGAAACGCATTCTCACAAACACATTGGCAAATACACAGTACGACAAATACGCTCATACCCACAATCTCCCTCAGAAGTTCATAAACAAGGTATCGTAAACACATTAACACTCTTATGATTCCACAAACACATTCGCGTACATGCATTCCCTCAATACATTGATACACACATTACTACAAACACACACACACACACACACACACACACACACACACACACACACACACACAATCTCCCACACGCTTTTCCACATATACTGTACATTCACATGCATACTTACACACACACAAACACCCACATACATACATACACACACACGATATCACATAAACACAGATGGACGATCTCACAATACGAGATTCACACATAATACATTCACACACATAGATGTACACGCATACAGTCCCAAACAGACACCTTCACACATACATGTGTTATTGTTGCTGCTCTAGTTCTATGTGTTGTTATTGTTGTTGTTGTTGCTCTTGTTCTATGTGTTGTTTTTGTTGTTGTTGTTGCTGCTCTAGTTCTATGTGTTGTTTTTGTTGTTGTTGTTGTTGCTCTTGTTCTATGTGTTGTTTTTGTTGTTGTTGTTGCTGCTCTAGTTCTATGTGTTGTTTTTGTTGTTGTTGTTGTTGCTCTTGTTCTATGTGTTGTTTTTGTTGTTGTTGTTGCTCTTGTTCTATGTGTTGTTTTTGTTGTTGTTGTTGTTGCTCTTGTTCTATGTGTTGTTTTTGTTGTTGTTGTTGTTGCTCTTGTTCTATGTGTTGTTTTTGTTGTTGTTGTTGTTGCTCTTGTTCTCCGTGTTGTTGTTATTGTTGTTGTTGTTGCTGCTCTTGTTCTCCGTGTTGTTGTTATTGTTGTTGTTGCTGCTCTTGTTCTCCGTGTTGTTGTTATTGTTGTTGTTGCTGCTCTAGTTCTCCGTGTTGTTGTTATTGTTGTTGTTGTTGCTGCTCTTGTTCTATGTGTTGTTATTGTTGTTGTTGTTGCTCTTGTTCTCCGTGTTGTTGTTATTGTTGTTGTTGCTGCTCTAGTTCTCCGTGTTGTTGTTATTGTTGTTGTTGTTGTTGCTCTTGTTCTCCGTGTTGTTGTTATTGTTGCTCTTGTTCTCCGTGTTGTTATTGTTGTTGTTGTTGTTGCTCTTGTTCTCCGTGTTGTTGTTATTGTTGCTCTTGTTCTCCGTGTTGTTGTTATTGTTGTTGTTGCTGCTCTTGTTCTCCGTGTTGTTGTTGTTGTTGTTGTTGTTGCTGCTCTTGTTCTCCGTGTTGTTGTTGTTGTTGTTGTTGTTGCTGCTCTTGTTCTCCGTGTTGTTATTGTTGTTGTTGTTGTTGCTCTTGTTCTCCGTGTTGTTGTTATTGTTGCTCTTGTTCTCCGTGTTGTTGTTATTGTTGTTGTTGCTGCTCTTGTTCTCCGTGTTGTTGTTGTTGTTGTTGTTGTTGCTGCTCTTGTTCTCCGTGTTGTTGTTGTTGTTGTTGTTGTTGCTGCTCTTGTTCTCCGTGTTGTTGTTGTTGTTGTTGCTGCTGCTCTTGTTCTCCGTGTTGTTGTTGTTGTTGTTGTTGTTGCTGCTCTTGTTCTCCGTGTTGTTGTTGTTGTTGTTGTTGCTGCTCTTGTTCTCCGTGTTGTTGTTGTTGTTGTTGTTGCTGCTCTTGTTCTCCGTGTTGTTGTTGTTGCTGCTCTTGTTCTCCGTGTTGTTGTTGTTGCTGCTCTTGTTCTCCCTGTTGTTGTTGTTGCTGCTCTTGTTCTCCGTGTTGTTGTTGTTGCTGCTCTTGTTCTCCGTGTTGTTGTTGTTGTTGTTGTTGTTGCTGCTCTTGTTCTCCGTGTTGTTGTTGTTGTTGTTGTTGTTGCTGCTCTTGTTCTCCGTGTTGTTGTTGTTGTTGTTGTTGCTGCTCTTGTTCTCCGTGTTGTTGTTGTTGTTGTTGCTGCTCTTGTTCTCCGTGTTGTTGTTGTTGTTGTTGTTGTTGCTGCTCTTGTTCTCCGTGTTGTTGTTGTTGTTGTTGTTGTTGCTGCTCTTGTTCTATGTGTTGTTGTTATTGTTGTTGTTGTTGCTCTTGTTCTCCGTGTTGTTGTTATTGTTGTTGTTGCTGCTCTTGTTCTCCGTGTTGTTGTTATTGTTGTTGTTGTTGCTGCTCTTGTTCTCCGTGTTGTTGTTGTTGTTGTTGTTGTTGCTGCTCTTGTTCTCCGTGTTGTTGTTGTTGTTGTTGCTGCTGCTCTTGTTCTCCGTGTTGTTGTTGTTGTTGTTGTTGTTGCTGCTCTTGTTCTCCGTGTTGTTGTTGTTGTTGTTGTTGTTGCTGCTCTTGTTCTCCGTGTTGTTGTTGTTGTTGTTGTTGTTGCTGCTCTTGTTCTCCGTGTTGTTGTTGTTGTTGTTGTTGTTGCTGCTCTTGTTCTCCGTGTTGTTGTTGTTGTTGTTGTTGTTGCTGCTCTTGTTCTCCGTGTTATTGTTGTTGTTGTTGTTGTTGTTGTTGCTGCTCTTGTTCTCCGTGTTGTTGTTGTTGTTGTTGTTGTTGCTGCTCTTGTTCTCCGTGTTGTTGTTGTTGTTGTTGTTGTTGCTGCTCTTGTTCTCCGTGTTGTTGTTGTTGTTGTTGTTGTTGTTGTTGCTGCTCTTGTTCTCCGTGTTGTTGTTGTTGTTGTTGTTGTTGCTGCTCTTGTTCTCCGTGTTGTTGTTGTTGTTGTTGTTGCTGCTCTTGTTCTCCGTGTTGTTGTTGTTGTTGTTGTTGCTGCTCTTGTTCTCCGTGTTGTTGTTGTTGTTGTTGTTGCTGCTCTTGTTCTCCGTGTTGTTGTTGTTGTTGTTGTTGCTGCTCTTGTTCTCCGTGTTGTTGTTGTTGTTGTTGTTGCTGCTCTTGTTCTCCGTGTTGTTGTTGTTGTTGTTGTTGCTGCTCTTGTTCTCCGTGTTGTTGTTGTTGTTGTTGTTGCTGCTCTTGTTCTCCGTGTTGTTGTTGTTGTTGTTGTTGTTGCTGCTCTTGTTCTCCGTGTTATTGTTGTTGTTGTTGTTGTTGTTGTTGCTGCTCTTGTTCTCCGTGTTGTTGTTGTTGTTGTTGTTGTTGCTGCTCTTGTTCTCCGTGTTGTTGTTGTTGTTGTTGTTGTTGCTGCTCTTGTTCTCCGTGTTGTTGTTGTTGTTGTTGTTGCTGCTCTTGTTCTCCGTGTTGTTGTTGTTGTTGTTGTTGCTGCTCTTGTTCTCCGTGTTATTGTTGTTGTTGTTGTTGTTGTTGTTGCTGCTCTTGTTCTCCGTGTTGTTGTTGTTGTTGTTGTTGTTGCTGCTCTTGTTCTCCGTGTTGTTGTTGTTGTTGTTGTTGTTGCTGCTCTTGTTCTCCGTGTTGTTGTTGTTGTTGTTGTTGCTGCTCTTGTTCTCCGTGTTATTGTTGTTGTTGTTGTTGTTGTTGTTGCTGCTCTTGTTCTCCGTGTTGTTGTTGTTGTTGTTGTTGCTGCTCTTGTTCTCCGTGTTGTTGTTGTTGTTGTTGTTGCTGCTCTTGTTCTCCGTGTTGTTGTTGTTGTTGTTGTTGCTGCTCTTGTTCTCCGTGTTATTGTTGTTGTTGTTGTTGTTGTTGTTGCTGCTCTTGTTCTCCGTGTTATTGTTGTTGTTGTTGTTGTTGTTGTTGCTGCTCTTGTTCTATGTGTTGTTATTGTTGTTGTTGCTGCTTTTGTTCTTCATGTTGTTGTTATTGTTGAATGCACACGATGAGTAGGTTTACTGTCCCTTGTGTGCGTCCTGAGAATGGCGTCATTATTTTTAAACTCTCGAACTCTCGAACTCACAGCGTGCTGGTGAAGTGGACAGGGTGTCCTTCAGGATCTTGTGTTTTGCTTTGCCTCATCTGTGTGTCGTTCAGTACTACGGGGATCAAGTCGATGCTACCTTGTTGTACAGAGTGTCATGAAGAAAAACCTGTTTGCAAAGAGCACTGCGTTGAAGTGAAGTTGGGTCTTATTCAGAATGTTTCACTTGATCCTGACAAACATTGTCCGATCACTATATGTTGTTTGAACAGCCGAAAGTATTCACAACATCATTTGTACATGCACACCATCTCTTCCCTTCATAACTCACATAAAAAATATCGTCATTCCAGAATATCACTCGGCAGCATAGGCTCATAATTCTTTCTCTCCCACATACATTGTCCAGATATAGATCTCTCTCAATTTCCCACAAAGGAAAGACACACACACACACACACACACACATATATATATATATATATATATATATATATATATATATATATATATATATATATATACACGCCCATACCACACATACACACATACCACGCACACAACACTGTACACACACAATTTCGGTAACACAAGACCAACAACTACACTCACCCAATACATGTGTACACACCCCACGAACGCACACACACATACACACATCACCACACATACGCGCGCCCACCAACACAACACACATCATCTCATCTAAACACACCACCACACATACACACACCACCACACATAAACCCAACAATACACACGCCATCACACATACCCCCTCCACACCCCTTACAAACGCAACACAAAACACACCCCCACACCCTCACACACAACACTATACACACCTCCAGACCAACACTACATACCCACACACCTCCACACTCAACACTACACACACACACACACCCACACCTACACACACAACACATATCCCACACCTACACACATCACAACGCACACAACCACACCTCCACACGCAACACTACACACACACACACCCACACCTCCACACACAACACATATCCCACACCTACACACACCACAACGCACACAAACACACCTCCACACACAACACATATCCCTCACCTACACACACCACAACGCACACAACCACACCTCCACACCAACACTACACACTCCCACACCTACACACATAACCACACCCACAAACACTATCACACCCACACACACACTACCACACATACACACACCACCATACATACACACATCCCACACACACATGCACAACACTACACACACCCCCAAACCTTCTCACACCACCATACATACACACAGCGCCAATCCACGCACATCATCTCACATATACGCACCAATACACACAACACCAGACACACTACACATACAACACCATACAAACTAGCACAACTGCACACACACCACCATACACAACACACACAACACCACACACAACACACACACAACACACACACAACACCACACACAAAACACACAACACACACAGCACACACACAACATTCACAACACACACAGCACACACACAACATTCCCACACACAAAACCACACACAACACCACACACAACAACACACACAACACACACATACAACACGTACAAAACCGAACATCATCATCACACAAAAGACACACAACACACACACAACACACACACAATCAAAGACAACAACACATACAACACACACACAATAAACATACACACAACACACACACCCCACCACAACACACACACAACATCACATACAACACACACAATACCACACACAATACACACAACACCACGCACATAACAACACACAACACACACAACACCACACACACAACACCACATACAACACAACACACAACATACACACCACCACATATAACCTCACACACAACACCACACACAACCACACACAACACATACAACACATACACACAACCACACACAACAACACACACAACACACAAAACAACACACACAAAACCACACACATCGCCACACACAACAGACACAATAGACACAATACACACACAGCACCACACATGACACCACACACAACATCACACACAATACCACGCACAAACACACAACACACACACAAAACCACACACAACACCACAACACACACACCACACACACACAAAACCACACACTACAGACACACAATACACATAACACACACACACACAAAACCACACACAACACCACACACAACAGACACACAACACCATACACACCACCACATACAACAGATACACACAACAGAGACACACAACAACACACACAACACCACACACAACACCACACACAACACCACATACAACACCACACACAACACCGCCCACAACCCCACACACAA
This sequence comes from Ariolimax columbianus, assembly GCA_036924085.1. NCBI lineage: Eukaryota > Metazoa > Mollusca > Gastropoda > Stylommatophora > Arionidae > Ariolimax > Ariolimax columbianus. Next base: position 44,864,226 of record JAVGWX010000017.1, read on the forward strand.
CACCCCACACAACACCGCACACAACACAACACACAACACCACACACAACACCGCACACAACACCACACACAACACCACACACAACACTGCACACAACACCGTACACAACACCACACACAACTTCACACATAACACCACACATAACATACACACACACAACACCACACATAACACACACACACAACACCACACACAACACCACACACACCACCACACACATACTACCACACACAACACCACACAAATTCACACCCTACACACAACACCACACACACACACATACACACAACACCACACACAACACCACACACAACACCGCACACAACACCACACACAACACCACACACAACACCGCACACAACACCACACACACCACCACACACAACACCACACACACCACCACACACATACCACCACACACACAACACCACACAAATTCACACCCTACACACAACACCACACACACACACACACACACATACACACACATACACACAACACCACATACACACACAACACCACACAAACTCACACCACTACACGCACAACACCATACACACAACACCACACAAACTCACACCACTACACACACAACATCCACACACAACCACAGAAACTCACACCTCTACACACAACCAACAACACCGCACTCGCACACACACACACACACATCACTACCACCACAGACACGCGCAACTATCCTGTAACCAGTGAAAGCCCAACATTTTGTTAACCCCGCGGCTCACTCACTACCCACCATTCCTCGGCTCAACCAAAACGAGACTAGGGTTGTGCTTGTCCGGTGCCTGACGATCTGACGATCAAGTCCTGTAGCTGCCACGGTCGTTCCCTGGTGAGTATTTTTCCAATTTTCACTTAGTTATTGCTCCGTCGCCATAGTTATGTTGTTGTGCACCTATACCTTGTATCTGTACGCACTACGCAATTACAAACATTCACGTAGACAAACTTAACCCTGAAACATCCAATCAAGTTAATAGTTGTGTTACGAATCTCAAACTTTCCGAGGCGTACATGAGGACTCGTCTGTAGACCCAACGGCCGCCACACAGCATAATCCAGGGGTCTGTTAGTTTTGGGAACCTTGATATATGAGGTAGGTCTTATTGTAGTTGGAGCGCAAGTCACCTGAATAATAGACAGGTATTCTAACCGCTCAGCCGTTCGCTTACTAAGATATTTATATCACCATAATATTGTAGCATGTCCTTTGCAGGACGTCGCTCTTACGACAGCAAGTTTGACACTCGATCCAAGGTGAGCTCTCCCGCCTTTGCCACTGTCAACCAAAGAGTTCCTGTAATGTCCCTTGTCCATCTTCTCCTGGGTCTGCTCTGACTCTTTATCTTGGTACCCTACCCTCAAGCATCGTTCTTTCTAGGCCATCATGGCGTTTGTTGGGGCCCAAGTAAATTAATGTCCTAGACCTATTGTTGTTTGCTAGCCAATTTGTTCTATATCGAACTCCTTTAGGATTTCTGCGTGTTTCTTTGTCCCTTTGAATTTTGTAAATTGTATTTTGAGCACTCTCCTGTAGCATTTAAGCTGGAAGGATTCGATCTTCTTCCTAAGGGCTTGTGTGGTTGACCTTATCTCCATACGTTGAAGCTGGGAAGATGCAAGTCCTCAGGATCTTTATTTGTGTAATTATGTTTGTGTTCTGTCATAAGTTTTTTAAATTTTAGTTCACCTCTGAAGTGACAGGCCATTCTTTTCTTTACTTCTTTGTGGCAATCTCCGTTGTTGAATATAGTCGAGCCAAGATATGCAAATCTCGTGACATTTCTGAACTTTTTGCTTCTCTAGGATAACTTTAGGTCTGGTATTCGACTTGTCATTGTTCATTGTCTAGGCCATGTCAATATACGTGATTAAACTTTGTTTCTTACTGTGTCGCTTAACCGACATAATCATCTGTTCTAGCCAACTGTATCATCTGCATTTCTTTGTTCTTGTATTTCATTCCCGTCGATTGTGAACGGATTGAATTGTTTATTCTCTTTGTCATTCTTTGCATTTCTCATCATGTTTTCTGCATACTTATCAAACAGATAAATGGAGAGTATGCATTACTGTCTTACTCCATTGTGTACCTCGAACCAGTCTGATGTCTCTCCAGCTATTCTGACTGCTGCTTGTTGTCTCTGATACAATGTTTTGATCAGTCCAATCAGGTGCGTTGCGAACCTCATGGCTAACATGATTTCACATAGCTTTTCTTGCCGCACGCAATCGAAAGCCTTGCTATAGTCTGTGAAGCAGGTGTGTAAGTCGACATTGTACTTTACTCTTTTCAATAATATTTCGCATGTTAAAGAAGTGATCCCTCGTGCCTCTGTCATGTCTAAAACCTCCCTGAGATATTAATTAATGTCAAATGAAAATAATAATAATGATTGTGTTGACTTCACACGTTTACTGTGTTCAACAACAAAAACAAATGGTCTCGGCCTCAGCTTCTGTATCGCAGTTTCTTTATATCGCTATAGCTGTTTGCTAGTTCTGTTGACTTTATGTCATGTCTCTTTAAACTGCTGTGTTTGGTTAGTAGCTTGTTTCTGCCAACTGTGCTGTGTTTGGGGGGTAATAGCTTGTCTATGTCAACTGGGCTTTGGTTGGGTAGTAGCTGGTTTCTTTAAACTTTGCTGTATTTGGTTAGTAGCTTGTTTCTGCCAACTGTGCTGTGTTTGGGTAGTAGATTGTCTCTGTCAACTACGCTGTGTTTGGGTAGTAACTTGTCTCTGTCAACTATACTGAATTTGGGCAGTAGCTTGTCTCTGTCAACTGTGTTGTGTTTGGGTAGTAGCTTGTCTCGGTCAAATGTACTGCAGGTAGTAGCTTGTCTCTGTCAAATGTACTGCAGGTAGTAGCTTGTCTCTGTCAACTGTGTTGTATTTGGGCAGTAGCTTGTCTCTGTCAACTGTGTTGTGTTTGGGTAGTAGCTTGTCTCTGTCAAATGTACTGCAGGTAGTAGCTTGTCTCTGTCAAATGTACTGCAGGTAGTAGCTTGTCTTTGTCAACTGTACTGCAGGTAGTAGCTTGTCTCTGTCAACTGTACTGCAGGTAGTAGCTTGTCATAAGCCTACTGTACTGTGTTTGGGTACACGCTTGTCCCTGTCAAATGCAATGTTTGGATGGCAACTTGCCCCAATAAAATGCAATGTTTGCGTATCATCTTGTCCCTTTGCTAGTAAAACCTGTGCTGTGAATGTGTGCGCGTGTGTGAGTTGAATCTGGTAGGGAGAGTACACCATAGTTTGGCCGTGCATATTTTACCAAGGGAAACTAATGAACCTCTGCCGTAAACTAAATGTAAGCTATCCCGATGGGATTATCTTTGTTTGTGAAGGTTTAGTCCTCGATTCATTTCCGTTTGATACGTTTGGCATACCTCATGCCAGATTTCTTTCTAATCATTACATTAACAAATGGTTGACGATGTCTTAGACTTTCCTTTTTGTTGTGAAATGCCCCTGCTGTATGATGGTATTACTTCAGGTAAACGTTGTAATCGATGTACGTGTTTAATGTGGGCCAACTTAGTTTGCAAATTGACAGCGCTACATACTTTGGTATATATGCGCATGCGCAGAATAGAGAGATTGAAATGATGTGACAGGATCACTAATGTGGAACTGTTGGACAGAACCAGACATTTCCATGGAAAGTTAAGCGAGGAGATGGCGCTGCAGTTGGATAGGACGCACACAAATGAAATAAAATGAAAGTATTATAAGACAGTCTCTGTTCTGGAATCCACAGGACGCGAAGAATAATCAGATCAGGTCAGGTCAGGTCAGGTCAGGTCAGGTCATCCCTTAACCGGTAAGGTCGTTAGGGTACACATGAAAACATCCTCAAAATCCCACGCCACTCTTCTCTGTCAGCAGCAGCCGCCAGTGCTTCTTCTGGTCGGAGATTGGTCCATTCTTCTATTTTGTCCGCCCACCTCTTTTTGGGCCGGCCCTCTTCGTCGTCTGACTTGCACCTTTCCATGGAGGATCGTATTTGCAAGACCATTTGATTTCGATAAGTGATCGAACCAAGCGAGTTTCCTTCTTTTGATAGTTGCCAAGAGGTCTTCAAACGGCCCTATTGCAGTGGTAATTCTATCTCGTATTTCCTCATTTGTAACTCGATCTTTGTACGTGACGTTTAAAAGTCTTATATTGAAGGCCAAAGTGAAACTCACTGATCAAGACTCCACCCCTCGTCCTTGTTCCTGCTCACCAAAAGGGCTTTCACATCAGTGTGGCAAGCAAGGTAGGGATTGTCAATGTAATCCCCATTATGATCAGCTTTCCAGGGAGCCTCACATTGTAATAATGACAGGAGAACCATGGTCAACCGTTTCATGTACGCCTCCGGATGTAAGAAGCAGTAACTCCATTTTCGTTCTATTATAGCAACTCGTCTCTTGCCTTTCGTGTTTCCTATCGTCTCCGTGCAGCTTCCTTGATTATTGTCTGCACCATATGTCCGTGTCAGCAAAGATCTTTCTACGCCAGGCAGAGCGACCAGCATCCAAAATCTTTCTTCGTCAGGCAGAGCGACCAGCATCCAAAGATCTTTCTACGTCAGGCAGAGCGACCAGCATCCAAAGATCTTTCTACGTCAGGCAGAGCGACCAGCATCCAAAGATCTTTCTACGTCAGGCAGAGCGACCAGCATCCAAAGATCTTTCTACGCCAGGCAGAGCGACTAGCATCCAAAATCTTTCTACGTCAGGCAGAGCGACCAGCATCCAAAGATCTTTCTACGTCAGGCAGAGCGACCAGCATCCAAAGATCTTTCTACGTCAGGCAGAGCGACCAGCATCCAAAGATCTTTCTACGTCAGGCAGAGCGACCAGCATCCAAAGATCTTTCTACGTCAGGCAGAGCGACCAGCATCCAAAGATATTTCTACGTTAGGCAGAGCGACCAGCATCCAAAGATCTTTCTACGTCAGGCAGAGCGACCAGCATCCAAAGATCTTTCTACGTCAGGCAGAGCGACCAGCATCCAAAGATCTTTCTACGTCAGGCAGAGCGATCAGCATCCAAAGATCTTTCTACGTCAGGCAGAGCGACCAGCATCCAAAGATCTTTCTACGTCAGGCAGAGCGACCAGCATCCAAAGATCTTTCTACGTCAGGCAGAGCGACCAGCATCCAAAGATCTTTCTACGTCAGGCAGAGCGACCAGCATCCAAAGATCTTTCTACGTCAGGCAGAGCGACCAGCATCCATGTTCTCCCAAATATCGCAGTTCTTCGGTGAGGCTTTCAGAGTGTATTTGTAACGTTTTAAATGGCCACCGCGACCTCGCTTGCCTGACTCAAGGTCGCCATAGAATATTTTCTTTGGAAGCCGCTCATCTGACATGGCCAGTCCATGCCAGCTGTGATTTGCAAATTCTTGTGTGAATGCTTATCACGCGAGCCCGTTTTTGTGTAGACAGATCTAGAATGCCTCAATGTCCAAGTCCTTTGAAGTCAGAAGGTCCAGATTAGATATTATGAAATATTTTCTTAGTCAGATAGTGGTGAATGCTTGGAATGCATTGCCAGAGAAGGTAGTGGAGGCAGGGACAGTTAATGCATTTAAGAATAAATTGGATGCGCATAGCTCTTAGAGCAAAGTGATGTAAAAGAAACTGGTTGTATACATACTCTGCAGGGTCTTCTAAACCAGTATAAAGACGTTAAGTTAAGTAAAGAAAGGTTAACAAACATGTTCGTATTTCGAATGTTTGCACAAGCCGATCGTGCCCATAATTATTGTCCGCTCCATCTTTTCAATTTAGATCGTCCCGGACGATTTTCACGTCCGTCTCAGATATTTGTCCAGCGTTCGTTTCGGTATATTAAATAAGAGACTGTAATTAAGTAACAGTGATTTCAAGATTAACTTATTTACAAGAGTACGAGCACGAAATTTCTCGTATCTTATTGTTCGACATAGTCCCCCTGCTTGGCAGCACACTTGGTCCAACTTTACACTCGATTGTGAATGCCCTCTAGAAAAATCTTTTTTGGTTTGACCATTAACAAATTTTGCACCGTCTCCATTACGTCGTTGTCATCTGAAAAAAACTATGACCTATCTGCTACACAATTTCATATAACCGAAGTCATCATGGACAATTTGTTAGCTGTGTCGTGACTCGTGTTGAAATCTACGGCCATTTCATCCACAGGGACTCGCCTATTACAACGGACAAGCTGGTCGATCTGCCGTTTCACTGTGTCAGTTGCCACGCTTGCTAGTTTCCCAGTCCGACATTAATCACTTACAACTTGTCTTTTGCTTTGAATTCTTTCTACCTATTAATACACCGTTATCCGACTCATACAACTGTATTTTTGATTTGATCTAATTAGGTGGTGTGTGGAGAGAGTGGTTTCTCATTCGTAAAATCGATAGTCTGCTTTAAGAGCTCTTGGACAGAGTCTTCAACAAGGCGGGTCATATGGCTAAACGGTGACAGATTAGCATCTTAGTGGGTCGCAATAATTATTGTGAATGTTATTTAGATCCCTGTGCGTCGGGTGACTTCTTCTATTGAGACCCTCTCATTGTAGTGGATCGTAGGAATGATTGTGAATGTCACTTAGAGACCAGCCGTCGGGTGACTTCGTCCATTGAGACACTCTCATTGTAGTGGATCGTAGGAATGATTGTGAATGTCGTTTAGAGACCTGTCCGTCTCATCCATTGAGACCCTTTGATTTTAGTGGATCCCACGAATCTGCCTCTGTCTGCGCATGTGTAAGGTGTCAATGAGCTTCTGATCGCTGTGCATACTATTCCATATTTTTAATCCGCACATCAAGATTGGAACGACAGGTTGTATGCATTCATAGCTCGGTTTTCATTGAAAGACCCTGCTGGTTCCAGATTCGATTCAGGGCGTTCATAGAAGAGGCAATCGTACTGATTATTCAAATGACGTGCGGTTAGCTTGATGCACCAGAAGACTCCCATTGGCTGGTTTTGGTCATGCTGCGTCATAGACTACTTGCGAAAGAGATCTTTGAAAATCGTTTCAGTAGACTGGTATTTCGATCATTTTGGTAATCTGTCTGCAACATATTTTTTCTAGGTTTAGTTTAGTTTAGTTAAGTCGAAGAATCAACGCCATTGCACACGGTTTAACCCTTAAGTGCTCTGTTCTTCATATTTTTGGACAATCTCAGCACAATGGACGAACTCTGTACCACCAGCCAGTATGGACAACCTCAGCACAATGGACGAACTCTGTAACACCAGCCAGTATGGAGAATCTCAGCCACAATGCACGAACTCTGTACCACCGGCGAGGATCCCCTAATAGATTGGCTAGATTTTAAAAAAATTTTTGAATTTTTACTAAGCAGCAGCCTACTCTTTTCGATTTCCATCTGCCGAGGCATTTTTAACGTGCACAAAACTACACACGGGTGTTCTACTACCAAGAGATCTGGGGAAGTACCAGAAAACCACTTTAAAAAAATCCCGGTCTCTACCGTGATTTGAACCCGCGACCTCCAGTACCCGAGACCGATGTCTTACATCGCGACCACTCAGTCCCTTCGGCCCTAACCGAATTTACGCGATCAGTGAACACGATTTTTTGTGGGTCTGTCCTTATTACCTGTTCGGCTCGGTTCGACCTCAGGTCAAATCAGATCATCCCGTAACCGGTGAGGTCGTTGGGGCACATATGAAGACATCCTTACAACACTACGCCACCCTTCTCTGTCAGTGGCCGCTGCATGTGCCTCTTCTGGTCGGAGATTAGTCCATTCTTTTATGTTGTCCTCCAACCTCCTTTTTTGTATGGCCTCTTCGTCGTCTGCCATACACCTTTCCGTGGAGGATCGTATTTGCCATACCATTTGATCTCGATATGTGACCGTACCAAGCGAGTTTCATTCCTTTGACAGTTGCCAAGAGGTCTTCAAAAGGTCCTATTGCTGTTGTAATTTTTTCTCGCATTTCCTTCTCGTATTTCCTCATTTGTAACTCGATCTTTGTACGTGACGTTTAAAAGTCTTCGGAAACATCTCATTTCCAAGACCTGTATCCTTCGATGAAGGTCAGCTGTAACTGTCCATGTCTCACAAGCATATATGAATATTGACAGGACCAGTGTACGCATTAATCTGATTTTCGTGCATATTGCTAACCGTTTATCTTGCCAGATTTTGTTAACCAGTGCAAGCGTGGCTATTGTCTGTGCTATTCTGGCCAGCACCTCACATTTTGATCCTTCATAACTGACAATCGACCCAAGATATTTAAAACGGTCAACCACTTCGAGATCCTGACCATTAGCTTTTATCCTGCTGTTGAAGCCCTCGCCGTTGTTTGTCATTAATTTGGTCTTTCCAGCGTTTATCTGCATACCATAGTCAAGAGCTGTTTCATCGAGCCTTCTGACCCATTCCTGAAGTTCTGCTTCTGAACTCGCCAACCCGTCGATATCATCTGCAAAACGAAGGTTGGTAATCGTTCGGCCCCCTATCTTGACAGTACCAACGTGACCTCCAAGTGCCTAACTCATAATTCCCTCAAGGAATATATTGAAAAGAGTTGGAGAGAGTGTACAACCCTGTTTCACACCAACTGATGTGCGAAACCAAAAGTCTCCCGCCGACATAGTTTACTTGATTAATACGGCAGGCTTCCACGCTCCTTTTCTCACCCACACGAGATGTCTACGTAACATGCTTTAAATACACTCAGTTGAATGCATATCACAAATTCGTGCGCTATGCAATTTTTCTGCGTCTGTTTTTATTTCTAAAAAGAGAGGGATCGGAATGTGAATTATTACCAATCAACAAACGCTATTTATTTTAGAGCCCAGTTTTATGTCTGCGCTCGTCTATGAATTCCCTTATTTTTGTATAATTATGTGTGTACATTTTGTGTTTTGACTTCAAGGGGTAAACTTGGCCAAGTCAGCTGCGCCTTTCTAAGCATTCCAAGAGTTTCAATGTGAGTTATCATTTCTGTTAAACTCTAACTGTGCCTCATCATCCTCATTATCAGTATCATTATAAAGATGATCATTATTAGCAGTATTATCATTATCACCATCATCGTCACCATTAAACATCATCACCAGGGAAAAGATAAACATACACACTTGACGACTTCGCCGCCATACTTCTGCCCGAGGCTACAGATGTCACTTTGTATATGGTTGTGCTGTCTACAGGATGGGTTAGCGGCCCCATGCCCAAACCTTCTTTGTAATTTCTTACGAATTTAACAAACCAGTTTCAATTAACCGAGCTGTAAAAAGGTACCCACTGTATAGTTGAAGAGGGAACTGACCACACTACCTTACAATAACTGAGAACGTGTACAGGGAAATTACTGCTTTTTTATTACCTTTCATTGCTATCTATCATTATCATGTGTTTTATTTCATGGCGTGGATCATCGATACTGTTACAACAATGTGTCTGCTGGGCGTTCCAATACTTTATATTTTCTTTGTTTTGCCATGCACTTTATCCCTCCACTGTGATCTCTAGTCTCTGCACGCTCTGTCTCCATTGTCCACTTTATTGCCATGAGATTTCTCGTACCCTTCATCCTGAGTATATCTCCAATGGACTTTGCTTGTCTATTTGTTATTTGAATCAGTAGCGATAGGTAAATATTGTTTTCTTGCGATATCGAGGTGGAGTTTAAGTACAATAGGTAACCGTATTATTTGGTCATTAACAATATATGTCACTTACTTTATATTAATGTTTAATATTAATTTAATGTTGTGCAGTTTGCGCTGAGGATCTGATTGGCTGATAAGAATCACGTGAGGTCGTCAAATGTGGATTATGATACGAGGAGACGCTGCCAAGATAATTATGGAAGTTGTTAATTTAAAAACAATCTGAGATGAAAAGGCGGCGGGAAGGGGATATGTCGGCTAAAGATTAGGGGCCATATGCAGGTGGGGCGGGAGAGGAGATGGGCCGGGTAATGGGTCGTTTGATGAAAGAAGAGACGGCAGATTCAGATGGAGGTGGGGTAATTTGTAAGGGGAAGTGGAATAGATTGGCAGGGGCCAGTTCGTATGGAAAAGGGTTGGATGATTTGGCGATTTACTTATCTAAATAACTTTAACTCTTACACACACACACACACACGCGCGCATGCACACGCACAAACTCACACACCCACTCACAAACTCACACACCCACCCACAAACTCATACACCCACCCACAAACTCACACACCCACCCACAAACTCACACACCCACCCACAACCTCACACATTCATCCAGACACACATACACAAACTCTCCCATTCTCTCATTTGAGCTGTGTGTGACGTTATTTCAAACTGTTTCATTTTATTTCCTGACAGCCAGTTTTTGCAAACGTCTGTTAAATTCGTGTTGCCGTTTTCTTCTTCTTCTTCTTCTTCTTCTTCTTCTTCTTCTTCTTCTTCTTCTTCTTCTTCTTCTTCTTCTTCTACTACTACTACTACTACTACTACTACTACTACTACTACTACTACTACTACTACTTCTACTACTACTTCTAGTACTACTACTACTTCTACTACTACTACTTCTTCTACTACTGCTACTACTACTACTACTACTACTACTACTACTACTACTACTACTACTACTACTACTGCTACTAGTTCTACTACTACTACTTCAACTTCTTCTTCCGCGTTATTCCTGTAAAAAATGTTTGTGAAGTTGTGTCTGGATATACAGCGAGGTTGCGATATCTACGTCTTTCAGCTGGAAACTTCCGATTTCAGCACGGTGAATTTGGGATATGGTTTCCATTCCCTCTTCAACCCTAAATCTCTTCACCAGGCTAGATCGTTGTGTTTCGAGGACCGACACTTAGAGACATGATATGCTCTTGGTCAGTTATGGGTCACTGACCCTGATGTAAGTAGTCAGTTATGAGTCACTGACTCTGATGTAAGTAGCCAGTTATGGGTCACAGACCCTAATGTAAGTAGTCATTTATGGGTCACTGACTCTGATTTAAGTAGTCAGTTATGAGTCCCTGGCTGCTGTCAGCTCATTCACTAATGAATCTTCTGTTCAGCATAGAGTCATCACTTTTAACAACAAAGGTACATGGTTCGATTGCCGTTATTGGCACGCTCCGGTCGACTAAGCGGGAACTCGACACGTAAATCAATATCAGGGAATGAATAACAGCGAAGAAGGAAATTGTCAACCCCACCTCATGAAAAAGCGTTGACTCACTAACACTTAATCTCCGAGAGCATTGCTATGGCCTACGCTAAGAAGTTACACAAACACAGTCTAACCTTCTTGACTCCAACCTTGCAACTGTACATCTATACACGTGTATAGACTTTCTAAAGTTCCTATCATTAAACATAACAAATGCGTAGGCGACAAGGGTCTGTCGGGTCAACCGTCCGACGCATGTCGGATGCAATGACGATGAAGTCTTTCCGATTTGACCTAACCAGGTGGTACGTGAGAGCCCGCGCGTGAGAGTCCATGACAGAGAGGGTCGATTCTCATCCTTGATGCCCATTGTCTGCATTAAGAGCTGGTGACCGGGGACATCTTTGACAATATGTTTCAATAGTCAAACGGCGACGGTTTAGCACGCTGAGTGTGCTCTCGGGGCCTGTCCGTCAGTCGGCGACGACGTTTAAGATCTGGTTACACGGTGGATCGTAAGTGGAAGGATTCAGTGCGCTTCTGATAACTCTGCAGAATAGAGAATCCAAGCCCAGCTTCATTTTCAGCGAAAGCCTTTGCTTATTTCAGACTCGATTGCACGGTGTTCATATAACTGCCAGCCAGACCAATATTTAGAATGATGCATAGGTGGCTTCGTGAGTCGAAGATTTGTTTACAGCCCAGGTAAACTAAATCTTGAGTGAAATTGACATGATTGCCATCAACATTAATTCCTGCTGACATCCATACGAAACTGTTGATCAGGATCTTTTTAAGTGCTCGGCGCTCAAAGATGGTAGGGAAATGATCCTTACCCCGAGTCCCGATAAATGGAACAGAATGTTTGGCACTAAACAGCTAACGAACACGCGCAAATACCACATGTCATTGGGTCAAAGCGCGAGAGCCTGAATGCCGTTGAATCCGTTACAACATCAACAACGTCTTCCGGAAAAAAAAAATACTTCCTAGTAATTTGAACTCCTTGGCCTGTTGAAGGTGAAGCACTGTTTACAGTTTTGTGAGCCTGGTGCTCTGGTGTAGGCTCACCACTCCCAATTACTTTCAGCCCTCCACCCTCCCGCTTACTCTTAATCGCAGAGACCTGACTAACATGCTAACATGAGCTGAGGACACGTCTCAATCGTAATTATCAATGTGCTGGCATGTCATTCCTTCGTGTTGTAAGGTAGCCTAGCCACAGCTCTGCGTCTTGTAAGTTAGCCTAGCCACAGCTCTGCGTCTTGTAAGTTAGCCTAGCCACAGCTCTGTTTGTAGCGTGCCAGGTACGCGGTTCTAGCCTGCCAGGAACATGGTTTTTAGAATACGCGTTCCCGGATGTTGATTTAAGCTAGCCTATTTCGTTCACATTAACAAATCTCATCCTGTCTCATCTTCTTCACACATATTTCTATCTTTGGTCCTCTTCGCCCCATCTTCCCAACTACATCCTCTTCATCCGCACTCTCTCATTCGTCCATCTCACCCATACGTCTGTCCTTCCTCTATCTCACCCATACGTCACTCCTTCATCTCTCAAATATTTTCCTTTATCTCACCCATACGGTTGTCCTTCCTTTATCTCATCCATACGTCTTCCCTTTCTCCATCTCACCAATATTTTCTTTTATCTCACCAATATGTCTCTCTTCTTCCACCAACTCACAATAATTCTATCCAATTCACCAATTCACCATAATTCTCTCCTTCCACCATCTCCCCATAATTCTCTCCTTCCACCGTAATTCTCTCCTTTCATAATCTCACCATAATTCTCTCTCTCATCCATCTCACCACAATTCTCTCTGTCCATCGTCTTGCCACAATTCTCTCCTTTCATAATCTCACCATAAATATCTCTTTCCTTCATCTCACCATAATTCTCTCTTTCCTCCACCTCACCATAAATCTCTCTAGGTGAAGATATCCCGTCCTTTCATTATCTTATATTCTCATCTCTCCATGTATCCATCTCTCCATGTATCCATCTCTCCATGTATCCATCTCTCCATGTATCCATCTCTCCATGTATCCATCTCTCCATGTATCCATCTCTACGAGATTATTTGGCTGTACAGGACCACAGTTAATCCATACTAGATTAACCCCTCTAACGTGTTGTTGTTGTTGAAGACAACTTCTGCTGAGTTAACTCTGAGCGATATTTATTTCATTACGGGTTACAGTGGCCCCTTTGACATCACCAGGCGGAGTCGACGATGTAGCAGTGAATGAGTTGACAGGAGCACGCGACTCATAGCTGGCTATGCATGAGGGTCAGTGACCTATAACTGACAATGAACATATTCCGCCTTGAGAGCGCCCTAGAAACAGACTGACACCACGCAGGCTTGCTAAGAGAATGGGGATCGAAGAGGGAACGAAAACCCGGCCACAAAAATGCCGTCTTCAAATCGGATGTGTCGGGTCGAAAGTAGCAGATATCGCAGCCTCGCTGTATACTACAACACAACGCCACACACGTCATGTTCAGGTCGATCGCCGAAGAACATCTCGACGCGCACTTTAACATATGAACAGGAGTTTTCCTCACTGTAGTGCAATGCGATTTCCCCCACTAAGCTCATCACTCTAAAGAACTAAATAAAAAAGCACATGACCTGTCCGCTTGGAAAGGTTGGCTTATGAAACATGCACCAAAAGGTGGGCGTAGAAGTTTATTCTACAAGTTGGCCTTCCACAAATTGTAGAATTTTGCCCTCACATGATTATTACGTAAGAAGGAATTACATTCCAAAATAAAACAATACATATTTATAATACTCCGTCCACTACGGCAGTCTCCTGGTATTCGACCGGCTCTCCCCGCCCACCAGCCCCACCCACCCCTCTTTTATTGAGAGTGGCTTAAGAGATAATATGAGAAGTTTTCCTTGCACACTGCCACGTTGTCTGCTCGTTGGGGAAGGGCTCTGTTGGGAAGTTCAAGGTTGAACAAAACCGAAATAGCCAGGAACAACAAATACGTTCTTCTCAAATTAGTTGGCGCTGTTCTGGTGTTTTGATGTTTCTTCTTCCTCTGCAGCGCTATTCCTGAAAAGGACATTTGTAAAGTTGTGTCCTAGTCTGCAGTGGGGCTGCGATATCTACCCGTTTCGGTCTGAAAATATAAAATAAATTACAATTTGACATCGGGCTGCTGTCCCCGTCCCAGACCACACCCCAAACAAAAATATTTAGTCCCAGTGGATTGTGGACCAGTGACCCTTGGAAACGACAGGCTCGCAAGAGCCGGAAGCGACGTCACGCATGCTCGTCTTCCACGGAGATTTACTGAAGCAAAGACACTCATCAAACGATCTATTTATGGGATCAAGATGCTGGGAGACGCATGAGCTGCAGTGGTCAGCGACCCATAGCTGACTACTAGCGTCAGGGTGAGCGAACTAGAGCTGCCAAGACCCTTCTACACCTCCACGCGGTGATCCTGGATAACAGACTGCAGCAGGGCAGACTGGCTAAGGAGAAGGGATCGAAGAGGGAATGCTAACCCAGTACTCAAAAAATGCTTGCCGAAGTCGGATGTGTTGGACTGAAAGGTGCAAATATCGCAGTCAAGCTGTAAACTACAACACAATGCATTCCGTTCTCTGTACTACATTCTGCTACTTAAGCCCTTTGAGGGTTTGATAGCGGGAGATTGAGAACGAACGAAGAAAAAGAAGAAGAAGAAGAAGAATAAGACGAAGAAGAAGAAGAAGAAGAAGAAGAGGAAGAAGAAGAAAAGAAGAAGAAGAAGAAGAAGAAGAAGAAGAAGAAGATCTATTTAGACGGAATGAAGAGTCCAGCAAAAAAAAATACAAACCATAAAATGACTGCATAGACAAACTTGGCCGAGATGAGCAGATAAAGATCAAATTCAGAACGGGACATGTCAGACTCAAGGCTCACCTCCACAAAATGTGTCTTAGAAACACTGCCACGTGCGAATACCAGAATATATCATGCAGGACTGCCCTACTTATGCAGACCAAAGAGAGGCAGTCTGGCCTGGGGGAGCAGCCATGATTAGAAAGCTGTGGCTGACTAACGAGGACATGTAACACGCAGTCTCTTTCGTGGACCTCACCGGGGCTAGAAGCGTAGAGGAACAAGAAAAAGAGGGCTCGGAGCATCCGATTTCAGCACGGTATTTTTATTATCGGGATAGTTTTCCCTCCTCGATCTTCAATCTCTTAGCCAGGCTGCATGGTTGCAGTCTGTTTCCAGGGCCGCCACTTTGAGGCAGAATTGGGTCTTGGTCTTTTATTGGTCGCTCAACAATGAGGTGGCACGAACTGGTGCAGGGCCCAGAGATGGAACTTCGGGAGGAACCTGCTTCTGGACATCATCTTCTATACACAACATGGAAGTCGCTGAACAGACTCTGATCTGGTGTATCACGGTGCAAGAGGAATATGGAGCGATAGGGATACACGGATGATGGCACATGTGATTGTGTAGCAATACCGGACCCAGACAACTTGTTGATCTGCCCAAACCTCCAGGAAACATGCAATAGGCGCGACATGCTGGAGGCAAATGACAAGGCAATCCATGTCGCTGAATACTGGATGCAAGATATATAACGTGGTACTTGGACACGGAAAGTAAGTAAGTATTGGTCTCTGACCCTGAACCAAGCAGTCAGCATATATTCATTGGCTGCTGTCAGGTTATTAACTGCTGCTTTTTCAGCCTATGCTCCACATAACTGACAGAGATAGAAATTAGTGGATAATCGAAAAAAAAACCCAAAACACCGCCAACATGTGTTACAAACATGGGCGCCAAGATGTATTACAAGCCTGCGCGCCAAGAAACCGAAAACGGATGTTTTGAGAAAAACTCTTACTTCCTGTTTATTTGAGTTCCCGTGTATCGACCAAGGAACGTGTAAATGAGAAGCACATAACTACAATTGTTCATTCCGTTCTGTATTTGATCTGTAAGTGAAACTAATAGGACCACTAGAGGACTGTGCTTGAGACTAGCAACACCATCGTGTAAACTACATTGCTATTTTAATTTGAGCTAATGCAAAAGTCGGTCAAAGCCGTGTTTCCCAACCGCTGGTCCGCTATGCCGGCCCGCGGAAATTTTCTGCCGGTCGGAGAAAGTTATTAGGAAATGCCTTTATGTGAATAAAAGTAAAGTAACCCATAGCATTTACGCCGTAGGGGTGTGAGGTGTTAGCGATCTCCCATTTCAAAGGCTCGGCTATATGAGGGCGATATCCATCTCCTCTGCCTCGCCGCTTTTACTTCCCGGACTGAACCGGTACCCATTTAAGGCTGGATCGATCCGGGAGCCACTGCGGTCTGAAAAAAACATTTCCGCCTCAACTGGGGAATAAACCCAAAACCCAAGACCACTCAGATGCGAAGCCAGCGCGATAACCACTGCACTACACGGCGCCTGATGTGAATAAGTTCTATTCAATTGTTGGTCGTATATTCGACTACCTGTTTGGTATGAGAAGACTTTCAGCTCTGTCAGGGATCAAAACCAAGTGGATGTCAATGCAGCGCTTAGTCTCTCAGAATCAACGCGGCAGCCCCGATTATAGAATATTCTAGCAAGGAAGCAGTACCAGATTTCGCACTAACATTACATGAATAAAAGATTGAAAAGGATATACTTCGGCCACATCAAACGCTTCAATGGATTAGACAGAATGATACTGTACTCGACGGTACCTGGCAAAAGAAGCAGATGCAGACCAAGGAGAAGATAGACAAGGAACATTTCAGAGGCTTTGTGATTCACAGTGGCAGAGACGGGACAGCTGGTCAGGGATTGATTGCTTTACAGATTGGATGTTTTACAAAGAACATGCTTCATGATGATGATGATTGTTTTCTCAAAACGTCAAAACTTTCTTCATTGAAAAAGACAACCTGCAATTAGAAGTTCCAACCATACAAAATAAATGAAACGAGGATGCGGACAGTCTAGCCAAAGAAAGAACAAAACTGATAATGGATGATTGATTGGTCAACTATGAAGAAGCAAAAGCCATTCTAAAATGGTAATGTAGTGTAAAATGACAAGAAGAACACCAAATTCGTCATCCAGAGAACAGATACTTCCAACCGTCTTCACACTTCGTGTCTGAAGTGGCCCAAACAGAATGAGACACCACCTGTACACCCGGACAGGTAGCTCCAGCTTGATCCACCCACTTCCACACAACCAGACTGAGACGCATACTCTGCATCCGTCTGCAGGACCCTGTACCTGACGCTGACGTCAACCATCCATACCAAGCATCCATATCAACCATCCATATCAACCATCCATACCAAGCATCCATACCAAGCATCCATACCAAGCATCCATATCAACCATCCATATCAACCATCCATATCAACCATCCATATCAACCATCCATACCAAGCATCCATACCAAGCATCCATACCAAGCATCCATACCAAGCATCCATATCAACCATCCATATCAACCATCCATATCAACCATCCATACCAAGCATCCATACCAAGCATCCATACCAAACATCCATACCAACCATCCATATCAACCATCCATATCAACCATCCATATCAACCATCCATATCAACCATCCATACCAAGCATCCATATCAACCATCCATACCAAGCAGACATGCATCACTGCAGGCGGCACAGCTGAGGTGAACTGGTCATCTTGTACGCGCCAGGCGCAAGACGATTCCTGTACGGTGAGCTTAGGGAAAGCTGGGGAAATGAAAGTCGTCTAAAAAAAAGCGACTTAAAAAGCGAATGAAGGAAACTCTTAATTGCTGTCGCAGAGATGAAAACAACTGGGAGAGCATGTCGGAAAACAGATGGGACTGGAGAAGTACAGTCAATGTAGGTGTTGCTAAAGGAGAGCTTGACCGTATACAGGCAGAGCAACTCAAATGCCATATCCGGAAAGAAAGAGCGGAGAAACTACCCTCACCAGCTGAAAAGATATTGTTTGCAACCCGTGCAATAGAACATTTCGTGCCCGTATCCGACTGATTAGCCACAAGAGGTCGAGCAAACACCGGGCAGAAACATGACAGCCAGTGCAAAAACAAAACAGAATAGAACACATACAACAAGGGTGATGTCGGTTATTGTCATCGGCAACGACGAGAAAGTTATCTCATCCTGCCTACTTTACTGCGGTGGGGGCAAACATGACAGCAACACATGTACTTCAGGGCTGGCCACTTCACACATATCTGAGTTGTAGGATATGGCCCCCTCGCCAACTCCCATCGAGTAGAAGCTGTAAGGTCGTATTGCGACCCTGAAAAAGACGGCAGAACTTATTGAAGAATCCAGAGGTGCAATCTAAATGAGCAATGATCGCCGAAGAGGGAGAAGAATATAATGTAACTGGGACTAACAAGGTCTAATGTAATGTTACTGGGACTAACAAGGTCTAATGTAATGTTACTGGGACTAACAAGGTCTAATGTAATGTAACTGGGACTAACAAGGTCTAATGTAATGTTACTGGGACTAACAAGGTCTAATGTAATGTTACTGGGACTAACAAGGTCTAATGTAATGTTACTGGGACTAACAAGGTCTAATGTAATGTTACTGGGACTAACAAGGTCTAATGTAATGTTACTGGGACTAACAAGGTCTGGTCTAATGTAATGTTACTGGGACTAACACGGTCTAATGTAATGTTACTGGGACTAACAAGGTCTAATGTAATGTTACTGGGACTAACAAGGTCTAATGTAATGTTACTGGGACTAACAAGGTCTAATGTAATAAAAAGTACTACATTATAATCACATGCTAGATGGTTAGAAAGAAAGAAAAATAAACATACAATCCTCTAACTCGTGGCTTTCCTGTATAGATATGTTGTTGGGGCTGTTGTTGTTGTTGTTGTTGTTGTTGTTGTTGTTGAATGTTCATAATAAGTAAGATTACTCTTTTGTACACACTGAAAAAGACATTAAGGGGCAGGTTGCAGTAACTTTTCTCACATCGCGAGCGTGCTGATGAAGGTAGACCGGAGTCCTCACAGTTGTAGGGGTGAGGGGTTACAATAGGTGTGGGTGATATGAGAATCATTTTTGTTCTAAACTCTTTTTCCAACCAGGAAAGGAAGGCGGGGAGAGGGGGAGGGTATGTGTGGGTGGTGAAAAGTGTTCGTATAAAAAGAGTGCTTTGACTTGAGCAGAAGATTCCAGAAGTTAATAGAGTGACCCTTGGCACCAACCTTCTCCACTGTGCAGATGTACCTGAAACATGTTCTCACTGCTGGCTTTATTTGAGCAATAAATGTCAACGTTTGAATTTAACGAAGAATGGCCACCCACCTTAATCTTCTAACCGCTGGATGGAAGGAATTTCATAAATATTTAGACTGGACGGCGTGGCCTAGTGGTTAAGTGACACGGCTCACAAGCCGAAGGTGCTGAGGTTGCTCCCCATCGCAGCACCGACCGTTTCCTATGAGAAGCAAACCCTAAGAAAATGCAGGAGGAAGCAGACCCTTACATAAAATGAATGCCGATGTCGGATGCACTGCGCCGACAAGCGCAAAATAAAAATGAAGTGCAACGCACATCATATTGGAGGATAGATAAATAAGGCGAACGTACTGGCAAAGACGGATGTGTCGTACTGAAAGGTGCAAATATCGCAGTGAAGCTGTAAACTACCGACACGACGTATTCCGTTCTCCGGACTATATCCTGCTACTTGCAAAGCCCTACTCAGGGCTTGGAGTCGCGAGATTGAGAACGAACGCAAAAGAAAAATAATAATAATAATAATAATAATAATAATAATAATAAGAAGAAGAAGAAGAAAGCGAACACAAAAGAATAAATACATATTAATTCACTTGAACTAAAAACTATGTGCATCCAATCTTTTTCTTGAATGCATTAATTGACCCTGCCTCCACTATTTCTAGTGGAAATGCATTCCAAGCATTCACCACGCTCTTACTAAAAATTTTAACCGGTCCTAAATGCACCAAGTAAACATACGTAGGATGTGCATGATGATGTTATTTTTTATATGAACAGCACACACCAACCGTAAAGTTTGCAAAAATGTAATTATCCTCCGACTGCTAGTTTCCTCAGCAGACTATTGAAAACAGGGTGGGTGTGATACGCAATCCGTCAAGAGTTGATTAACTAGCGGTGATTCGGTTTCAAACAGCTGAAAGATGTCTACCAGTTGACATTCACCGCCAAATGTAGGCAGTGTTTGGTGACAAAAGCGTATTGAAGACAACAGTGTGTTGCGCCAGAAGATGCCATCGCCGAAATGGATGCATCAATTCGGATGGACCGTCGCCGTTCGCCACACTTTTGTCCCCATACACTGCCTGCATTGTGCAATGAATGTCAACTAGTCGACGTCCTTCAGCTGTTAGAAACCGAATCATCGCTCGCTGATCAACTCTGGACGGATTCCGTATCACACCCGCCATGTTTTCAACGGTCTGCTGAGGAAACTATGAGTCAGAGGATAATTACATTTTTCCAAACTTGACGGTTGGTATGTGCTGTTTACATCAGAAGTGACCCCCGCATGCGCATCGTACGTATGTTCATTTGACGCAGTTAGGTCCAGTTTCATTTGAACACGCCTCGTATCAATTTTTGTGTAATTTTATAAATTTAATTTTGGATTTTATTTGTGTATTAATATTTTGGCGTTTCAAAGAAATATTTATTGGTGTTGGTGAACATTGATTGCCGATTTTAATTTTTGAAAATCGTTGACGTTGATTTCTTCACCTGCGTCTTTCTTCTTCAATATTGACTTGGATGGGTTCACGATCTTCTACTCGATGAACTCGTGGGCCTGTTCGAATGCGACTTGAAGTAGCTGATCTCGCTGTCCAAGCAAGGCTCTCTTAAGTAGCGTGTCCTTTTACAGAAGCTAGCGTTTTACAACCGCCACCTATTTAGCTGTTATAAGTTTCTTGGCAAGTGTGCAGTACGGTAGGTTGCCATTAATTTCTGTATGTGGAGGAGCATTAGCCTGAGAAAAAAAAAACCTAGTGTCTGTCAAACGGGACACAAGCTTCCTTTTAGTCAAAGCTTCCTTTTAGTCAACGCAAGTACATATTTACAAAGCAAATAAAAATTCGTTTTTAAACTTCCTGCCCAGGATCCATCTAAATTAGATAGATACATAGGTAGCATTAGTAGAGGGTGGGCACAAAATGTCAGCTCTCTAAGTCATTGGGAAGTTAGCTAAAATATGAAAAATAAAGGTCCACGTACACGGGCAAAGTTTGTAAAACGCAATAGAACCGGCAGCTTGCTGTCTTGGAAACAAGTCGAGCACCACACATAACTAGCGGGTCTATTTTTAACTGGCTTTTATTATAATCGTTACGTAGATATGGCAAGAGAGAACCATCACTCTTTAGCGCTGGTTATCTCTGGAGCGAACTAAGTTTAGCACATTCTGACGCTGGATTGTACCATCCCATCCTTAGATGCCACAGAATGTAGCCATCTCACAGCGAAGGTTATTTCATGCATAAGCTGGCTAAACGCTTCTCGCGAACAGCCGGCCCACTTTGTTCTTGTGCACATGTAAGCTTGGTCGTTTTAAACATTCATTGTTTCTGTCTGAGAATGTCGTGCACACAAATATTGATTTTGTCCAGTTTCATCTTCTGCGTTATTCTTCGTCTCGCCTTAGTATCTTCTTTTTCTTCTTTTATTTCATGTTCTTCCATTTCTAGTATTTTTTTATTCGTCTCTCCTTTTCCATTTCTCATCTTATTTTCTTCTTTTTTTTCTTTTTCTGATTCAATATTATTTTGTTTTTCTCGTCCTCTTCGACCTTTTTTTTTCTCTACTTAATTTAAATTTCGTTTTATTATGTGTACCTTTCTCTTATACTCTCAGTCTTTGATAACTTTGTACACGCGTTTGAACAGGTCAGCTGTTTTTATATACACTGTTTTACACTCGATTTCATATTCTATTATTGTTTGCAATAAATCTAACAAAAGCCAAGCAACGTAGGCAAATCAATATAAGCATCAAAGGAGAAACAATCAAATACGTACAGAAGTTTACATATTTAGGGAACACCCTCACAGAAGATGCCTGAAATGATATTGAAAAAAGGATTACTTTGGCAAAGATGACATACAAAAAAAATATATATTTCCAGCGTCAAAGATTATTAGGATAAATATGAGGAAACCACTTATGTAACGGTTAGTTGCACGGTATGGTGCTGGCACATGGACTCTAGCAAAGAAGGGTGAACAAATTTTGGAAGCGTTTGAAATGTAGTGCAAACGTTGTTGTTCTTTGCGAATGCCCACAATGAGTAGGTTACTCTTTTGTGCGCTCTGAAGAGGGCGTTATGTGGCGGGTTACGGTAGCTTTCCTCAGATCCCGAGAATACTGATGAAGGTGGACCGGGATCCTCCAGGTGGTATCTTACGTTTGGCTTCATCTGCGTGTCGTTCAATACTACGGGGACCACGTCGATCCCTCACCTTGTTAGCCAGGCTGCCATGAAAACAACCCGTTTTCGGAAAGAGCTACGAGGAAGCCAAGGTGAGGGTCTTGTCCAGTATGTTTTGCT
Organism: Ariolimax columbianus; assembly: GCA_036924085.1. Taxonomy (NCBI): domain Eukaryota; kingdom Metazoa; phylum Mollusca; class Gastropoda; order Stylommatophora; family Arionidae; genus Ariolimax; species Ariolimax columbianus. Next base: position 44,886,999 of record JAVGWX010000017.1, read on the forward strand.
TGAACCTGACTAACAAATCCGATCAGTATATTTTGCCTGACCAGTCGTTAGTCTTCCTTCCTTCCTTCAAACATAGAATGGAAAGAGTAAGTTAGACAGAAAGAATATCTTATGACAATGTCCTCGCTGAGGTAGGCGAACAATAACAAACATTGACATTGATACAGAAACGAAGATTGAGTTGGAACACAATATGCGACATGAAAGTCTTCTTCTGCAGAAGATACTGAAGTACAAGATTCAGGGGACAAGTGGAAGAGTACGATCAAGAATCACTTTTACATCTCAGGTATGCAGAGCCATTAAGGTACGAGCCTCTGGTGTGCTTAAGAGAAGCAGAGGATATGGTAAAACGGAGAGACATGCCCAAACAACCTCCCAACCAGTCTTAGGACTGACCAACCAGAGGATAGGGTCAAATGGAGAGACATGCTCAGACAACCGCCCAACCAGTCTTAGGAATGACCAACCAGAGGATATCGTAAAACGTAGAGACATGCCTAGACAACCTTACAACCAGTCGTAGGACTGACCAGCCAGAGGATATCGTAAAACGTGGAGACATGCCAAGACAACCTTACAACCAGTCGTAGGACTGACCAACCAGAGGATATCGTAAAACGTAGAGACATACACAGACAACTTCCCAACCAGTCTTAGGACTGACCAACCAGAGGATTGTGTCAAATAGAGAGACATGTTCAGACAACCTTACAACCAATTTTAGAACTGATCAACCAGACGATAGGGTAAAATCGAGAAATATGCTCAAACAATCTTACAACCAGTCTTAGAACTGATCAACCAGAGGATAGGGTCAAATGGAGAGACATGCCCAGACAACCTTACAACCAGTCTTTGGATTGGGTCTTGAGATTGTTTTTAAAGTAAACTCACGGAGTGTGTTAAAATGACCGTTTTCCTTGTAATTTGTGTTTTGACTGATAAGAATCTGAGTTGCTGCGTGAACAGCTTTTGCTTCAGCTCTGAAATTGGTACAGGTCTCTCCTGCTGGTATTTAACGATTTACCTGTTGTGGATGCTGGAGTGTTTGATGTAGGTTCCACTGCCTCCCCTTCTATTGCTCACCGATGCCGATCCATTTGTGTACACATCTGTCTAATGGTTGCTAGGGTACCGTCTCTTAAGCTCCTACAGACCATGGATTCTCTGTTCTGTTACTGACTGCTCATTTTTCTTCGTTGTCCCTGAAACCTCCAAGATTATTTTGAACCGGTTCTGGCTGCGTGTACTTGGTTCTGGAATGAGTGCACCGCACTTTTTTTTAATCCACCAATTGTTGTCGTTTTTTTACCCTCTAATTTTTGCCAGCATAGCCATGACATTTAAAAATTATGTAATTTATATGTAACTTAAACAAGTCTTCTGAACGTCCTTGTTTCCTGTTCTACGTGATCATGTTTAACTCTCAAGGAATCAAACGACTTCTCTCTTCCGCTTCCTGTTTAACCTGTCATTCTTTCGTTCCCCGCCCCACCCGCATTCACATGTTTGAATTTAGCTTTGCGTAACCTATGAAATATGTTAATCTCTAAATGGCTTGAGATATTTTCGGACATACCTGGCTATCAGCCACGTGTTTAAGAAAGAGAGATCGAGAGAATTAGCTGCAGGAAGAACACCGCTGTGATTATTCGTAAGAATAAGTTACGTTGGGCACAATTCCACATTATATTAACAGTAGTAAAATATACGTGATGTATCATTTCGTATATTGCTCACCTGAATGTTACCGGGGTCCGAAAAGGGAGTTATGAAGGGTAACATGAAGGGTAATGCCGATCATTTCATAAGAAGCGATTAACGGAGGTTAAATATTAAATCAAGTGCATGTACATGTTAGAGATTAAACACGCAGATGTTAGAGATTAAACACGCAGATGTTAGAGATTAAAATACGTAGCTGTTAGAAAATAAAACACGTAGATGTTAGAGAATAAAACACGTAAATGTTAGAGATTAAAACACGTAGATGTTAAAGATTAAAACACGCAGATGTTAGAGATTAAAACACGTAGCTGTTAGAGAATAAAACACGTAGCTGTTAGAGAATAAAACACGTAGATGTTAGAGAATAAAACACGTATATGTTAGAGATTAAAACACGTAGATGTTAAAGATTAAAATACGTATATGGTAGAGATTAAAACACGTATATCTTAGACATTCAAAGACCAATAATTTATACTTTCAAACACCTATATGTTAAACGTTAAAACACTTATGTGTTAGACATTAAAACATATACATGTAAGACATTTACACAAACATGTGTTAGACATTATAAATGCGCACTTTAGACGTTAAAACACATATATGCTAGACGTTAAAACACGTATATGTTAGACGTTAAAACACATACATACTAGACGTTAAAACACGTACATGTTAGACGTTAAAACACCTATATGTTAGACGTTAAAACACATACATGATAGACGTTAAAACACGTATATGTTAAACGTTAAAACACCTATATCTTAGACGTTTAAACACATATATGCTAGACGTTAAAACACCTAAATGCTAGACGTTAAAACACGTACATGCTAGACGTTAAAACACGTACATGCCAGACGTTAAACCACCTATTGCTAGACGTTAAAACACCTATATGTTGGACATTGAAACACGTAGTGTCGTGTGTATATCAGCTAACTGTATCCTCGACTAACTATACCAAATGGATGTACACAATAGCTGCATCAAATTGATATACATGTAAAATCAACAAAAAAGTGTCTGCTCCCCCCCCCCCTCTCTTTCCCCGTGTAACTCTGTAATATTTTACTTGAGAGAACATCATCTTACAAGGACACCTCCATGCGCATGGATTGAAAAGTTTTAGGGTGGCTCACCAGTCAGTCAAAAATTGCACCAATTCAGCATGATCGAACTACAGTCATGCAATTTATATTAATCAATTTAAACTAACCACTGGGATCAAGATGCTGAGCAGCGCATCAGCTGCAGTGGTCAGCGACCCATAGCTGACTGCTAGCGTCAGGGCCAGCGAACCAGAGCTGACAAGACCCTTCTACACCTCCACGCGGTGATCGTGAATAACAGGCTACAGCAGGGCAGACTGGCTAAGGAGAAGGGATCGAAGAAAGAATGCTAACCCGGTACTCAAAAAATGCTTGCTGAAGTCGGATGTATTGGACCGAACGGTGCAAATATCGCAGCCAAGGTGTAAACTACGACACAACGCATTCCGTTCTCTGGACTACATTCTGCTACTTAAGCTTTTTCAGGGTTTGGTAGTGGGAGATTGAGAACGAGCGAAGAAGAAGAAGAAACTAACCACTTATTCTACATTATTTCCAAAACACAAAATATTATTTTATTTCTTCTCAAGAGAAAATGCACTTTTCTCAGAGGTTCTTGAACATGTTTGGTAGTTTTAGCACTGTAGTACCATTTATCGATGGCTTTAGTAGGTGGTAGTGGCGGTCAATTTAGATTGACCATCATAAACTAGCTTATGCACAGTCTATTCTAACCGTAATATCATGAATAACCGTGCGAGAGTAGTAACGATTAACACGTCATTAACGATTAAAAACACATTTCATTTTACTCGCCAAGCAACAGTTTTTATTCGTCACAGACGAGAAGACGAACGCTATTTTCAATCCCTGTCCATACGTATCTTCTAAGGCTAATGAAGTGGGTTGTGCATGGGGCTACCAACATCATTGTGTAAGATAAGTTGTTGCAGAATAACAACGACAAATAGTAAATGCTTAATATTGCATAAGGATGAAAACGAAAAAAACCAATCCTGAAGGTGACACTTAATGACGGTAATTGAGCTAACAGATAAACTACGCAAGCCAGGGATGTTTCTCCTTGAACGAAGGTGACCTCGTAGAACAGGCAGGTGAGGGTTAGATGTAACTAACACAGACAATTTGAATAAGTACAGAAGTACCCAACTTTGCGGCGCTTCGCTAATACTGCGCCCGGACGGAACGTTTCAATTCGCTGCTTTGACGGGTACCAGATCAGGGTTCAGCAGATTACGGCCCTGGTGCCAAATCTGGCCAGCCGTCAATTTGTTAAAGACTTTTAGGAAGAATAAATTTAACATCTTCAAATTCTTTAACATTTCAAAGACTAGAGCTGAAAAGCTTTTTACTTTGACTTCAGTCAAAAGTGATTGATCAGACTTGCAAAGCCCATTTCAAGGTTTGGTAGCGGGAGTTTGAGAAACGAACGACAAAGAAGTGATTAATCACTATTAAAGACAAATTTCAAGAAAAGAATCTGCCAGAATTCTGTAAATGTCTTCCAAGTGATGAAAATGAATTAAGTAAGATGACATGTTTGCGGGATATACATCAGTATTTGCTAGCACATGTCTGTACGAAAAGACATTCTCAAAGATGACATACATAACATGTCAATACAGGTCAGCGTTAACAGATGAATATTTGCAATCTGGTCATAAAGTCAGAAGGAAAGACGAACGCTGCAGCATAGCAACTACTCCGTGATACCCGTGCGGCAACAAACAAAAAAAGACCACCTGGCAACACCCCCCCCCCCCTCACCCCACACACAGTAGATGACAAGATTTGCTCGATCTGCACAACAATCACGATCCTAAAAAAACCCCCAAAAAACAACAACCGGTGCCCGAGACAGAATGGACTGGAAACCGCGATGAGACCATCACAGAAACAGAAAAACACAGCAAAGCTCTAGCCCAGCACGCTAAGCTGGGACCTGCACCTGGCTACTACCAACTTGCACACAAGTTGGGACCTGCACTAGATGCACAGGTTAACTAAGACTTAAACTAAGACGTTTGCCATCAATCTTGATGATTGGGAGTACAGACTTTGAACCTCAATTGAATTAGAGGTTATCTAAAAAAAATCGAATACTGGCCCCCATCTATTTGCCTTCCTTTGCCTCCCCCCTTTCTTATATCAGTCCCCCCCCCCCCCCGCGTCCACCCCACCTCCCGGCTCATATCACTTTCTTTTTGCCCCCCCCCCCCCAGCACATGGATCACTATTTTGCCTGTTCGTTATTTGGCCGCCACTGGCTTTCCCCCTCAATTCTTACTCTGTCGTGGCCAACTTATTTGACCGCTGTCCTTCATTTACAGTCGAGCTTCCAACCCAACCAGTCGCGATGACAGACACTATATCAGATAAGTAGACCATGTTTTTCTTATATGTTGATTTGCTAGTTCAGCAATGTTGTTATTTGTGGTCCCCGATGAAAGTCAATTGGTAGTAACGTAGGTTTTGTTTGTGTTCTCGTCTCGGTGCGGTATCTGACCATACCCATTGGAAAATGTTGATTAAACTTAACTTTAATCAACTTTAACATTTTGTTTGTTTATTTTTTTCCCCCATAAAAACGAATTTTCTGTTCTAATAGTGTTGTATTTCAAGCAATTATGCGAGAGGAGTTTAGAAAGCAATGCACCACATCGTTTTTCTCAGTAGGTGCTAATACAAAAGGCATGACATTTCTATACAGTATACATGGATATGTCATGTAAAATTATGTATTATTCTACATAATCATCACCTTTATGCCAGCGCGAAACCAGTGCATGTATTCCTAGCTCGTACCACATTTTGTCTTGATCATTTCTTGGCTGCATGAATCACTTCTTCATCATCTTCAAACCTTGTCCCATGGAGTGCATCTTGGAGTGGACCAAACAGATGAAAATGAGACTGTGCCAAATCCTGACAATATGATGGATGGGGTTGTACAGTCCATCCCAATTTGGTGATTCCTTCCTGAAGGCGCGCATTGTCGTCACTGAGAAGGTATGCTGGATTCTTGTGTGGCAGAACTTTGCGGAAACGTCGATTGACTTTTTTCAATGTCTTAATGTAAGCTTGTGAATTGATTGCCTCTCCTCTTAGCATCACATCCACAAGAATTACACCTTCAATGTCCCAAAAAGACAGTGATCATGACCTTTCCAGCTGAGGGAATTGTCTTGAATTTTTTCCCTCGTGGGGATTGCAGGGGAAGCTACTCCATGGACTGTTTTTTTATTTGGTTTCGGGTTACAAATATATATTTTTCTAATTCTTTCTTTAATAATACACCAACACTTCTTGTATGCTGTTCGCCTCCTGAATGTATGAAAATGTATTTATCTTTCTATTTGTTCCCGGTGTCTTTCCATCTTCTTTCTGCCACACTCAATATATCTTTATTCATAGCACCAGTCTCTGTTATCAGGTTGTCCTGTTTTCCCGCTTGGTGACGTGTACGGACATTCCAAGTTTCTATTGTTAGTCCTCTAATACGGGTATTCCCATTGTCTGAGACCTGTGCTTCCATTGCTAACTATGGGTTATACGCGGGGAGGTCCCTAGCTCTTCCACGGTGGCCGGAAGCCTTCCACTTAAGTGTCCTGGATGCTCCCTATGTGTGCCACACACTTTGCTGTATCACCCCTTCAGTCGTTGACCTTAATAGGTTCTTCCGCGCCTCAGGCTGTTACAGACTTTGTATTCAGGGATGGACATATCCTCTAGTAGAAGAAGGTGGTATACTTATTATTATTATTATGTTTTTTATTTTCAATAAATTTGTGAAAACTTGTTTTATTTTTTTCGTGTTATTTATGATTTGATTGTTTTGGCTATAGTTGCGTGAGTAGGCTATATGTACATCTATTTGGTCCAAGATATTACGAACTCCCATGACATGCTTAAAAAGATCTCACAAAGGTTAGCTGCAGGGCGGTTTAGCTTCAACCGCATCAAGACAGTACTTCAACAGAGAAAAAACAAAACAAAGCGAGAGCTCTCACCTTCAACAAAGAAAAAACAAAACAAAGCGAGAGCTCACACCTTCAACAGAGAAAAAACAAAACAAAGCGAGAGCTCTCACCTTCAACAAAGAAAAAACAAAACAAAGCGAGAGCTCTCACCTTCAACAGCCTGGACATTCCAGCCATGGTGTATGGCTGCGAGGTGTGGAGCCTACGAAAAAGTGTCATGGCGCATCTTCAAGCTACTCAACGAGCGATGGAGCGTAGAACACTGTCACTTTCAATAGGAGACCACACCCGCAACACCACCATCAGGTGTCAAACCTGCTTCAACGATGTTGTAGAAACGGCTTTGATAAGAAACTACTGGTGGGCAGGCCACGTGGTACGCATGCCTGACAATAGATGGACGCGTGAAGTGACGTCGTGGTGGCCTTACACCTATAATCTATATATATATATATATCGTGTCCACTTGTGTCGTTAGACGTCGTGGGGAGGTGCGACCTCCTTTGTTTCATATTTTTTGGCAGGTGAAGATCCACTGGTGACTTGCCAGGTCAATTCCAGCATCTGTCAGTCTCTGGAATATACGATCGCCTATTTTTTAGACTTGTGGAGGTGGAAGCGTAAATTAGAGCAAGGTAGACCTGCGGCCTGCCAGGCGCCATCTAAGCTGCTCCGCTAACTACACAACCAAGACCCGTTGTTATGACCACACAGTCCCCTTTTTTTGCGACATATTCTCTGTGGGGCGAGAATCCCTAGAATAATTTGAGTAGATTTTTAACTTGACTGGTTGTTAAGCCTACTCTTTTCGATTTCTAACTGCTAAAGTGTTTTTAACGTGCGCGCCACTGCACAGATGTGTCTCTTCTTCTTCTTCTTCTTCTTCTTCTTCTTCTTCTTCTTCTTTTTCTTCTTCTTCGTTCGTTCTTAATCTTCCGCTACCAAACCCTGAAAGGGCTTAAGTAGCAGAATATAGTCCAGAGAACGGAATGCGTTGTGTCGTAGTTTACAGCTTGACTGCGATATTTGCACCTTTCGGTCCAACACATCCGACTTCAGCAAGCATTTTTTGAGTACCGGGTTAGCATTCCCTCTTCGATCCCTTCTCCTTAGCCAGTCTGCTCTGCTGCAGCATGTTATCCAGGATCACCGCGTGGAGGTGTAGAAGGGTCTTGGCAGCTCTGGTTCGCTGGCCCTGACGCTAGCAGTCAGCTATGGGTCGCTGACCACTGCAGCTCATGTGCTGCTCAGCGTCTTGATCCTACACAGGTATCTGATCTCCCTACTCAGAGATGAGGGGAAATATTTACCGAATGATCCACGTGAAAAAATCTCGGTGTCGCCACCGTGATTTGAACCCCGGACCTCCAGCACAAGAGGCGAACACCTTATATACATTTAACGAAACGCTGTGGCTCCTTCGTAGGTCATGATGGAAAAAACTGGGAATAAAAGTCGTCTGCCCGAAATACTTTAAAGACATGAGCCATAGAACAATGAGAATACATTTTTTAAAAGACATATGTCGGAACACGAGCTAGTTTATCTGAAGCAAAGGTTGGATGATTGAGTTCACTCAGGACTCACCCTGGGGGCCATTCTTCCCCTTCTCTCCCCTCTCACCTCACTCTGTTTCATTTGACTCTGTCCTACAGTCACACTCTTGCACAACTTTCATGGTGAGGCCCTTCCATTGCACTTTGGTTGGGCTAGCTTCTGAGGGCGCACAAACCTAGCATAGGTACATACAGACGCGCACATGCATCCAAGCACTGGTTTATGCGTCCTGATATCGCCCAATGGACTGCGGTCTGGGGTGGAAAATGGCGCGCCTCCGCCAGTAGAAACTAGTGAGGCAAACATCTAAGCAAAAAAAAAAAAAAAGATGATTGAGTTGGGTTTCGGTGAAGAAGGGGAGGTAGTCAGAGCGTTGACGATCCTTAGTGTTGCTGGGTCAATGCGGTTGGGCATTTGTGATGGTGTTTATGTAAGAGCGTGTGTGTGAGTATTATATGTGCGAGGGTGTGTGTGGGTATATGTGTAAGCGTGTGTATGTGTGAGTGTTATTATATGTGTGGGAGTGTGTGTGTTAGTGATATTATATGAGTGAGTGTACGTGTGTATGGGAGTGTTATTATATGAGTGAGTGTACGTGTGTATGTGAGTGTTATTATATAAGTGAGGGTACGTGTGTATGTGAGTGTTATTAAATAAGTGAGGGTACGTGTGTATGTGAGTGTTATTATATAAGTGGGGGTACGTGTGTATGTGAGTGTTATTATATGTGTGGGGGTGTGTGTGGGTGTATTTGTGAGGTTGTGTGCATGTGTGGGTGGGTTGGTGCTATTATGTGTGTGAAGGTATGTGTGTTTGTGTCTGACATTATACATTTTAGTGTTGCTGGTATGGTGTGCGGATGTTTGGTTTTGTTGTTGTGTGTGGGAGTGTAATTGTCTAAGTGTGTGTGTGAGTGCGAGTGTGAGTGTGTGTGTGTGTGTTGAGTATGTGTGGGTAAGAACGTGTTTGAGTGTGTGTGTGTGTGTGTGAGAGAGAGAGAGAGAGAGAGAGAGAGAAAGAGTGAATTAGAAAAGTGGCAGACACTGTGTTTGTGTCTGTGTGGGTGGGTGTGTGTGGGCCTAGGAAGGCGACTGTGTATGTTTATAAATGTGAATGTGTTGTGTTGGCTGTACTACGGACCAATTTAGATAATTCAATCGGGCTGACTATCTTGTGTGTGTGTGTGTGTGTGTATCTCTCTCTCTCTCTCTCTCTCTCTCTCTCTCTCTCTCTCTCTCTGTGTATGTCTCTGTGTGTGTGTGTTTCACTGTGTTATGTTATTTCTGTGTATTTCTGTGAGCTGTTTGGAAGACTGCTTATGAATTTGGTCGTGCGCGTGTGCCGGATATTAAATAACTGAAAATAACGTGGTCGCGATGACCCTCATGCCGTGACGAGGGTGTGCATGCGCGCGCGCACCAGCGCGTGTATTCAAATTCAGGGCAGAATATCAGTAAACAACGATAATGAATAAAAAAGGAAAACAATGTGACGCCAAGTGGCTTACATTCCTTTTTTAACGCGCACGAAAAATGATTTCTTCAAACACTTTCAAACGATCAGAAATAAAAGTAAAGTGTTAACTAGAGAAGCGACCCAGACAAAAGGAGATCATCTCGGTAACTCGTCTGAAGCTGTAAAAATCAGTGAGCTTATACAAAACAGTAGAGACGAAAATAACTGCAGTTAACTGCAGGAGTCTTCAAAGATAACCTGGCAATGTGTACACTTATTTTTCCATCCATTTGTGTGGTTAAACTCAATGGGAAGCTTAAGTCGTCTATCTTGTGCCAAGTGTGTGTTCGGGAGGGGGGGGGGGGGGGGGTGGGGGTGGGTGAGGGGGGGGGGGGTTGTAAGCTCGCTTTGTTTCCATTTGACATCTATCCATCTTCCACATGGCTTTCCTTGTGCTACGTATCCCAATAAAACCGGTCTACTGTGTCTGGAAACGAGAAAAATTCGAGATGGTTTAATTCATTTTTAAAGGATAATTAACGGAAAGGATACATTAGACTACAAGAACAAGAGGGCACAACCCCATATTAGTTATAGAAAGGTACATATTAGATACCAGGAAATATTTTAAGTTGTGAATGCTTGGAATGCATTGCCCCAGGAAGTAGAGGATCTACGGTCAATTAATGTATTCAAAAATAGATTGGGTTGGTATAACTATTTTAAGATCACGTGAATGTCAAATAAACTGGATGTATACAGACTCTGCAAGGGCTTCTGAATCAGTATAAAGACTTTAATTTAAGTTAAGATCTTCTGTGTTGTAAGCGCGTAGTGGTAGTTGATCTGGTTGTATTCTGATAAATTGACTTATCCATAGTATATTCTGTCTTGACATCTATTCAAAACAAGGGGTAGTTCTCGCCATATATAAAACGTTAGCAATTATTCTTGTATGTCTCATATCACTTCTCATCATTATTAACTTTGTGCTACCTGTAACAGACATGGACTCGTACTAAGACACAAACACATCCCAGTGCAGAAAACGAGACAGTTGATGAACATTATTTTTATACCAACTCTGTGCTACCTGTAACAGACATGGACTCGTACTAAGACACAAACACATCCCAGTGCAGAAAACGAGACAGTCGATGAACATTATTTTTATACCAACTCTGTGCTACCTGTAACAGACATGGACTCGTACTAAGACACAAACACATCCCAGTGCAGAAAACGAGACAGTTGATGAACATTATTTTTATACCAACTCTGTGCTACCTGTAACTGACATGGACTCGTACTAAGACACAAGAAAGAAAAATCAGGGTGTGCGAAATGAGGTGCTTGAGAAAATCTGTCGGGATCATAATGCTGCAGTAGTACGAAATGGGGAAATCAGACAGAAAGTGGGTCTAACATTGTGCGTGGATTACACGGAATGACAGAAAATAGAGTGGTTCAGATACCGGAAAAGAATGCAACTAAATGTACCAGTTGTGCGGATTTACAACACCAGGCAAAATGGTTACAGGGCAAGAGGGTGATCAAGGAAAAGATGGATTGCGTCAGTGAGATATTAAAGAAATGTGACACGACAGCAGCATTTGTGACACATTTGGCACATACAAGTAAATTACACCTCCCCACGACGTCTAACTACACATCTGACACACGAAAGAAAACATCTAACAACACAAGTGGATATAAAAAGAAGTAGAAGACACCTTTGACTTCTCTTGGACACTTGACTTGACTTCGTTCGTTCTCAATCTCCCGCTACCAAGTCCTAAAAAGAGCTCAAGTAGCAGAATGTAGTCCAGAGAAGGGAATACGTTGAGTCGTAGTTTACAGCCTGATTCCGTCCGACATATCCGACTTCAGCAATCATTTTTTGAGTACCGGGTTAGCATTCCTTCTTCGATCCATTCTTATGCAGCCTGTTATCCGGGATCACCGCTTGGAATGCATCGCCTCAGGAGGTAGTGGAAGCAGGAACAATTAATGCATTTAAGAATAAATTGGATGCGCATAGCTTTTAGAACAAGGTAATGTAAATTAAACTGGTTGTATACAGACTCTGAAGAGTCTTCTTCTAAACCAGTATAAAGACGTTAAGTTAACTAAAGTGTAGAAGGGTCTTGGCAGCTCTGGTTCGCAGGTTGTTACGCTAACAGTCGCTGACCCATGCAGCTCATGTGCTGCTCAGCGTCTTGATCCCAACTCTTGGATATTTCATTTCACACATTTGAATTTTTTTCCCCTCTCTCCTGTGCCTTAGGTTAGGCCTACGTTTGACACTGATGGAACAAAGTTTGTTGAAATATGCTATTCACAAGTTGTATCTGTGTTGCCAAACCGATGTTCGCGTGTTTAAACAGATGTGACAGTTGACAACCAACAGCAGAAGCATTCTGACATCTTGTTTCTATTTGTCTATCAAACCTTCCATCTTCTGTACACAAACTATACTTCCCAGGTCTTTGAACTCTTGGGCTTGTGTAAGCTTCGTGTTGTTTATATTTAGTTAAATGCACCTGGTGTTCTGATTATCTTCTAAGTTTCTGTCTTTGATGCCCCAATCGTCATACTATCACTATCACAGACTGTACCAAGTGCATGTATATAGTTTGACAGTCTGTCTTCGTTCTCATGTATCAGACTTTGGTCGTCTGCAAAGAGGAGTTCTTGTAATGAGTTTATTTATTTGCTTTTTATGTGGAATTCCACTTGTTGTGTTGCAATTTAGCTGTCTTCTGTAGTTATTCTGTCTGTTTAAATGTTAAACAGGAATAGAATCCACATCTCCTTATCGTAGTCCTGTATTTAGTCTGTCTATTTAAATGTTGCACAAACAGATATTGATACACACACGCATCCAAGCACTGGTTTATGCGTCTAATTATCGCCCAAATTGACTACTGTCTAGGGTGGAATAGGCGTGCCTCCACCAGTAGAAACTAGTGAGGCAGACCCGTAAAATTAAAAAAAATTTTAAAATGAAACCAGATCTCCCTACCATAGTCCTGTAGTTATTCTGTCTATTTAAATGTTGAACGGGAATAGAAAACACATCTCCATACCGTAGTCCTGTGGTTTTTCTGTCTATTTAAATGTTGAACGGGAACAGAAACCACATCTCCATACCTTAGTCCTGTAGTTATTCTGTCTATTTAAATGTTGAACGGGAATAGAAACCACATCTCCATACCGTAGTCCTGTAGTTATTCTGTCTATTTAAATGTTGAACGGGAATAGAAACCACATCTCCATACCGTAGACCTGTAGTTATTCTGTCTATTTAAGTGTTGAAGAGGAATAGAAACCACATCTCCATACCGTAGTCCTGTAGTTATTATGTCTATTTAAATGTTGAAGAGGAATAGAAACCACATCTCCATACCGTAGTCCTTTGAGAAGCGTTTATGACTTCCTCACTATTTCTTATTACATTTGTAGTCACATTGTGCAATGAATTTACATTATCTAATAGTTGCCCTCAAATTCCATAGTCTTCTAGTATTGTGCAGAGATTATTCTAATATTTTCTTGACTAACGTGACATTGGTGTGGGTAGGGGAGTGGGGTAGTTAATACGCTGCCTTTACTTCCAAGACTTGCTCTGGCACAAATTTTCTGAGGTTGGGTCGACACCGTTGCCTTTTGCGATCTAAAAATTAAAAAACCACCAATTAGGAATTGATTTTAATTATAGCTCTTTTTTACTTCTCCGATGAATATACCAGGTTCCAGATTACCTTTGTTTCGTGTTATAAATTTGGATTGTCCATTAGAGCCTATTGCTTTGTAATATTCTTGGAAGTACTCGTCCCATCTGTCTTGATTAGAGCATGCTTATTAAAGATTGAGGATCCATTTTTGTCGTTAATGATTGAAGTAGGGTTTGGCGCTCATCTTTCAACCTCATTGCTTTAACACTTGTGTAGATGTCGTGGGGAATGTTACCTGTTCTCCATATTTCTTTCATGAGTTATCGTTCGCTAATCTGATTGCTTGCCAGGTATTTCGTTTTTTGTTAATTGATAAATAATAGTTTCTCTTATCTTTGTCATATAATAAAAGAAGATGGCAGCTGTGAACAAGAAATCAGAAAGAGAATAGGTATGGCAACATGCGGCATCCAAACAAATAGATTAGAATTTAATAATGAGAATTGTCAGGTGTTATGAATATTCGTCCTTATTTTATGGCCCAGAAACACGGACAACGAATAACAAGTTGGAAAACAGTTTTGAAACTTTCGAAATGTGGGTATAAGAAGATTGGGACGCATTTCTTGGAAAGAGAAGAAAACAAATGTGGAGGTATTAGAAAAATTGGGAGTGAAAAGAGAATTAATTAGGGTTAAACACTTACCTTATTTTGGTCAAATAACAAAACATACCTCCTTGTTTAATACCATACTAGAGGGTAGAGTGGAAGGCAGTCGTTTAAGAGGCAGACAACATTTTAAATGAATGAATAACATCAGCAGATGGACTGGAAAAAGTATCTCAGATTGCACCATTACAGAAAGAGATAGAGTACAATGGAGATCCATTGCAACCAATGTTCAATGCGCAGATGAGACTTGAATATAAACTACAGTTATCTGTCAAGACTTGAATATAAACTACAGTTATCTGTCAAGACTTGAATATAAACTACAGTTATCTGTCAAGACTTGAATATAAACTACAGTTATATGTCAAGACTTGAATATAAACTACAGTTGTCTGTCAGGACTTGAATATAAACTACAGTTATCTGTCAAGACTTGAATATAAACTACAGTTATCTGTCAAGACTTGAATATAAACTACAGTTATCTGTTTGTTTCCTTTTTTTCTGCCTAGTCTCAAGTATATAGTCATGGCTGTTTAGTATGGTGCTTTCAGTGTAGTCCCTCAGTTTTTCTAGTTAGTGTCTTCAAACCTGAGTTTACAGTTTGAACTGCGCTTGATTAGCTTGCGCTTAATTAGCTGCGCTCATTATTAGCTCCGGTGTTTGTGTTTGTTTCGGATGTTCTCAAGTTTTTCAACAGATTAATATTTTCAGTGATCGTTGCCCTGCAGAGCTGCTTTACTGTGAGAGTGTCTTTATTCATCTGATTGGTGTATTTGGCAAGTTGCAATGCATTTTGTTCACATACCTTTGCATCGTTTAGTAAAAATATATGGCCATTTTTGGTCAAACATCGCTCATCTCCCAGTCGCGGAAATCGAGGCCCACATGACAAGACTCGTTCCGATTGGCTGCTCCCAAGTGTCAAGCCAAGAAAAGATGCCATATACAAGGACTCTTCTTAACAGCTTGATGTCCATTTTCACTCATCCTCCCACCTGAGACCCTAGAAGAATGTCATCTCCTCGCAGGAAAAAAAACATTCAGAAGATGCAGAGGTGGAGCTTGAGAACGGAAGATGACAGCCTCTGACACCGGATTGACACTTAGGAGAAATAGAGCTCCTCAAACACTTCCTCCTCGCGGCTCCCATTCCAAGGCAGCGGAGTACCCGGCTCCCTCCCAGAAGCCCACAGGAATCGCGATCGACACCACCGCTGTCCAGTCGTGACACGACAGCGCTCACACGGGTATCCCCCCCCCCCTTCCCCGTCCCCCACTGGGATTGTGGACAAGACCTGCCAGATTGCCGTTTTGACTGGTCATGGCGACGACCGACCAACGCAACGGGCCTCAGATGCATAGGCGAACATTATTATTATTATTAAAACTGTTTTTTTCGTGGCCAATTTGTTCCTAACAGCTTTCTCTTTTATTATTATTTTGTATTACATTTGAAACGATTACTGACCTTTCAATTCTCTGACCACGCGTATATGCCTTTATACACTTTCAGTGATGGTAGGGAGAGAGAGTAATTAGGGTCCGGTGGAACATACTGACGCAAACCCATAATCTCACGTCCTCGCTCGTACTCCTGGAAACTGACGGTGTCACTGCAGTGGGGCTAATGTGAGAAGTCATAGAGTGGTGAGCTTACTTGGGTCACCTCGTATTGCACTACAACCAGAAGGTCCCTGGTCCACATTCTCAATGGGATAAGTCACTCTAATCGGCTACCAAAGTAATGTCAAGAGTTATCTCAGCATGAGGGATGATGAGGCTAACGTCTGGTCAGGTAAAACACACTGATCAGACAATGTTAGTCAGGGTCAGGAGAAATATACTGGTCAAGACCTTCACCTGACCTCCTCGTTGGTCGTCCTGGAAAAGGGCTGTTGTCGAGGAAAACAGTCTGACTAACAAGGTGAGGTTCGACGTGATCCCCATAGTAGTGAGCGACACACAGATGAAGCCAAGCCAAGCACAACTAATCTGAAGAACCCCGGCCCACCTTCATCAGCACGCTCGGGATGTGAGAAAAGCTACGACCCGCCACTTAACGCATTTTTCAGGGCGCACATAAGAGTAACCTACTCATTATGGGAATTCGCTAACAACAACAACAAAAACAACATCTCAGCTTGAGTAGCTATGTCATGTTGTTAGTGTCATTCTCGCTGGTCGGTGATCAGTATCTATGTCATGTTGTTAGTGTAATTACCACTGATCGGTGATCAGTATCTATGTCATGTTGTTAGTGTAATTACCACTGATCGGTGATCAGTATCTATGCCATGTTGTTAGTGTCATGACCGCTAGTCGGTGATCAGTATCTATACTGACTTTGGGGTTGAAAATAATTTAGCTTAACGTCTTCATTCTGGTTTAGAAGACTCTGCAGAGTCTGTATAAAATAATTTCTTGGAGGGGGGTTTAACCGATGTGCGAGTCCATCTTAATAGACTCAAGCACTAGAGCTAAGTAGACTCGCAGCCAGTTAGGCGACATCTATAGCTGCTCCTAAGAAATCACATGGGAAAGGTACAAATAACTTGGTCAGATTTTTAATTTGAGTTCTGTCCGGACAACGGCCGGCGACCTAGTCTTTTCGATTTCCAACTACCAAGACATGTTTAACATGCTCTACACTAATCATGGAAGTCCGATCTCACTACCCAGAGATCAGGGGACATTTTATCAAAAGCTCCACGAAAAAAAAGTACTGGTCTCCACTGTGATTCGAACACGCGGCCTTCGGACACATTACCTCAAGACCACTGAGTCCGCCACTCTAGTGGCTGTTATGTTTCTTCTAATCAATTAGTCAAACTATATCTAGGTTGTTTAATCTGTTCCATTTTTGATACGACTCTTCAGGTGTTGGAATAGAGTCTCTGTAATTTTTAGACAAAGCTCAGCACATGAATGTATACATTTGACTTTATGAAACCTCATGGTTTGAATACATTCCATAGATTCGATTTGGCTTTCCTCACCAATTACGTTTTTATATTTCACTCTTATAAATATTGTTTATTCATTAATTTGTGTATTAATGTCTTTGTACGCGTGTCTCTTGATAGTTGTTTTGGTTTTACGTAATTTTTTTTTGGGGTAGACTTCTGTGATTTGTTCATGTTTCGCCCGCTTATGTCTGTGTACAATCATATTGGCCTCTTCATGTTTTGGCCATTTTATTTCATAAATGGCATACATGGATCACACTTTCTGCCTCATTCTGTTATCGTCACGAATTTAAGCTCTTAACTTCATATCATGTTTTGAGTATGGTTGTATGTGATTTGTTAGTTCCTTTCGTTCATTCTTAGTCTCTGACGATGACCTTGTAGCCGTAACATTTCATTTTGTTTTTGTCATAGTGCTGTCACGGATCCCTTACCTATACTACTCAAAATAAGTTCAGAGTCACTTACAAAATCTCACAGTACAAACAATCCAAAAATGTAATTAAACTTGTTCGTCGTTAGGAAATCAGAGTGTGACAGTTTAATGAGAGATTGCTGGTGTTATTAATGACTTCCCCCAGCAGCACCGTGTTACCAAAATAGATTAGTCAGCATGACTATCATATTATAAGTAGGCAAGAGCAGATTGTCACACTGCGCCTCAGAAAGGAACACAACCGACTCCGCAGCCACATGTATACAACATTTAGGATTGGCAGCTCAAGTATGTGTACATGTGGACAGGCACCCCAGACTGCGGAGCATATACTTCAGGACTGTCCAGAGTATTAGATACTGAGGCGGAAATACTGGCCAAGAGAAACAGCACTGAAAGGGAAAATATTTGGACCTATTTGTGAACTGCAGAAGACAGTGAGGTTCATACAAGAGACAGCTTTGCTGATGTAGACATACTCCAAGCGGCAGAAGACAGTGAGGTTCATACAAGAGACAACTTTGTTGATGTAGACATACTCCAAGCGGCAGAAGACAGTGAGGTTCATACAAGAGACAACTTTGCTGATGTAGACATACTCCAAGCGGCAGAAGACAGTGAGGTTCATACAAGAGACAACTTTGTTGATGTAGACATACTCCAAGCGGCAGAAGACAGTGAGGTTCATACAAGAGACAACTTTGCTGATGTAGACATACTCCAAGCGGCAGAAGACAGTTAGGTTCATACAAGAGACAACTTTTCTGATGTAGACATACTCCAAGCGGCAGAAGACAGTGAGGTTCATACAAGAGACAACTTTGCAGATGTAAACATACTCTAAGCGGCAGAAGACAGTGAGGTTCATACAAGAGACAACTTTGCAGATGTAGACATACTCCAAGCGGCAGAAGACAGTGAGGTTCATACAAGAGACAACTTTGCAGATGTAGACATACTCCAAGCGGCAGAAGACAGTGAGGTTCATACAAGAGACAACTTTGCAGATGTAGACATACTCCAAGCGGCAGAAGACAGTGAGGTTCATACAAGAGACAACTTTGCTGATGTAGACATACTCCAAGCGGCAGAAGACAGTGAGGTTCATACAAGAGACAACTTTGCAGATGTAGAAATACTCCAAGCGGCAGAAGACAGTGAGGTTCATACAAGAGACAACTTTGCAGATGTAGACATACTCCAAGCGGCAGAAGACAGTGAGGTTCATACAAGAGAAAACTTTGCAGACGTAGACATACTCCAAGCGGCAGAAGACAGTGAGGTTCATACAAGAGAAAACTTTGCAGACGTAGACATACTCCAAGCGGCAGAAGACAGTGAGGTTCATACAAGAGACAACTTTGCAGACGTAGACATACTCCAAGCAAACGAAAGAAGAAGAACACTGGCTAGCTTACTCACCTGATCTGAACCCTATTGAGCATCTATGGGACGTCTTGGGACGATCATCAAGAGTCAACCATCCACCGAGTGGTGACCTGAACCAATTGTTTCAAAACAGTCTGGAGGAGTGGTAGGTGATTCTCCAGCACGCCATCAGAATGTTGGTTTTATCCACGAGGCATCGCTGCCTAGCTTGCATCAATGATCGTAAAGGTCATACACGTTATTGGCCCTTAACCAGCAATCTCATATAAAACTGCCACACTCTGATGTCCAATAACTAACCAAATATAATTGACGTCTCATTTTTTATATTTTTGTACAGTGAGATATTTAAAGTGACCCTTAACTAATTTTGAGTAGTGTATAATAACAGTCATAGTTATCCATCGCAAGCGAAGATGGCGACATCTTCAGACTATTGCTACGAAATGCGTTCTTTTATAGCTATATAAACCAATCTTAGTTAGGCATTCCATGTTACATTCAGGGCACACATGTGGGCAGCCGGATGTGGAATCGTCGTGCAATTTGGTTTTTGGGACAGCACGGTTTCGATGAGCCTTCGCAATGGCATTACTCTCTGCTATCTGAATACCTGCGGTGATACTAGCTTGCCAGGTGGTACTATTTTGTACAAACATCTCACAGGAGGTGACATTAACATTGAAGCTTTTCAGAGACACTTTCAAGTAGTCTCTGTAGAGTTTCTTCTACCAGTTGGTGAGCCTGCTGTGAGCCCACTGTATAACAGGTAATTGGAGATGCGCTCATCTGTCATGCGAACAACATCTCCCGTCCATCTTAACTGATATATTAGCAAACGTGTGTAACTTAACTTAGCTTAACTAACGTAACGTCTTTATACTGGTTTAGAAGACTCTACAGAGTCTGTATACAACCAGTTTCATTTACATTACTTTGCTCTAAAAGCTATGCGCATCCAATTTATTCTTAAATGCATTAATTTTCACCCCCTCCACTACTTCCCGTGGCAATGCATTCTATGCATTCACCACTCTCTGACGAAAGCAATATTTCATAATATCTAATCTGGACCTCTCTTTAGTTAATTTGTAGTTATTCCCTCTTGTTTTTGTGGGTGGCGGTATTTTGAAAAACTTTAGTCTAATTTATCCATTCCTCTGTTTATATTATAAACCTGTATTAAGTCACCTCGAATTCTTCTTTCTTCTAGACTCTTGTAGGCCGGTTTTTCTGAGTCTTTTCTCCTCACTGTAATTCTGGAATCCCACTATCAGCTTTGTCGCTCTTTTTAATATCCTTTCCAGAATGTTTATATCCCCTTTATAAGAAGGACTCCAGACCTGTACACAGTACTCCAATCTAAGTCTAACTAAAGCTTTATACAGTTTTACTATCACTTCCTTGCTCCTATGTTTAATATTTCTTTTTACCATACCTAACACTGCATTTGCCTTTTTCACTGCTACCTGAACTTGCTCACTCGCCTTAACTGTATGATTTATTATAACCCCTAGGTCCCTTTCCCTATCCCTCTTTCTAATATTGTAGTATAGTATTGTAGTGTAAAACTGTAGTGTAATATTGTAGTGTAATATTGTAGTGTAATAGTGTAGTGTGATATTGTAGAGTGTAGATGCTCAAAATTTTAGTTTGAGTAGTGTATGTGTGTTGTCAATATATATACATTTATAACCACTACTACATTGCTACTACACTCTAACGTGGTGTCCCTGAAATGTTCTAAACATATCCCTGTGATGACTATCTGCATTCCATGTTTAGCTAATTAACATCGCCTATTACGATAACACAAAACCTTCTATCCATATTGCTAACGAATAAGAGATACTCAAAGTATTCAATTTTCTTTTCCTCGTTGGCAAAGCATCTGTGTATAATATACAACTTTCCTGACTTAACAAGCGTTGTATTTATTAGTACTGTCTTTTTTTTTCTTTGCACGAGGACGATTTGAAAAGCTTTACGTAAAGTGCGAAAACCATGACAACAGTGATCAGAGTCACGTGACACATATGTAAAAATAATCTCCAAGGAAGGGACTATAGACACATGTAGTGGCATGCGCCTGGAACGTGATGCATGCGCACATCAGATATGAAAATGGCGCCGTATATAGAAATGCAATTGAAACAACGTGCTGTGGTTACATTCCTGACTGCAGAAGGTTGTGCGCCCTTCTACATGCATCAAAGAATGACTGCGGTATATGGTGACGTCTGTGTGGATGTTAGTACTGTCAGGAGGAGTGCGCGGGCTGTAAAAGCCGACAATCTAGAGCCGACGAACCTGCATTAGGCTTTACAAGATGGGACATGTGAATTTAATGACATGAAAATGGACATTACAACAAGATGGGACATGTGAATTTAATGACAAGAAAATGGACATTACAACAAGATGGGTCATGTGAATTTAATGACAAGAAAATGGACATTACAACAAGATGGGACATGTGAATTTAATGACAAGAAAATGGACATTACAACAAGTGGGACATGTGAATTTAATGACAAGAAAATGGACATTACAACAAGATGGGACATGTGAATTTAATGACAAGAAAATGGACATTACAACAAGATGGGACATGTGAATTTAATGACAAGAAAATAGACATTACAGCAAGATGTGATATGTAGATTTAATGACAAGAAAATAGACATTACAACAAGATGTGACATATCAATTTAATGACAAGAAAATAGACATTACAACAAGATGTGACATGTGGATTTAATGATAAGAAAATATACATTACAACAAGATGTGACATGTGTATTTAATTATAAGAAAATAGACATTACAAGATTATTTCTAACCATTAAACAGAATGACACGAAATATAAATTATTGACACAAACATGGAAAGATGTTTTTTTGTTAAAGCAACAACCTTTAACAGCGGGACAGAACTAGAGCAACAGAACATCCAGACAGAAATATAAAATATTATGGATTGAACGAGGTGGTTGTTGGGAAAAGAACTAACATTTGAAGCCCTCAACGAACAGATAATTGTTAGAGGGAAATTAACGCAAACACCGCATGTTTTGCATGGTACATGATGATGATGATACTCACATAACACACGATACCTTAGCTAAACACCAGCTCAAAATTGGCGCTCACGTCGCCAGAAATAGATTAGACGCTGAAAGAGATACGCTTGTGCGAAATTCTGTGTAAGCTGTCTGTCTGTTTCTGTGTTGCCTTTTATGTGAGCAGTCTATGTAGTTTCATGTGTGAGCAGTCTATGTATGCGCTGCTTTCTGCGTGGGCAGTCTCAGACGTCAATTGTGTGGGCAGTCTGTGTCTGTACCGTCTTCTGTGTAAGCAGTCTATGTCTGTACTGTTTTCTGTGTAAACAGTCTGTGTCTGTACCGTCTTCTATGTAAGCAGTCTATGTCTGTACTGTTTTCTGTGTAAGCAGTCTGTGTCTATACCGCCTTCTGTGTAAGCAGTCTATGTCTGTACTGTTTTCTGTGTAAGCACTCTGTATCTGTACCGCCTTCTGTTTGATCAATCTGTGTCTGTACCGCCTTCTGTTTGATCAGTCTGTGTCTGTACCGCCTTCTGTGTGATCAGTCTGTGTCTGTACCGCCTTCTATGTGATCAGTCTGTGTACCGTCTTCTGTTTAATGATTTTTAGTGTACATGCATATAGTCTTGTGCGTCTGACCACTGTATTTAAAGAGAACTCAATTTTTATAGCAAGCGTGCTAGATTACCGGCCATCTTTTCCATACCGACACGCTAAAGTCGACCTGGCTGTAAATGGTTATTTGGTTTACCGATAGGGAAGGAAAGGCAGTGAGGAAGGAAACTGGAAACAAACTCACATCATGAACAAACGGTGTTCTCGCACAATTAAGACTCCAACATCTCATCCCCGACAGCAGTGTCTACTGTGGGAATACATCACCTTTACCACATCGTCTTGTCGGACATCTACAATTTGGAGAAGCGATAACGATGGATCGACAAGAACGATGTGATACCCTAGTCAAAGCTATGCAGCGTATTGCCTATCAGGAACTTGTGACGGTCATACTGCCTCCTGTTACCGTGCCTGTGAATAGCTTTTTTTTTATCAGCATTGTCTGACGTCTGACCTTTGTTATCAGTTATCTCAACATGGGACGTAACCCATCTACAGCGGTCGTTTCTGACTGGAGCCAAATACAAGATTTACCCTACGGCTTTGCATGTTTAGCTGATCTAATTTCTTCCCTCTCTTATCTTTGATGTCCCTTTTCCACTTTCACTCTCCTTGTATCATTTCATGTGTGTGTGTATATATATATCGATAGATAGGTAGGTAGGTAGATAGATAGATAGATAGATAGATAGAACAAGTTAGAAAAGAGAGAGAGAAGGAGAGAGAGAGAGAGAGAGAGGGAGAGAGAGAGAGATAAAACGTAACCCGTCTACCTATCCCGGAAAAAGTTCCCTCATCTTCAGTGACGTCAGGCGGCCCTTGAGAAATAATCTATTAGTAGCAAACACTACATTACTAACGGAGGTGCAGAATGAAATAGAAGATATTACATGTGAAATACTCATCCTTTAGGTGAACCAAACAGAGAGGTTGCCAGAACAAGATTCTTTGACTATTTGGAATCGCAGTGCTCTGACGGAAACAGGCTGTTTCTTGACAGTCTGGCTAATGAGCTAGGAATCAACGTGATCCCCGTAGTAGTGAGCATTTGATTTTGTTATGCCATCCGTTCTCCCTGTTTTTTAACCTTCTTGGCACGGCTATCTTCTTCCGATTATTTTTGCTTGTTGGAATTGTCCTTAGTTGATTCTAAATGTGCGACGTTTTCGATTTTGTTCGTTTCATACGATTACTTTGTGCCAGTTTTTGTGTGTGCATCATTGTTGGTGATCATTAATTAGTATGTTTGATTTCTTTCCACTTATGCCGTTAAAGCGCCTTGGTAAGCTTAAGTTGCCTGTTCTGCGCCAAGTGCGTTGCGTCGGTCAATGTCAGCCCTTGGCGCTGATCGATCATTCTAATGCCATCTATCCACTTGACTCTCGGTCGCCCCCTTTCCCTGTAGCCAGATCTATCAGCGTTGTAAGCCATCAGTGGAATTTGAGGAGTGTGTATTCTCATGAGATGACCAAACCAACTTATTTTCTGCCAGGAAATGTATTCGACACAAGACGTAGTGCCGACCATAGTGCGAATGTCGTTTCCCATTCTGTCTTTTCTGGTAACACCGATGATCTTCTTCAAACACTTCATTTCACAGGCCGAAATCTGCCCTCATGTGCCCTGGACAGAGGCCATGTTTGACACTGGTAGCACAGAGTCGGCATACATATACTGTTTATCAGCTGTTGCTTTGTTACCAAACTAATGCTCGGGTGTCTAACCAGTGGGGACAGCTGATAAGTCACCACATATTTTTTCTGACACATAGTTTCGATTTCCAGATCGATCAAAAATAGTGCCGAAATACTTGAACTCATGGGCCTGTTGATGAGGAATATCATTGACGCTTATGTTGAGTGGCCCAGGTGTAACCCTCATAGTGTCGGTTTTTGCCCGCGTTAATTCGCTTATTGCATTTAACACAGGTAACACGCGCGCTCATTTCGTTTTGTAGTTTATTTTCTTCGCGAGGGACCAGCGGTCTCGAGGTAAGTTGTTCGCCTCGGGTGTTGGAGGTCGTGGGTTCAAATCACGGTGGAGACCGGGATTTGTTTACGTGGATCACCCGGTGCAAAATTCCGCCTAAGCTATGAATAGTGAGTTCAGACACCCGTGTGCAGTGGCGTGCACGTTAAAAATCCATAGGCAGTTGGAAATTGATAAGAGTAGGCTTGACGGCCGCTGCTCAGGCAAAATTTAAAATAAAAGGCTTCTCAAATTATTCTAGGGATTCTCGCCTCACAAAGAATATGTCGCAAAAAGGGAACTGTAATTCTAACACCGGGTATTGGTTATGTGGTTAGCTGAGCGGCATAAAATGGCGCCTGACAGGCTGCGGGTCTACCTAACTCTACTTTACGCTTCCACCACCGCTTCCCCCAAAACAGGCGATGGTATATTCTATAGGCTACTAACCTAACGGTTGGTAACAGATACTGGTATTGACCTGGCAAGTCACCAGCGGATATTCGCCTGTCAAAAAATATCAAACAAAGGAGGTCACACCTCCCCAAGACGTCTAACGACGCAAGTGGACTGAAGATAGAGATATATATTCTTCGTACAAGTTCTGACTATCTGTTTAGCGCCTGTGTAGATGTGGATTTAGCGAACAAACTATTGAGTGTGTTTTACAGGACTGTTTCTTATATGGCCAATTTAAGGAAGAAACACTGGCCCAATGATTTAACACTAGACTCAAAACTGTACCGGGCTAAATAAGAGCTCTGAATAATTGTCAAGTTCATCATGGGAACTTGTCTAATAGTGTGATGGTAAAAAGAAGAAGAGGAAATAGAAGCAACAAATTGAAGTAGAAGAATAAGAAGAAATAACAGAAGAAGAAGAAGAAGAAGAAGACGAAGACGAAAAGGAAGAAGAAGGGGGAAAAAAAGCAATAACAAGAAGAAGAATAAGCAATATAAAAAGAAATACAAAAAGAAGAAGAAGAAATAGTAGAAGAAGAAGCAGACGAAGAAGAAGAAGAAGAAATAGATGCAAAAGAAGAAGAAATATAAAAATAGAAGAAGAAATAGAAGACGAAGCAGAAGAAGAAGAAATATAAAATGCAGAGAAGATGAAGTAGAAGAAGAAGAAGGAGTCGTAGGAATAGAAGATTATAAGAAAGAAGAAGAGGGTGAGGTAGAACATGAAGAAGAAGAGGGTGAGGTAGAACATGAAGAAGAAGAGGGTGAGGTAGAACATGAAGAAGAAGAGGGTGAGGTAGAACATGAAGAAGAAGAGGGTGAGGTAGAACATGAAGAAGAAGAGGGTGAGGTAGAACATGAAGAAGAAGAGGGTGAGGTAGAACATGAAGAAGAAGAGGGTGAGGTAGAACATGAAGAAGAAGAGGGTGAGGTAGAACATGAAGAAGAAGGGGAAGAAGATGAAGCGGGAAAATAAGAGGAATAAGAAGCAAAAGAGGACCAAGAGAAAGAAGAAGACGAGAAAAAAGAAGATATGCAACTGCCTCTGCTTTATAACTGACAAAAAACAGGAAGTCTCGAAAATGTCGTCCCAGAAAACATTGTCTGGCATATGACTTTCATTACATTTCCCCTCCTTGTAGGAACCATTTGCCTTATCGTGTCTGCCAAACATTTTTATCCACCTGACTATCAGCTGATGCAAAGATACACATGTTTCTGGGGAATATAGTAAAGTGTTACGCCATGAGAATGCCAGGGAAGTCTAAGGTAACCGAAACGAGAGCTCGAGCGTCACCATTAAGTATCACCACGTGTAATGTTGCCTTCTACCATTTGAATTCTGGTAGGACGCGAGAGTAATCAGGGCCAGGTAGAACATACTGATACAAGTCTATAACCTCGTTCGTACGTTCTCCTGCAAACGGACTGGGTTACGGCAGTCTGGCCAGTTATGAGGGGATCGACACTGAAATCAAATAGTGGTGAGCCTACTTGGGCGCATCGCATTGCACTACAGCTAGGAAGAGACTAGTTCCCATTCTAAGTACGCCTCAGGATGTCAGAAGGGTCACTCTAACCCGCTATAAAAGAAACATCGTCAAGAATTAACTCATCACGAATCAGTTCAGTTCAGTTTAGTTCAGTTCATCCCGTAACCCATCAGGTCGTTGGGGAACACATGAAGATACTCTCAAAATCCCACGCCATCCCTCTCCATCTGTCGCCGCCTGTCGTATCTCACCGGGACGAAAGGCCTGACCACTCAGTGATGTTGTCCACCCATCTCTTCTCATCTCTTCTCATCTCTTCTCAGCATGAATAGCATCGACAAAATTACAACAAGAACAGCAGTAGCAGCAGCAACAACAAAAACTACATTTAGAGGAGGGGGTTCGCATCCTGGCAATAGAGAAAGCTTTCTAATAGACTACACTTAGAGAGGTGGATCTTAACCGGAGAGTAGAGACGTGTCCCTCTAGTAGACTACACTTAGAGAGGTGGATCTTAACCTGAGAGTAGAGAAGTGTCCCTCTAGTAGACTACACTTAGAGAAATGGATCTTAACCTGAGAGTAGAGAAGTGTCCCTCTAGTAAACTACACTTAGATAAATTGATCTTAACCTGAGAGTAGAGAAATGTCCCTCTAGAAGACTACACTTATAGATTTGGATCTTAACCTGAGAGTAGAGAAGTGTCCCTCTAGTAGACTACACTTAGAGAGGTGGATCTTAACCTGAGAGTAGAGACGTGTCCCTCTAGTAGACTACACTTAGATAAATTGATCTTAACCTGAGAGTAGAGAAGTGTCCCTCTAGTAGACTACACTTAGAGAATTGGATCTTAACCTGGGAGGTGAGAAGTGTCCCTCTAGTAGACTACACTTAGAGAATTGGATCTTAACCTGAGAGTAGAGAAGTGTCCCTCTAGTAGACTACACTTAGAGAAATGGATCTTAACCTGAGAGTAGAGAAGTGATTCCCTAGTAGACTACACTTAGAGAATTGGATCTTAACCTGAGAGTAGAGAAGTGTCCCTCTAGTAGACTACACTTAGAGAATTGGATCTTAACCTGGGAGTAGAGAAGTGTCCCTCTAGTAGACTACACTTAGAGAATTGGATCTTAACCTGAGAGTAGAGAAGTGTCCCTCTAGTAGACTACACTTAGAGAATTGGATCTTAACCTGAGAGTAGAGAAGTGTCCCTCTAGTAGACTACACTTAGAGAATTGGATCTTAACCTGGGAGTAGAGAAGTGTCCCTTTAGTAGACTACACATAGAGAATTGGATCTTTACCTGAGAGTAGAGAAGTGATTCCCTAGTAGACTACACTTAGAGAATTGGATCTTAACCTGAGAGTAGAGAAGTGATTCCCTAGTAGACTACACTTAGAGAATTGGATCTTAACCTGAGAGTAGAGAAGTGTCCCTCTAGTAGACTACACTTAGAGAAATGGATCTTAACCTGAGAGTAGAGAAGTGTCCCCCTTATAGAGACTACACTTAGAGAATTGGATCTTAACCTGAGAGTAGAGAAGTGATTCCCTAGTAGACTACACTTAGAGAAATGGATCTTAACCTGAGAGTAGAGAAGTGTCCCTCTAGTAGACTACACTTAGAGAAATGGATCTTAACCTGAGAGTAGAGAAGTGTCCCTCTAGTAGACTACACTTAGAGAGGTGGATCTTAACCTGAGAGTAGAGAAGTGATTCCCTAGTAGACTACACTTAGAGAATTGGATCTTTACCTGAGAGTAGAGAAGTGTCCCTCTAGTAGACTACACTTAGAGAATTGGATCTTTACCTGAGAGTAGAGAAGTGATTCCCTAGTAGACTACACTTAGAGAATTGGATCTTAACCTGGGAGTAGAGAAGTGTCCCTCTAGTAGACTACACTTAGAGAATTGGATCTTTACCTGAGATTAGAGAAGTGATTCCCTAGTAGACTACACTTAGAGAATTGGATCTTAACCTGAGAGTAGAGAAGTGATTCCCTAGTAGACTACACTTAGAGAATTGGATCTTAACCTGAGAGTAGAGAAGTGTCCCTCTAGTAGACTACACTTAGAGAATTGGATCTTAACCTGGGAGTAGAGAAGTGTCCCTCTAGTAGACTACACTTAGATAAATTGATCTTAACCTGAGAGTAGAGAAGTGTCCCTCTAGTAGACTACACTTAGAGATTTGGATCTTAACCTGAGAGTAGAGAAGTGTCCCTTTAGTAGACTACACTTAGAGAGGTGGATCTTAACCTGAGAGTAGAGACGTGTCCCTCTAGTAGACTACACTTAGATAAATTGATCTTAACCTGAGAGTAGAGAAGTGTCCCTCTAGTAGACTACACTTAGAGAATTGGATCTTAACCTGAGAGTAGAGAAGTGTCCCTCTAGTAGACTACACTTAGATAAATTGATCTTAACCTGAGAGTAGAGAAGTGTCCCTCTAGTAGACTACACTTAGAGAAATGGATCTTAATCTGAGAGTAGAGAAGTGTCCCCCTTATAGAGACTACACTTAGAGAATTGGATCTTAAACTGAGAGTAGAGAAGTGTCCCTCTAGTAGACTACACTTAGAGAATTGGATCTTAACCTGAGAGTAGAGAAGTGTCCCTCTAGTAGACTACACTTAGAGAATTGGATCTTAACCTGGGAGTAGAGAAGTGTCCCTCTAGTAGACTACACATAGAGAATTGGATCTTTACCTGAGAGTAGAGAAGTGATTCCCTAGTAGACTACACTTAGAGAATTGGATCTTAACCTGAGAGTAGAGAAGTGATTCCCTAGTAGACTACACTTAGAGAATTGGATCTTAACCTGAGAGTAGAGACGTGTCCCTCTAGTAGACTACACTTAGATAAATTGATTTTAACCTGAGAGTAGAGAAGTGTCCCTCTAGTAGACTACACTTAGAGAATTGGATCTTAACCTGAGAGTAGAGAAGTGTCCCTCTAGTAGACTACACTTAGATAAATGGATCTTAACCTGAGAGTAGAGAAGTGTCCCTCTAGTAGACTACACTTAGAGAAATGGATCTTAATCTGAGAGTAGAGAAGTGTCCCCCTTTTAGAGACTACACTTAGAGAATTGGATCTTAACCTGAGAGTAGAGAAGTGTCCCTCTAGTAGACTACACTTAGAGAATTGGATCTTAACCTGAGAGTAGAGAAGTGTCCCTCTAGTAGACTACACTTAGAGAATTGGATCTTAACCTGGGAGTAGAGAAGTGTCCCTCTAGTAGACTACACATAGAGAATTGGATCTTTACCTGAGAGTAGAGAAGTGATTCCCTAGTAGACTACACTTAGAGAATTGGATCTTAACCTGAGAGTAGAGAAGTGATTCCCTAGTAGACTACACTTAGAGAATTGGATCTTAACCTGAGAGTAGAGAAGTGTCCCTCTAGTAGACTACACTTAGAGAAATGGATCTTAACCTGAGAGTAGAGAAGTGTCCCCCTTATAGAGACTACACTTAGAGAATTGGATTTTAACCTGAGAGTAGAGAAGTGATTCCCTAGTAGACTACACTTAGAGAAATGGATCTTAACCTGAGAGTAGAGAAGTGTCCCTCTAGTAGACTATACTTAGAGAAATGGATCTTAACCTGAGAGTAGAGAAGTGTCCCTCTAGTAGACTACACTTAGATAAATTGATCTTAACCTGAGAGTAGAGAAGTGTCCCTCTAGTAGACTACACTTAGAGATTTGGATCTTAACCTGAGAGTAGAGAAGTGTCCCTCTAGTAGACTACACTTAGAGAGGTGGATCTTAACCTGAGAGTAGAGACGTGTCCCTCTAGTAGACTACACTTAGATAAATTGATCTTAACCTGAGAGTAGAGAAGTGTCCCTCTAGTAGACTACACTTAAAGAATTGGATCTTAACCTGAGAGTAGAGAAGTGTCCCTCTAGTAGACTACACTTAGAGAATTGGATCTTAACCTGGGAGTAGAGAAGTGTCCCTCTAGTAGACTACACTTAGAGAATTGGATCTTAACCTGAGAGTAGAGAAGTGTCCCTCTAGTAGACTACACTTAGAGAAATGGATCTTAACCTGAGAGTAGAGAAGTGTCCCCCTTATAGAGACTACACTTAGAGAATTGGATCTTAACCTGAGAGTAGAGAAGTGATTCCCTAGTAGACTACACTTAGAGAAATGGATCTTAACCTGAGAGTAGAAAAGTGTCCCTCTAGTAGACTACACTTAGATAAATTGATCTTAACCTGAGAGTAGAGAAGTGTCCCTCTAGTAGACTACACTTAGAGAATTGGATCTTAACCTGAGAGTAGAGAAGTGTCCCTCTAGTAGACTACACTTAGAGAATTGGATCTTAACCTGGGAGTAGAGAAGTGTCCCTCTAGTAGACTACACTTAGAGAATTGGATCTTAACCTGAGAGTAGAGAAGTGTCCCTCTAGTAGACTACACTTAGAGAATTGGATCTTAACCTGGGAGTAGAGAAGTGTCCCTCTAGTAGACTACACATAGAGAATTGGATCTTTACCTGAGAGTAGAGAAGTGATTCCCTAGTAGACTACACTTAGAGAATTGGATCTTAACCTGAGAGTAGAGAAGTGATTCCCTAGTAGACTACACTTAGAGAATTGGATCTTAATCTGAGAGTAGAGAAGTGTCCCTCTAGTAGACTACACTTAGAGAAATGGATCTTAAACTGAGAGTAGAGAAGTGTCCCCCTTATAGAGACTACACTTAGAGAATTGGATCTTAACCTGAGAGTAGAGAAGTGATTCCTTAGTAGACTACACTTAGAGAAATGGATCTTAACCTGAGAGTAGAGAAGTGTCCCTCTAGTAGACTACACTTAGAGAAATGGATCTTAACCTGAGAGTAGAGAAGTGTCCCTCTAGTAGACTACACTTAGAGAAATGGATCTTAACCTGAGAGTAGAGAAGTGTCCCTCTAGTAGACTACACTTAGAGAGGTGGATCTTAACCTGAGAGTAGAGAAGTGATTCCCTAGTAGACTACACTTAGAGAATTGGATCTTTACCTGAGAGTAGAGAAGTGTCCCTCTAGTAGACTACACTTAGAGAATTGGATCTTTACCTGAGAGTAGAGAAGTGATTCCCTAGTAGACTACACTTAGAGAATTGGATCTTAACCTGGGAGTAGAGAAGTGTCCTTCTAGTAGACTACACTTAGAGAATTGGATCTTTACCTGAGAGTAGAGAAGTGATTCCTTAGTAGACTACACTTAGAGAATTGGATCTTAACCTGAGAGTAGAGAAGTGATTCCCTAGTAGACTACACTTAGAGAATTGGATCTTAACCTGAGAGTAGAGAAGTGTCCCTCTAGTAGACTACACTTAGATAAATTGATCTTAACCTGAGAGTAGAGAAGTGTCCCTCTAGTAGACTACACTTAGAGAATTGGATCTTAACCTGAGAGTAGAGAAGTGTCCCTCTAGTAGACTACACTTAGAGAAATTGATCTTAACCTGAGAGTAGAGAAGTGTCCCTCTAGTAGACTACACTTAGATAAATTGATCTTAACCTGAGAGTAGAGAAGTGTCCCTCTAGTAGACTACACTTAGAGATTTGGATCTTAACCTGAGAGTAGAGAAGTGTCCCTCTAGTAGACTACACTTAGAGAGGTGGATCTTAACCTGAGAGTAGAGACGTGTCCCTCTAGTAGACTACACTTAGATAAATTGATCTTAACCTGAGAGTAGAGAAGTGTCCCTCTAGTAGACTACACTTAAAGAATTGGATCTTAACCTGAGAGTAGAGAAGTGTCCCTCTAGTAGACTACACTTAGAGAATTGGATCTTAACCTGGGAGTAGAGAAGTGTCCCTCTAGTAGACTACACTTAGAGAATTGGATCTTAACCTGAGAGTAGAGAAGTGTCCCTCTAGTAGACTACACTTAGAGAAATGGATCTTAACCTGAGAGTAGAGAAGTGTCCCCCTTATAGAGACTACACTTAGAGAATTGGATCTTAACCTGAGAGTAGAGAAGTGATTCCCTAGTAGACTACACTTAGAGAAATGGATCTTAACCTGAGAGTAGAAAAGTGTCCCTCTAGTAGACTACACTTAGATAAATTGATCTTAACCTGAGAGTAGAGAAGTGTCCCTCTAGTAGACTACACTTAGAGAATTGGATCTTAACCTGAGAGTAGAGAAGTGTCCCTCTAGTAGACTACACTTAGAGAATTGGGTCTTAACCTGGGAGTAGAGAAGTGTCCCTCTAGTAGACTACACTTAGAGAATTGGATCTTAACCTGAGAGTAGAGAAGTGTCCCTCTAGTAGACTACACTTAGAGAATTGGATCTTAACCTGGGAGTAGAGAAGTGTCCCTCTAGTAGACTACACATAGAGAATTAGATCTTTACCTGAGAGTAGAGAAGTGATTCCCTAGTAGACTACACTTAGAGAATTGGATCTTAACCTGAGAGTAGAGAAGTGATTCCCTAGTAGACTACACTTAGAGAATTGGATCTTAATCTGAGAGTAGAGAAGTGTCCCTCTAGTAGACTACACTTAGAGAAATGGATCTTAAACTGAGAGTAGAGAAGTGTCCCCCTTATAGAGACTACACTTAGAGAATTGGATCTTAACCTGAGAGTAGAGAAGTGATTCCCTAGTAGACTACACTTAGAGAAATGGATCTTAACCTGAGAGTAGAGAAGTGTCCCTCTAGTAGACTACACTTAGAGAAATGGATCTTAACCTGAGAGTAGAGAAGTGTCCCTCTAGTAGACTACACTTAGAGAAATGGATCTTAACCTGAGAGTAGAGAAGTGTCCCTCTAGTAGACTACACTTAGAGAAATGGATCTTAAACTGAGAGTAGAGAAGTGTCCCCCTTATAGAGACTACACTTAGAGAATTGGATCTTAACCTGAGAGTAGAGAAGTGATTCCCTAGTAGACTACACTTAGAGAAATGGATCTTAACCTGAGAGTAGAGAAGTGTCCCTCTAGTAGACTACACTTAGATAAATTGATCTTAACCTGAGAGTAGAGAAGTGTCCCTCTAGTAGACTACACTTAAAGAATTGGATCTTAACCTGAGAGTAGAGAAGTGTCCCTCTAGTAGACTACACATAGAGAATTGGATCTTTACCTGAGAGTAGAGAAGTGATTCCCTAGTAGACTACACTTAGAGAATTGGATCTTAACCTGAGAGTAGAGAAGTGATTCCCTAGTAGACTACACTTAGAGAATTGGATCTTAACCTGAGAGTAGAGAAGTGTCCCTCTAGTAGACTACACTTAGAGAAATGGATCTTAACCTGAGAGTAGAGAAGTGTCCCCCTTATAGAGACTACACTTAGAGAATTGGATTTTAACCTGAGAGTAGAGAAGTGATTCCCTAGTAGACTACACTTAGAGAAATGGATCTTAACCTGAGAGTAGAGAAGTGTCCCTCTAGTAGACTATACTTAGAGAAATGGATCTTAACCTGAGAGTAGAGAAGTGTCCCTCTAGTAGACTACACTTAGATAAATTGATCTTAACCTGAGAGTAGAGAAGTGTCCCTCTAGTAGACTACACTTAGAGATTTGGATCTTAACCTGAGAGTAGAGAAGTGTCCCTCTAGTAGACTACACTTAGAGAGGTGGATCTTAACCTGAGAGTAGAGACGTGTCCCTCTAGTAGACTACACTTAGATAAATTGATCTTAACCTGAGAGTAGAGAAGTGTCCCTCTAGTAGACTACACTTAAAGAATTGGATCTTAACCTGAGAGTAGAGAAGTGTCCCTCTAGTAGACTACACTTAGAGAATTGGATCTTAACCTGGGAGTAGAGAAGTGTCCCTCTAGTAGACTACACTTAGAGAATTGGATCTTAACCTGAGAGTAGAGAAGTGTCCCTCTAGTAGACTACACTTAGAGAAATGGATCTTAACCTGAGAGTAGAGAAGTGTCCCCCTTATAGAGACTACACTTAGAGAATTGGATCTTAACCTGAGAGTAGAGAAGTGATTCCCTAGTAGACTACACTTAGAGAAATGGATCTTAACCTGAGAGTAGAAAAGTGTCCCTCTAGTAGACTACACTTAGATAAATTGATCTTAACCTGAGAGTAGAGAAGTGTCCCTCTAGTAGACTACACTTAGAGAATTGGATCTTAACCTGAGAGTAGAGAAGTGTCCCTCTAGTAGACTACACTTAGAGAATTGGATCTTAACCTGGGAGTAGAGAAGTGTCCCTCTAGTAGACTACACTTAGAGAATTGGATCTTAACCTGAGAGTAGAGAAGTGTCCCTCTAGTAGACTACACTTAGAGAATTGGATCTTAACCTGGGAGTAGAGAAGTGTCCCTCTAGTAGACTACACATAGAGAATTGGATCTTTACCTGAGAGTAGAGAAGTGATTCCCTAGTAGACTACACTTAGAGAATTGGATCTTAACCTGAGAGTAGAGAAGTGATTCCCTAGTAGACTACACTTAGAGAATTGGATCTTAATCTGAGAGTAGAGAAGTGTCCCTCTAGTAGACTACACTTAGAGAAATGGATCTTAAACTGAGAGTAGAGAAGTGTCCCCCTTATAGAGACTACACTTAGAGAATTGGATCTTAACCTGAGAGTAGAGAAGTGATTCCTTAGTAGACTACACTTAGAGAAATGGATCTTAACCTGAGAGTAGAGAAGTGTCCCTCTAGTAGACTACACTTAGAGAAATGGATCTTAACCTGAGAGTAGAGAAGTGTCCCTCTAGTAGACTACACTTAGAGAAATGGATCTTAACCTGAGAGTAGAGAAGTGTCCCTCTAGTAGACTACACTTAGAGAGGTGGATCTTAACCTGAGAGTAGAGAAGTGATTCCC
Source organism: Ariolimax columbianus (assembly GCA_036924085.1). NCBI lineage: Eukaryota > Metazoa > Mollusca > Gastropoda > Stylommatophora > Arionidae > Ariolimax > Ariolimax columbianus. Next base: position 44,922,347 of record JAVGWX010000017.1, read on the forward strand.
TAGTAGACTACACTTAGAGAATTGGATCTTTACCTGAGAGTAGAGAAGTGTCCCTCTAGTAGACTACACTTAGAGAATTGGATCTTTACCTGAGAGTAGAGAAGTGATTCCCTAGTAGACTACACTTAGAGAATTGGATCTTAACCTGGGAGTAGAGAAGTGTCCTTCTAGTAGACTACACTTAGAGAATTGGATCTTTACCTGAGAGTAGAGAAGTGATTCCTTAGTAGACTACACTTAGAGAATTGGATCTTAACCTGAGAGTAGAGAAGTGATTCCCTAGTAGACTACACTTAGAGAATTGGATCTTAACCTGAGAGTAGAGAAGTGTCCCTCTAGTAGACTACACTTAGATAAATTGATCTTAACCTGAGAGTAGAGAAGTGTCCCTCTAGTAGACTACACTTAGAGAATTGGATCTTAACCTGAGAGTAGAGAAGTGTCCCTCTAGTAGACTACACTTAGAGAAATTGATCTTAACCTGAGAGTAGAGAAGTGTCCCTCTAGTAGACTACACTTAGATAAATTGATCTTAACCTGAGAGTAGAGAAGTGTCCCTCTAGTAGACTACACTTAGAGATTTGGATCTTAACCTGAGAGTAGAGAAGTGTCCCTCTAGTAGACTACACTTAGAGAGGTGGATCTTAACCTGAGAGTAGAGACGTGTCCCTCTAGTAGACTACACTTAGATAAATTGATCTTAACCTGAGAGTAGAGAAGTGTCCCTCTAGTAGACTACACTTAAAGAATTGGATCTTAACCTGAGAGTAGAGAAGTGTCCCTCTAGTAGACTACACTTAGAGAATTGGATCTTAACCTGGGAGTAGAGAAGTGTCCCTCTAGTAGACTACACTTAGAGAATTGGATCTTAACCTGAGAGTAGAGAAGTGTCCCTCTAGTAGACTACACTTAGAGAAATGGATCTTAACCTGAGAGTAGAGAAGTGTCCCCCTTATAGAGACTACACTTAGAGAATTGGATCTTAACCTGAGAGTAGAGAAGTGATTCCCTAGTAGACTACACTTAGAGAAATGGATCTTAACCTGAGAGTAGAAAAGTGTCCCTCTAGTAGACTACACTTAGATAAATTGATCTTAACCTGAGAGTAGAGAAGTGTCCCTCTAGTAGACTACACTTAGAGAATTGGATCTTAACCTGAGAGTAGAGAAGTGTCCCTCTAGTAGACTACACTTAGAGAATTGGATCTTAACCTGGGAGTAGAGAAGTGTCCCTCTAGTAGACTACACTTAGAGAATTGGATCTTAACCTGAGAGTAGAGAAGTGTCCCTCTAGTAGACTACACTTAGAGAATTGGATCTTAACCTGGGAGTAGAGAAGTGTCCCTCTAGTAGACTACACATAGAGAATTAGATCTTTACCTGAGAGTAGAGAAGTGATTCCCTAGTAGACTACACTTAGAGAATTGGATCTTAACCTGAGAGTAGAGAAGTGATTCCCTAGTAGACTACACTTAGAGAATTGGATCTTAATCTGAGAGTAGAGAAGTGTCCCTCTAGTAGACTACACTTAGAGAAATGGATCTTAAACTGAGAGTAGAGAAGTGTCCCCCTTATAGAGACTACACTTAGAGAATTGGATCTTAACCTGAGAGTAGAGAAGTGATTCCCTAGTAGACTACACTTAGAGAAATGGATCTTAACCTGAGAGTAGAGAAGTGTCCCTCTAGTAGACTACACTTAGAGAAATGGATCTTAACCTGAGAGTAGAGAAGTGTCCCTCTAGTAGACTACACTTAGAGAAATGGATCTTAACCTGAGAGTAGAGAAGTGTCCCTCTAGTAGACTACACTTAGAGAAATGGATCTTAAACTGAGAGTAGAGAAGTGTCCCCCTTATAGAGACTACACTTAGAGAATTGGATCTTAACCTGAGAGTAGAGAAGTGATTCCCTAGTAGACTACACTTAGAGAAATGGATCTTAACCTGAGAGTAGAGAAGTGTCCCTCTAGTAGACTACACTTAGATAAATTGATCTTAACCTGAGAGTAGAGAAGTGTCCCTCTAGTAGACTACACTTAAAGAATTGGATCTTAACCTGAGAGTAGAGAAGTGTCCCTCTAGTAGACTACACTTAGAGAATTGGATCTTAACCTGGGAGTAGAGAAGTGTCCCTCTAGTAGACTACACTTAGAGAATTGGATCTTAACCTGAGAGTAGAGAAGTGTCCCTCTAGTAGACTACACTTAGAGAAATGGATCTTAACCTGAGAGTAGAGAAGTGTCCCCCTTATAGAGACTACACTTAGAGAATTGGATCTTAACCTGAGAGTAGAGAAGTGATTCCCTAGTAGACTACACTTAGAGAAATGGATCTTAACCTGAGAGTAGAAAAGTGTCCCTCTAGTAGACTACACTTAGATAAATTGATCTTAACCTGAGAGTAGAGAAGTGTCCCTCTAGTAGACTACACTTAGAGAATTGGATCTTAACCTGAGAGTAGAGAAGTGTCCCTCTAGTAGACTACACTTAGAGAATTGGATCTTAACCTGGGAGTAGAGAAGTGTCCCTCTAGTAGACTACACTTAGAGAATTGGATCTTAACCTGAGAGTAGAGAAGTGTCCCTCTAGTAGACTACACTTAGAGAATTGGATCTTAACCTGGGAGTAGAGAAGTGTCCCTCTAGTAGACTACACATAGAGAATTGGATCTTTACCTGAGAGTAGAGAAGTGATTCCCTAGTAGACTACACTTAGAGAATTGGATCTTAACCTGAGAGTAGAGAAGTGATTCCCTAGTAGACTACACTTAGAGAATTGGATCTTAATCTGAGAGTAGAGAAGTGTCCCTCTAGTAGACTACACTTAGAGAAATGGATCTTAAACTGAGAGTAGAGAAGTGTCCCCCTTATAGAGACTACACTTAGAGAATTGGATCTTAACCTGAGAGTAGAGAAGTGATTCCTTAGTAGACTACACTTAGAGAAATGGATCTTAACCTGAGAGTAGAGAAGTGTCCCTCTAGTAGACTACACTTGGAGAAATGGATCTTAACCTGAGAGTAGAGAAGTGTCCCTCTAGTAGACTACACTTAGAGAAATGGATCTTAACCTGAGAGTAGAGAAGTGTCCCTCTAGTAGACTACACTTAGAGAGGTGGATCTTAACCTGAGAGTAGAGAAGTGATTCCCTAGTAGACTACACTTAGAGAATTGGATCTTTACCTGAGAGTAGAGAAGTGTCCCTCTAGTAGACTACACTTAGAGAATTGGATCTTTACCTGAGAGTAGAGAAGTGATTCCCTAGTAGACTACACTTAGAGAATTGGATCTTAACCTGGGAGTAGAGAAGTGTCCTTCTAGTAGACTACACTTAGAGAATTGGATCTTTACCTGAGAGTAGAGAAGTGATTCCTTAGTAGACTACACTTAGAGAATTGGATCTTAACCTGAGAGTAGAGAAGTGATTCCCTAGTAGACTACACTTAGAGAATTGGATCTTAACCTGAGAGTAGAGAAGTGTCCCTCTAGTAGACTACACTTAGATAAATTGATCTTAACCTGAGAGTAGAGAAGTGTCCCTCTAGTAGACTACACTTAGAGAATTGGATCTTAACCTGAGAGTAGAGAAGTGTCCCTCTAGTAGACTACACTTAGAGAAATTGATCTTAACCTGAGAGTAGAGAAGTGTCCCTCTAGTAGACTACACTTAGATAAATTGATCTTAACCTGAGAGTAGAGAAGTGTCCCTCTAGTAGACTACACTTAGAGATTTGGATCTTAACCTGAGAGTAGAGAAGTGTCCCTCTAGTAGACTACACTTAGAGAGGTGGATCTTAACCTGAGAGTAGAGACGTGTCCCTCTAGTAGACTACACTTAGATAAATTGATCTTAACCTGAGAGTAGAGAAGTGTCCCTCTAGTAGACTACACTTAAAGAATTGGATCTTAACCTGAGAGTAGAGAAGTGTCCCTCTAGTAGACTACACTTAGAGAATTGGATCTTAACCTGGGAGTAGAGAAGTGTCCCTCTAGTAGACTACACTTAGAGAATTGGATCTTAACCTGAGAGTAGAGAAGTGTCCCTCTAGTAGACTACACTTAGAGAAATGGATCTTAACCTGAGAGTAGAGAAGTGTCCCCCTTATAGAGACTACACTTAGAGAATTGGATCTTAACCTGAGAGTAGAGAAGTGATTCCCTAGTAGACTACACTTAGAGAAATGGATCTTAACCTGAGAGTAGAAAAGTGTCCCTCTAGTAGACTACACTTAGATAAATTGATCTTAACCTGAGAGTAGAGAAGTGTCCCTCTAGTAGACTACACTTAGAGAATTGGATCTTAACCTGAGAGTAGAGAAGTGTCCCTCTAGTAGACTACACTTAGAGAATTGGATCTTAACCTGGGAGTAGAGAAGTGTCCCTCTAGTAGACTACACTTAGAGAATTGGATCTTAACCTGAGAGTAGAGAAGTGTCCCTCTAGTAGACTACACTTAGAGAATTGGATCTTAACCTGGGAGTAGAGAAGTGTCCCTCTAGTAGACTACACATAGAGAATTAGATCTTTACCTGAGAGTAGAGAAGTGATTCCCTAGTAGACTACACTTAGAGAATTGGATCTTAACCTGAGAGTAGAGAAGTGATTCCCTAGTAGACTACACTTAGAGAATTGGATCTTAATCTGAGAGTAGAGAAGTGTCCCTCTAGTAGACTACACTTAGAGAAATGGATCTTAAACTGAGAGTAGAGAAGTGTCCCCCTTATAGAGACTACACTTAGAGAATTGGATCTTAACCTGAGAGTAGAGAAGTGATTCCCTAGTAGACTACACTTAGAGAAATGGATCTTAACCTGAGAGTAGAGAAGTGTCCCTCTAGTAGACTACACTTAGAGAAATGGATCTTAACCTGAGAGTAGAGAAGTGTCCCTCTAGTAGACTACACTTAGAGAAATGGATCTTAACCTGAGAGTAGAGAAGTGTCCCTCTAGTAGACTACACTTAGAGAGGTGGATCTTAACCTGAGAGTAGAGAAGTGATTCCCTAGTAGACTACACTTAGAGAATTGGATCTTTACCTGAGAGTAGAGAAGTGTCCCTCTAGTAGACTACACTTAGAGAATTGGATCTTTACCTGAGAGTAGAGAAGTGATTCCCTAGTAGACTACACTTAGAGAATTGGATCTTAACCTGGGAGTAGAGAAGTGTCCTTCTAGTAGACTACACTTAGAGAATTGGATCTTTACCTGAGAGTAGAGAAGTGATTCCTTAGTAGACTACACTTAGAGAATTGGATCTTAACCTGAGAGTAGAGAAGTGTCCTTCTAGTAGACTACACTTAGAGAAATGGATCTTAACCTGAGAGTATAGAAGTGATTCCCTAGTAGACTACACTTAGAGAAATGGATCTTAACCTGAGAGTAGAGAAGTGATTCCCTAGTAGACTACACTTAGAGAATTGGATCTTAACCTGGGAGTAGAGAAGTGTCCCTCTAGTAGACTACACTTAGAGAATTGGATCTTAACCTGAGAGTAGAGAAGTGATTCCCTAGTAGACTACACTTAGAGAATTGGATCTTTACCTGAGAGTAGAGACGTGTCACAACAGCTACATCGCCAGGATAGAGAAGTTTATTAAGTTTTGCGGATTCGCCTATAGTCTAACGTTGTGACTTGCGTTTTCATTTGATTTAAATTGAGGAAGCTTTGCGTTATCATCAACCGCACTATCTTGTGTTGTCACTTTCTAGGAAATGTTAGGCAGGCCTCGGCGATTATCTAATCTCATCATGAATCTGCCCGCTTATATCGTTACAAGACGTAGGGAGGTGCAGGCTTCTTTTCTGCTCCATTTCTGTTACCGTTGATATTTTCAGTGTATGCTTCTGTAGTATTGTTAATCCCTCTATTGTAGGACTTTCTCCTGCAGTGAAGCCTTGTTGTTTGTAAGGTCGAGCGACAATGATTTGATTTAAATTGTGTAAATACGTTTTTAGGACAGCGGTTAATGTTTTAATTGTGTAAATACGTTTTTAGGACAGCGGTTAATGTTTTAATTGTGTAAATATGTGTTTAGGACTGTTTTTGTTTTAGTTGTGTAAATACTTTTTTAGAACTGATTTTGTTTGTATTGTGTAATTGCGTTTTAGGACAACATATTTTGTTTTAGTTGTGTAAACACATTTTAGGACTGATTTTTTTTATGTAGTGTAAATTTGTTTTATTATTAAGATTTCGTTCTAGTTATGTAAAGACGTTTTAAGGACATTGATTTTGTAAACTTTGACAAGTAAAGCGAGTGAAAGAAAGCGAGAGAGAAAGAGAGACATAGATAGATAGATAGATAGATAGATAGATAGATAGATAGATAGATAGATAGATAGATAGATAGATAGATAGATAGATAGATAGATAGATAGATAGAGGGGGGGGGGGTGAAAGAGAAATTTACGAATTAGTAAAATTGAACTGCTAGAAAGAAAATAGAGTGAGGTAGAGAGAGAGAAGGATAGAAAGAGAGAGAGAAGGATAGAAAGAGAGAGAAGGATAGAAAGAGAGAGAGAGAGTACGTAGAAGTAGTGTTCTCTCATTTTGGTTCGTTTAGAACGCTCCTGTTTTCTATGAATCACCCGCTCGGGGAAGCTGGATGTTCGTTTTCCGTTCCTCCCTTTCCTGCAGACATTTTATTTTACTATACTTGTACACTTCCACTCTGTAATGTGTTCGTTTGTGTATCACGCACACACGCTCACACGTACCAACACACGCATGGGAGAGGCTAGGGAATGTTAACAGCGCTGCAGGTATTGCTACGGGAACAAGTAAAAGTAAGAATAAATTGAATGAGAATTTGAACATTCGAGAATTCTGGTAGAGAACTGATCACATTAGCAGAATATATTTAGCCGGCTCGTGTTGTGTCAGCCGTTTGTGGAGCATTCTACATTCTTCTTTCTGGTAGCTTATTTCAGCAGGTGAGTGTGCTTTTTGTAATTTGTCTTCTAACGTTTTTGTGTATTCTGACTTAAAGGCGTGTAGAGTTGGAAGTTTATATAGGACAAGCTAGATAGTTACGTAAGATAACTTCTCTTGGAAAGACACATCTGGCATCAAACAACTCAAGTTTTACAGCTGGACCAGAAACAGTCAAAACCTAGCGAAGTAGCCTCCCCCCCCCCCCCCCCCCCCCCCCCCCCCCCCCATCGTGGTCGATGTCTGATGGTGAAAGAGGAAGCAGAAGACTCGTATATGTGCAAGCACGGTCTGAAAGTGGACAAAGAGTAGTTACAGTGTCCTTAACTTTACTTTATTGAACTTAACTTTACTTTATTTAACTTAACTTTACTTTATTTAGCTGAACGTCATTATACTGGGTTTGAAAGCTCACCAGAGTTTGCATACAACCAGCGTATGCCACTCCACCGATACTAAAAAAATAACTGTGAGCATCCAATCTATTTTTGATTGCATTAAATGACCCTGCTTACACCATATTCTGTGACAATGCATTCCTAACATTCACAACTCTTTGCAGTTCCAAACATAGATCATCGTATATTCCAGGGGCTACTAACCATTGCTAACAGATACTGGGATTGATCTGGCAAGTCACCAGCGGATTTTCGTCTACCAAAAAATATGAAACAAAGGAGGTCACACCTCCCACGACGTCTAACGACACAAGTGCACTGAAGACAGACAGAATGGTTTATATAGTTTGATTATCAGTTCCTTGCTCACTGCCACCCGGACTTGCTCTCTCCCCTTACATGGTTGATCTATTATGACACCTAGGTCCCTTTCTTTTTTTATTGCCTTAATATTATTCACTCCCATCATGCAATTATAATCCTTATTGGATCTTTCCATGGGAATGAATGTAAATTTTTTCTACATTAAACTCCATTTGTCAGCTCATAGGCCATTTTTGAATGGTATCTAAATCCGATTTCAATATATCCACTTCTGCTTTAGATAAGACACTTTTGGCATAGTTTTATGTCATCAGCGAATTTTGCAGTCATGGACCCGGTATCATTGTCCAAATCATTTATATATATTAATCAAGATAATGACCACCGACAAAACACAATGTCAGCATAAATTTACAGTGCGTGGTGGGGAAATAGATCAGGTCACACATTTTGAATATCTGGGCTCCAGAATTGACAAAAAATGCCGACTGCTCGAAAGAAATCAGAAGAAGACTAGCCATGGCAATGCAGAGACTGAACAGCCTGAAGAAATTATGGCAGAGTACCAACAAAATGATGAAAGTAAAAGTCTTGAGAGCCTGCATTTTTCCTGTGGCAGCTTATGACTGCGAATCATGGACGATTACAAAAACTTCAAGACAAAGAATCGAATCCTTCAAGTCAAAATGTTACAGAAAGATCCTCAGAATACCCTGGACAAAGAAAAAGACAAATATAGACATTCGGCAAGAGTTGAGCATAGAGGTGAACTGGTTTATCAATTCCATTTTCGCTAGAAAATGCAAATACTTTGGTCACATCAAGAGACACAACGGTCTAGAGAGAACAGTGATGGAAGGTATGGTGCCAGGCAAAAGAGGAAGGGGAAGACCAAGAAGACGATAGCCCCAAGATATCCAGGAATGCCTCAGTATGACAGTGGCGGAAGCTGGTGTTTTGGCAATGGAACTAGTTTCTTTCAGACAGACTGTGATGAGAGCGACGTTCTACAAAGGACATGCTACATGATGATGATGATATATCAAGATTAAAATTAGTCCCAAAACATGACCGGAATGTCTCAAGATGCGATTATGTCGAGTTAGACGTGAAGCCGGCTGCCACATCCTGTATAAACCATAAGCTAGAAGGGGGAAAAATACCTCTACACGTCGAGGGCCTAACAAGTTGTTGTTGTTTGCTAATGCCTACAATGAGTAGGTTACTCTTTTGTGCGCCCTGAAAAAGACTTCTTCTTCTTCTTCTTCGTATGCTGTCAGACGTCAACCTGTATTTTTTTTTAAAAAGCAGCGGTCATCCTGAGGCTGTCGACACTGCCAAAGAGCTTGTCTAGTGTTGCCACTGGTGATGGCCACATGTGCTTTCTCTGATCATCGTATGTCGGGCAGTTTTGCAGCAAATGTTCAGCGATCATTTTCCCGGTACCACAACTGCATTCGTCAGTGCCACCTATCTTCAATTTATTGAATAGGTGGTACCTCAGTCTATTATGGCCTGTGCGGAGTCTGAAGACCACTTTAACTAAAAAATAAAATAATTGAAACACTTATTTCAAATTCAAAAACAGTTGTAAAAACTAAATAAGTATATACCTTGAACCACGGGAGCCGCGTAGCGCAGTGGTTAGCGAACTGGCTTGCATCTGAGTGGTCCTTGGTTCTTTCACCAGTTGGGGCGGAAATGTTTTTTATTCACACCGCAACGGATACCGGGTCGACCCAGCCTTAAATGGGTACCAGTTCAGTCCGGGAAGTAAAAGCGGTGAGGGAGAGGATGTGGATACCGCCCTCATATAGCCGAGACTTTGAAATGTGAAATCGCCAACACCTCACACCCTTTCGGCAGTAATGATATGGGTTGCATTACTTTGAAGGACCATCTTGAATTTAGTGGGACGGGTGGGCCTGTTGTTCACTGCAGATCTTCTAGTGGGACGGGTGAGTCAATTTGTCACTGCACATCTTCTAGTGGGACGGATGAGCTCACTGCACATCTTCTAGTGGGACGGGTGAGCTCACTGCACATCTTCTAGTGGGACGGGTGAGCCTGTTGTTCATAGCACATCTTCTAGTAGGACGGGTGAGCTCACTGCACATCTTCTAGTGGGACGGGTGAGCCTGTTGTTCATAGCACATCTTCTAGTGGGACGGGTGAGCTTGTTGTTCACTGCACATCTTCTAGTGGGACGGGTGAGCTTACTGCACATGTTCTAGTGGGACGGGTGAGTCTGTTGTTCACTGTACATCTTCTAGTGGGACGGATGAGCCTGTTCACTGCACATCGTCTAGTGGGACGGATGAGCATGTAGTTCACTGTACATCTTCTAGTGGGACGGATGAGCCTGTTGTTCACTGCACATCTTCTAGTGGGACGGGTGGGAGATTTGCATTCTTCGTTGGTGAGCACATTTTCTCAAATCTTGGAATCAAACTGGACAGTCGTTCTAATTTCCTGTTCCATGTCGATATTCGTAGATACTTGCTTTTTATCGCTTTGTGCCCACACCCGCACACGCACACACACACACACACACACACACACACACACACATACACACATACACACACACGAGCACATATACATGTACGATGAAGCTGTCAAGCGACCTCCTCATTGAAGGTTGTCAGCAATGGATCTCCAACAACCTGACACTGTCTTGATGGGTTGCTCACATACTATTTACAGTCCATCTCTTTCCAGTTTATAGCCCCGTTTTCCTCTTGTCCGCCTGCCTTCAACCACACAACGAGGGGATCGACATTGCTATTCTCTTCTTCACTTCTCTTTCACATCTACAATCACTGAACTGAACTGTACACCCGTTTAAAAGACTCTGCAGTCTGTAAACAACCAGTTTTTTTTACATTTACTTGATCTAAAAATACATATGCGCGTCCATTCTATTCTTGAAGACATTAATTGACCACGCCTCCACTATTTCCTGCGGCAATGTATTCCAAGCATTCACCACTCCCTGCGTAAACAAATGTTTCTGGTATCTAATTTGGACCTTTCTTTAAATAATTTGTGTTTGTGTCCTCTTGTTCTTGTTGGTGGTTGTATTTTGAAAAAAAACTTGTTATAGTCTAATTTATCCTTTCCATCCATTAGCTTATATAAACTTTTATTAAATCACATCTAATGCTTATCTTTTATAGACTCTATATGCCGGTTTTCTGAGTCTTTTCTCATAACTAAAGTTCTGGAATCCCACTATCAGTTTTGTCTGGAATCCCACTATAAGTTTTGTCTGGAATCCCACTATCAGTTTTGTCTGGAATCCCACTATAAGTTTTGTCTGGAATCCCACTATCAGTTTTGTCTGGAATCCCACTCTCAGTTTTGTCTGGAATCCCACTATCAGTTTTGTCTGGAATCCCACTATCAGTTTTGTCTGGAATCCCACTATAAGTTTTGTCTGGAATCCCACTATCAGTTTTGTCGCTCTTCTTTGTATCCTTTCAAGCATGTTATATCCTCGCTATGGTAAGGACTCCATACCCGTACACATTACTCCAATCTAGGTCTAAATAATACTTTATGCAGTTTGATTATCACTTACATGCCTCTATGTTTAATATTTTTTTTATCATACCTAACATTGCATTTGCCTTTTTCACTGCTACCTGGACTTGTTTAATCACCTTTCCTGTATACTCTATAATAATTCCTAGGTCTTTTCTAGTTTCCGTCATTCTAATATTGTTCTCTCTCATTCTGTAATTATGTTCCATATTGGATCTACCCACGTGGATGACTGTACATTTATCTGCATTAAACTCCATTTTCCAGCCGTCAAACCATTCACGAATGTTATCCAAATCTGACCTCAATATATTCACTTCTGCTTTAGATGAGGCACTACTGAATAGTTTTGTGCTAATTCGCGAATTGTGCAATCATGGATCCGATATCATTCTCCAAAACGTTAACATATATCAAGAACAAAATAGGTCCCAAAACATGTTACTATCTGTCCTAGGTACAAATAACTGTTTATTTATTCCAGTATCTCCTTGTTTACTGCGGGCTTCATAGTTTTTGTTTTCCTAATGCATCGTGACCCAATTCTGCTACTTTTGATCCTTTTCAGCCAATAATCTCATTTTGTTGATTATTCTTCCATTGATGTTTAGCTTTGACACGCTTGCAGTCTGTTTGAAAATTATCTTTGTTTAGACGTTAAACAGACAAGGTCACAACAGATACTCTCCCCCCCTTTTTTAAATCAATATCTGATGAGTAATTCTTTCCAGATTTAACAGGTTCTTGAATAGTCTAACGTCTTTTCTATCTAGATCAATTTCTTGGAGACAATTAGCTTTTCTTGCTGGACTCATATTATTTGCTATGGTCAAACACATATATATTCATTTGTGCCTCTATATGCTTGTCTGTCAACATTTTAATAAATAACTGCTTCTCTGTTTCCATTCTTCTTTAGAAACGCAAACATCTCTTCATCTTCGTCACTGCCCATTGTATTTGTAATTAGTTTATATATATATATATATATAAATAAACATATGAACGCACAGAAATATCGATACAATTGATTAAATTCGCCGTGTTTTTTATCAGACTATCAGACAATAAGTATATAATTGACTGATTATTAAGCTTTTTAAAGTTAGCTGTCATCGCAGGCGATTATGGAGACAATATCATACGGTTTTTGTTTTGATTATGTAGCTTGTGCCGTATTTAGATTAAATTGAGCAAGAACCTGCGTTGGTCATCAACCTCATTTTCTGGTCCCGAACTACATTAGGCTAGTGGCAAGACATAAGTAAATACCACTGGAGGTAATTCAGGATGCAGGTTGTCTGGTTCCGCCTCCTTTGAGACCAGGGATCGCTTGAAACCTACAGGCCGGGGATATGGGGAAACATATTGAGGTTTTATTTTCCTAGAATTTCCGTTGGCGAGCTGCAGACTGGAGTCTCCTGACATATGCGTTGTTCTGGAGGTAGTTTTTTGTAAGTTTTGTTTTACGTGCATCGTGTGCAACACTGCTTAATCACCTTCTAATTTTTGCACAGTTCAGTGTTACCAAGCGGTGAGAAAAGAATAGTTACACTGTAAACTGCCAGACGTGTCTTAAGAAGGGCATAACGAGGTTAGCTACCGCAATCACTTCAATAGATGTGGGCAATCAACATTTTGCTGAAGAAATATGCTCATTTTTGTACATGTTGCATCTGTGTTATTTATTGTTTGTGTTGTTGTTGTTGTTTGCAAATGCCCACAATGAGTAGGTTACTATTTTGTGCGTCCTGAAAAGGACGTTAAGTGGTGGGTTGCAGTAGCGTTCCTCCCAATCCAAGCGTACCGGGGTCCTCCAGGCGGTTGTGCTATGCTTGGTTTCATATGTGTGTCACTCACTACTACGGAGATCACGTCGATTCTTCACCTCGTTAAACAGGCTGCTATGAAAACAGCCCGTTTCTAGGGAGGGCTACTAGCAAGGTGAGGGTCTTGACCAGTATATTTTGCCTGACCAGACGTTAGTCTTCCTCCCCGTTGTTTGTGTTAGTTGTTGCAAATGTGACATCTGTGTTATTCTCTGTTTATGTTAGTTGTTGAAATAATCAGTGGTCGGGACACATGCCAGAGCGTCAAGTGTGACCTGAACCCCTAGACATGGGTAAATGACCACAGAGGCATCACCCGTGAGTACTCGATTGTCAGTGACCGCCAGCACATATGGCGGGGGACAAAGCTCACCCATCTCTGGCCCTCACCTGCCGCCATCAATATTTCACACGTGGCTCCGAAGAGCTGCATCATGCGCAGCGAACACGCGTCTGGGAACCATTTCGAGTAGCGGTCTGAACCAGGTGTAAGTAACTGAGGAAGAGTTCACTCAGCGAAAAAGGGTATGTACATTAGTGAGCCGCGGTAGCGCAGTGGTTAGCGCACTGACTCTGCCGAAGACGGATGTGTCGGACCGAAAGGTGCAAATATCGCAGTCAAGCTGTAAACTAGCGACACAGCCGATTCCGTTCTCTGGACTTCATCCTACTACTTGCAAAGCCCTGTTCATGGCTTGGTAGCGGGAGATTGAGAACGAACGCAGAAGAAGAAGAAGCGCACTGACTGCCTAGCTGCGTCATCTAGGTTCAAGCCTAATAGTAATTTTTTATCGCAGTAGAATCTGGGGGCAACTCAGTCTCCGCAATTGGATATCACAGGAAGTCTGGGAAATAAAAGCCTAGGTGCAATGCTGTCCACATCACCCCCCCCCCCCCACCCCACCCCCCCCCCCCCAAAAAAAAAAAGCTTACCCTTTGTCAAGGCAATATCCACACAACATCATATTTCCAATATACCACATTGGCGTGTAAGTGGGATCTCTACTATAGTAGTCAAACATGGGAAGCCTGGCCACGGCGGGTTAGACGGAAAATAGAAATATATCCAACGGCCAGAAAGGCTAAACCAGCAGGCATTGAAGAACGCTAACCAGAACGGCAAGACACGGAGGAAGTCATGTGCATGGGATGCATCTAAACACTTAACTATTCATTGCCTCGCCACTAGACCTGTTGGGCCCGGACGAGAGAGCTGAGCAAATCACCCTCACTGTAATCAAATTCACCCGCAGATCTCACTTCTCCCACGTGTCATTGTAAAGGCCTGTCACGATAGGCGAGCAGCGAAGTAGCAGGTGAGGATGATGTGTGAAATCGTGTTTTATAAATGACTGCTCTGGGCAGTAGCTCTAAACAGAATATGCAGGAAGTTGTGGACCGGTCGTCTTCTGATTGTGACAACTTTCCTTGACTAGTAAGAAGGAACAATTTAATCATCAAGTACCATACAGAGAAATGAAGAATATCATCAGAAAGCAGTATATACACCAATGGAGAGAAGACAGAAACATAAGCAGTACGCCAGACCCAATTCACCAACTCAAAATACATTTTTAAAACTACCTTATTTCGCCTGAGAACTGGACACTGCAGACTACTAGAACATTTTTACCGACTGAAGATCTCACACACCGATGAGTGCTCATGTGGAACAGGAGGCCAGAACCCTGACCATATTCTACAAGAATGCCCAATCTATAGGGGAATGAGATGCCAGACCTGGCCAGACGGTGCGGAGCTGAGACAAAAGCTGTGTGGGCATCTGCTCCGACCTGGTGAAGACTACAGACTTCATCATGGCGACTGGCCTGTAGATATAGCATGACCAAAAGATTCTGAATGCAAAGAAGAAAGAGAGTAAAGAAAATTGAAGTCATGTACCCACCAGCCCTTACAGTATCGTCTAAATAAGCAATGATTACTATGCCAGGACAGTAATTAGAAGCGGTGGAAAAATGTGTCTGCCTTAAAGTTAGTTAGTTTTCTTTTTCCGTATTCCGTTGAGCCCCGTGGGCAGCATAAGTCTTCTGTTCTGCGCCAAATTTGTTGTTTGAGTCATCATGAGCCAGGCTTTTTACCTCTATGTCTTTCCACCTGCTTCTCTCCAGCCTTTTATGCCACGTAGCCAGATGTGCCAGCGTTGTAAGCCATCAGTAGAAGATGATAAGAGTGCATTTTCATGAGATGACCAAACCAGGGTATTATTTGCTTTTAAATGTACTCTGCCACATGACATAGTGCCGACAATAATTCAAATATCTTCGTTTCGCAGTCTGTCTTTCGTAGTAACACTGATGACCTTCCTCAAACACTTTTTTTCTGGATCAAGACGCTGAGCAGCGCATGAGCTGCAGTGGTCAGCGACTCTTAGCTGACTGCTAGCGTCAGGGCCAGCGAACCAAAGCCGCCAAGACCCTTCTACACCTCCACGCGGTGATCCTGGATAACAGGCTGCAGCAGGACAGACTGGCTAATGAGAATGTATCGAAGAGGGAATGCTAACCCTGTACTCAAGAAATACTTGCTGAAGTCGGATGTGTTGAACCGAAAGGTGCAAATATCACAGTCAAGCTGTAAACTACAACACAAAACATTGAGTTCTCTAGACTACATTCTGCCACTTAAGCCCTTTCAGGGTTTAGTAGCGGGAGATTGAGAACGAACGAAGACAAGACAAGACAAACACTTTATTTCACGTTGAAATGTTGTCCTCACGCGCATTGGATATGAACCATATGTTTCACAGGTAGCACAGAGTCGAGATAAATATACTTATTTCTCAGCTGTTACTTTGTTCTCAAACTAATGCTACGGTGCCCAAACAGTGGTGACGGCTGATAAGTCACAGCAGATACTTTCTGACATATTGTCTAGATTTATTTGTCGATCCTACGTCTGCCGAAAAAATACTGCAAAAATACCTGAAATCTTTGTCTTGTTAAAAAGTAATACCATTTACACTTATGTTGAGTGACCCAGGTGTTCTGTTGATCTTCAAAATTTCTGTTTTCTTCTCGTTAATTCCGTTATTGTATTTGTCACAGGTAAGTGTCACGTGTAAGTGTCCTGGCACTGCAAACGTGTTCATGAGAATTTGCAGTTTATTTTTATCATTGTACAGCAGACAGTGATCACCTGCAAAGGATAATTCGTGTATTCAATTCGTTCCTCGAAAGTACTTTGTCGAGGTCTGTGATTATTGCTGATAGAATATCAAAGTGCAGTTCAGGTTTGGCCGAATGCGTTCGACAGTGTAAGTGATAAGCATAACTTTTTCCTTCCCCCCCCCCCCCCCCCCAACCTGCTCTATATGTGTGAGAGCTTGACAGTCTACGCTGTAGGCTCCATGTTGTTAAATTCCTTCCCCGTGAATTGTCTGAAGTGCGTATTCCATATTCGCTTTCAGGACTACATACAACAATTAGTCCAATTTAGAGGACGCATGTCTGGTATCCATGGATATTTGCAGAAAACTAAACGGGGAAATGTGTCAGGGACATTCTGAAGAAGGCTCACAGACGCTGTCAAATAGGCATTACCACCTGGGAAAGCTTGGCTCAAAATAGTTCAACCTGTAATGCCACGTTCAAAACGGACGAAGCACTCAGCGAGTGTCTCCCTGAGAGGGAGTTCCACCACAGAGTCGCGATCAGAAAGTTTAGAACAGAGGGAATTCCAGTTCAAACTGCAGTTCATGTTTGCCAGTCACGACACAAAACTGCCAGCGCTCGTATCGGCTTGATCAGTCACAAGCGCACTCACCTGCGCACACATAGGTGGGATTCTGTAGTCTGTCAATGATGGCCTGTTGGATGAAGACACTAGAATAGATGAAACAGCAATTCGCAGCAGACTAAATAGCTTTGAAATCAAAATAGATTCGTGCGGAGTGTGGCTTAAGAGGATGGAACAATAGTCTTTACGGTACTTGTGTCTTGTTCACCCAAAACACACACAAAATATATTTTTAGCACCATATTTGAGGTAGCGACGTCACAGAATAGTCCACTTTTTAACTGTTGGGGGTGTCAAACATTCTACATGAACAGGCAATAATTTTTGCTTTCGCTTATTCCTGCTGTCTTACCAATGAATTACTTGAATCTGTTGACGTTAGTTCATAACAAGGAGTTTAGTTTCTACAGCAGCATGGCATTATCCATGCTGTCAGGCAATGTAATAATAACCATGCTATGGTGTTGTCCTTGACTGACCGACATGATAGATGGAGATGCAACAGGCACAATGTCGGCAGGACATCCCTGTGAGGCAAGGTACCTGCCTACAAGGGTCACACATGATGAACAGGAAGATCATTCTGTTTGTCTACTGCTGGTCTCAAAAGCTGACAGGCATCCATTTTTGCAAGATAATTCTAACCAAAACCATAACCCTAAAGGTTGGTTACGACACTGAAAACAACCATCTTTCCTACACTTCTACCTGTATCGACGTCTTTACTTATTTATATAAATAATATTAATTCGACCTGTCCTTCCCTTTTCCCAAAATTGAATGTTCCGTTGCAGTCATCAGACGTTAAATACGTAGGAAGAGAACCCTGGGAGCTCTGTTTGGGGTGAATTGCTACTGGACCACCAGTATCGAAACCCTTCGCCATTTGCTGAACGGAACTTAGCACCTATGGGTATGCCCGGAGTGCAGTGAGTTCGATTCTGAAGAACATAACAGAACAGAACAGAATATCTGTAAATACCTGCCGGCAATGAAGCTGTCAGTAGGTACATGGGCACTGGATGTATGTAAGTGTGCAACGTGAGTAAAAGCAGGTTCAATGCTGGCTGTGCGTGTGTTAGCAAGCTGAGTTGGTTGTCTGCAGCCCGGGGATGGAGGATGTGTTATTTCTGTGTCTACCTGAGAATTGTTGTGTCGTTAGTCAGATAGAAAGGTGTGGAGAGGGAAGAAGGGGGGGGGGGGTAGGTGAGAGTGAAGGTGAGATAGGTTAGGGTTGAAGAATAAAGGGCAAGTGTGTGTTTATGTGCTGTGTATGTGGATTGTGTGTGTGTTTATGTGCTGTGTATGTGGATTGTGTGTGTGTTTATGTGCTGTGTATGTGGATTGTGCGTGTGTTTATGTGCTGTGTATGTGGATTGTGTGTGTGTTTATGTGCTGTGTATGTGGATTGTGTGTGTGTTTCTGTGCTGTGTATGTGGATTGTGCGTGTGTTTATGTGCTGTGTATGTGGATTGTGTGTGTGTTTATGTGCTGTGTATGTGGATTGTGCGTGTGTTTATGTGCTGTGTGTGTGGATTGTGTGTGTGTTTATGTGCTGTGTATGTGGATTGTGTGTGTGTTTATGTGCTGTGTATGTGGATTGTGTGTGTGTTTATTTATTAGGGAGTAAAAAGATTGTTTCAGGACGAAAGAATGAGGGGATTAGTAGAGTTCAAAGTCGATTGAGTGAGCGGTGGGAGTGGATTTGTTAAGAGCAGAGGAAGATTTGGAGCTGGTGGGGCGAGTCGGTGGAGTGATTGAGTGGAAATAGCCAGTGGAGTGTGTGGAGTAATGGTGCTGGTGAATTAGTCAATGTGATGAGAGGTGGAGTTGTGTAACTGACGGAGTGTGCGAATGGAGAGTGGATTAGCAGAATGAATGAGTGAAGCTAGTGGATGAGTGAGTGGAGGGAGTTAGTCGACTGGCAGAGTGAGTGAGTGGATGGAGTTAGTCGATTAGCAGTAGGAGTGAGTTAAGCAAGGGGATGAGTGTGTAGGAGTTAATCGATTATCAGAATGAGTGAGTGGATAGAGTTAGCCGATTAGCAAAATGAGTGAGTGGATAGAGTTAGCCGATTAGCAAAATGAGTGAGTGGAGCTGGTGAGTGTGTGAGTCAGCCATTCTACACAGTGAATGAGTGAATGAGTGAATTAATTAAGAAAGTGAGTGAGCTGATTGAGTGGGCGTTGACCAATTGGGTCAGTTTGTCAATGCGTGAATGAACTGAATGTGTTAGTGAGTTACAGTCTGGTTGATGAGCGAGTGGAATTTGTTACTGAGTTAGTCAGCTTAGTTGATGAGCGAGTGGAATTTGTTTCTGAGTTAGTCAGTTTAGTTGATGAGCGAGTGGAATTTGTTAGTGAGTTAGTCAGTTTAGTTGATGAGCGAGTGGAATTTGTTAGTGAGTTAGTCAGTTTAGTTGATGAGCGAGTGGAATTTGTTAGTGAGTTAGTCAGTTTAGTTGATGAGCGAGTGGAATTTGTTACTGAGTTAGTCAGTTTAGTTGATGAGTGAGTGCAATTTGTTACTGAGTTAGTCAGTTTAGTTGATGAGCGAGTGCAATTTGTTAGTGAGTTAGTCAGTTTAGTTGATGAGCGAGTGGAATTTGTTTCTGAGTTAGTCAGTTTAGTTGATGAGCGAGTGGAATTTGTTAGTGAGTTAGTCAGTTTAGTTGATGAGCGAGTGGAATTTGTTAGTGAGTTAGTCAGTTTAGTTGATGAGCGAGTGGAATTTGTTAGTGAGTTGGTCAGCTTAGTTGATGAGCGAGTGGAATTTGTTACTGAGTTAGTCAGTTTAGTTGATGAGCGAGTGGAATTTGTTAGTGAGTTAGTCAGTTTAGTTGATGAGCGAGTGGAATTTGTTAGTGAGTTAGTCAGTTTAGTTGATGAGCGAGTGGAATTTGTTATTAGTTAAAAGGCTATGGGAGGAATCAAGTCAGTAAACGTGTGGGTACGGTAATGTGCTGGTGAGGGGTTGATAGAGGGGATGAGTCAGTTAGTTTACCCAGTGATTAAGGAAGCAGGTGTTAGTTAGTTAGTTAGTTAGTTAGTTAGTTAGTTAGTTGCCCACGACAAGCAAAGATGGCGTCAGTGTTAGACACGGTAATTCAGATGTGAAGGCATATGACTGAACAGTCCAAATGTGAGCGTTGCAAACTCTATCGCACTAAAGGCCCACGTGAATAACATTTATAATAGGGCAGTAATGCATTCTGTTTTTTATTGCAGTTTGCTTTTCCTGGTTCTCTTCTAATTGATGCAATCGCTATGTGTGATGGCAGTGAGCCAGGATGAGCGGTTTAGCGCAAATGACAGTCAGTCATTGCAGTAATTGAATTAGTGGCTTGAGTCGAGTCACTCAACTAGCCAATGGAATAAGTGAATGCATCTGCATGTTGTTCCGCTTTGTCAATGTAACTGGCATCCTCCACGTTCATTGGGCGCTCAGTTACTCACATTACAATCAGATGTAACGTACCAATGCTCCATCTTAAGTTCGCATTGTCTCACCACGAAATCCGTCCCATTACAGTAGCCTGGTCAACAAAGTGCGGATCAACGCTTTGATTTGTGTAATACCTGAAAAGTCTAGCATTGCACTACATCTTGGAGAGCTCTGACTATCTTCCTCAGCGTGTCCCGGGACGTAATAAGAGCCAATATGACCCGTTAACAAGTGGCAATTTAGCAGAAGTACGAGCATCATCGATGTATCAGATCTGTAATAAATTGATAAGCTTTACTAGTGCATTACCTCTGCTAGTGCATTACTTTTACTAGAACATGACCTGTGCTAGTGCCAAACGGGATAACACGATAAAAGCTACATATTTGCTTGCTTAGCACAATACATTACCCATCAGGCATCAGACTACTTAGCTGTCAAACCATGACAGTGCCACCCCTTGCGGATACCTAAAGCCCGCATTGAGGATTGAAGAATAGGACAACTGCACATCATTTTATTTATCTTTTAAATGATTTTAAAGGACTCTCGCATTTTATGGGGCATGCGCTTCTGCTGCCATGGTTATGCTGGGGTTCACTGCTACAAAAGAGCTGACATCATGGCTTCAGAAACACATATTACAGATAGAGGGAGCCGAGATAGTGCAGTAATTAGTGGACTGACTTTCCAGTCCAGCTGTAAGGGTTCGGTCCCAAGTTAGTGCGTGATTTTTCGTTTCGCAAAATGGAACTTGTGGTAGATCCAACCTCAATAATCGGGTACCAGAATAATCTAGGAATGAAAATGCGATCATTGTGATGTTGACAGATGGCCTACTTTAGATAGGCCGTCTAACTCATCGGGAAAAACTCTTTTGAAACGTCAAATTCATTGGCTGACTAAACTTGCATGTGTCAGCTATTACAGCGTGTTCAGGAAACAAAGATGCAGTTGGTTTCATGGCAAGATTCTGTGAAAGGATCACTCTCTACAATCTAATGTGTTGTGTACAGTATTGTGAATTTGTTTCATTTCTCTGTGTGGAGAATGAATTGATTATAAACCCCTGCCGAAGACGAATGTGTCGGACTGAAAGGTGCAAATATCGTAGTCAAACTGTAAACTAGTGACACAGTGCAGTCCGTTCTCCAGACTACATCCTGCTACTTGCAAATCCCTGTTCAAGGTTTGGTAGGGGGAGATTGAGAACGAACACAGAAAAAGAAGACTAAAAACCGTGGCACTATATAAGTTCTGTCATTTAGTCGGCCAGTGAATGTGGGATTCCCCGTGAGTTAGAAGGCCTGTAGCTATATTAGGCTGCGGTTGACTCCATCACTTCTAGTGTGCCGTTGGTCAAGAAAAATATTGACCTAACACTATATTCATAATAATGCACATTTGCATGTTAACGGGATCTTAACTAAAATAAAATAGTTATATACGAATAGGAGTGACATTTCTTATTTTATGTTGTTGCTACGGATCCAGCTGTATCCAAGCTCTCTTCCTTTCTCCCAGGGCAATGTAATTGTATCTGTGCATGTTAATCATTTTGTTTGTTTAGTGTCATACAAAGTTTTCCTTTTATCTGACCTTGGAGGAATAAGCGTTTTCGAGACATTGTTGAGATCCAGCACTCAAATAGATAATGAAAGACGGGTTCGTATGGGTGTGTACACAGCTGCGAATCTAGAGGGAGGTGGTGGTTGGATTCTGTTCAGGTGCTTGTTAAGTGGGATGTGTTGGGTTCTGTGTAGAAAAGAGGTGATCTGATCTGTCCTTTCCATTGAAATAGGGCTTGCTAAATGTCTGTAGATCTCCTTTTTCGTGTTTCTCATGGCCGATTTGCTCAACCAAGCTACTTTATTTGCTGTTCTTACGGAAATATTGCCTTTTCAGTGCCCAGGGATCCATTGTAAACTATTTTGACGACATGGGAAGAGATAATGTGGTAAAATCAGGTCTACAATGTCCAGCATGTGCTAGTGCCTTAACTTAACTTAGCTTAACTTAACCTAACTTAGCTTAACTTAACCTAACTTAGCTTAACTTAACTGAACTTAGCTAAACTTAACTGAACTTAACCTAACTTAGCTTAACTTAACTTTACTTAACCTTATTCTTCTTCTTCTTACGCTGTCAGACGTCGACCTTTATTTTTTCGAAAAAGGCAGCGGTCATCCTGGGGCTGTCGACACTGCCATAGAGATTGTATAGTGTTGCCACTGGTGATGGCCACATCTGCTCTATCTGGTCCTTGTATGTCGGGCAGTTTTGCAGCAAATGCTCAGCGGTCATTTTCCCTGTACCACACGAGCATTCGTCAGGCCCACCTATCTTCAATTTGTTGAATAGGTGGTACCTCAGTCTATTGTGGCCAGTGCGAAGTATGAAGACCACGACCTGCTCTCTTCTGTTCAACTGGTAATAGGCATCGTTTTTTGTGTAGCCAGTATGTTCTGTTTCCCATTTGGTCATGTATCTAGCTCTAATAAGCCGTTTTGACTCTTCGTATGTCACACTAGAATCTGGTTGTGGTAGTCTTGCACCTTCTTTTGCCAGTCTGTCTGCCTCCTCGTTGCCTTGGATGTTGCAGTGGGATGGAACCCACTGTACCACTACTCTTTTGGGTGCGGACTGCTGGCATAGTTGACAGAGTACTGCTCTTAAATCATTAAGTTCAGTATTTGTCTGGCTTTTCAGTGCTGTGACTACGGCCAGAGCATATGTAAGCAGGACTATATGGCTTTCATTCTTTTACCTGCCACCATTTCTTCCACTGCCGCCCTCAGTGCCTCTGCCTCAGCTCTGAAATTGCTTGTGTATTTTCCAGTTGCCAATGACAGTGTTATTTTTCTGCCATTTGGTAGGCTCAGGACTGCCCCTGCCCCTCCGTGATGTGTTGTGTTTGTTACAGAACCGTCGGTGTATGCATGGGTCCAGTCCATGCTTGGGTAGTTTTTCGTTATGTACCTCAGGGTTGTATCTCTTACTTAACCTAACTTAACTGAATTTGACTTAAACGAACTTACCTTAACTTAACCGAATTTAACTTAAATTAACTAAACTTAACTTAAATTACCATAAACTTTACTTCTTTTCTTTATTCTGGTTTAAAAGACTCTGGTCTGTATATATCCAGCCTCTTCTACACCCACTTTATCTAAAAATAACTATACGCAAGCAATCTATTCCGAAATACATTAACTGACCTTGCCACTACTATTTCCTGTAGCAATGCATTTCAAACATTCATCACTATCTGCATTAAACAATATTTCATAATCTCTTATCTGAATTATTTTTTAATTAATTTGTAGCTATGTCATTTGTTCTTTTAGCCGGCTGTATTTTGAAAAAAAAATAAATTGTTATAGTATAATTTATCCATTTCTTTGATTATCTTATCAACCTTTATTAAATTGTATTAAATCATCTCGAATTCTCTTTTCTACATACT
The DNA here is from genome assembly GCA_036924085.1 of Ariolimax columbianus. Lineage (NCBI taxonomy): Eukaryota > Metazoa > Mollusca > Gastropoda > Stylommatophora > Arionidae > Ariolimax > Ariolimax columbianus. The sequence continues at coordinate 44,946,035 of JAVGWX010000017.1, forward strand.
GAGTCTTTCCTCATAACTATATTTCTGGAATCCAACTATCAGTTTGTGTCGTTCTTTGTATCCTTTCCAGAATGTTTTATCTCCTCTACGATAAGGACTGCACACCTGTACACAGTACTCAAACGAGGCATAACTAATCCTTTATACAAGTTGACTATCGCCTCCTTGCACCTTTGTTTAATATTTCTTTTTATCATACTTAACATTGCATTTGTCTTTTTCGTTGTTACCTAGACTTGCTCATTTATTGTACCTGTATGATCTATTATAACACCTAGGTCCCTTTCCTCTTCACTTCCTAATATTGTTCTCTCCAATCTCTCTCTCTCTCTCTCTATATATATATATATTCACAAACACAGCTCATGCACTCATATATGTACGCGCGTCCATTATCTCCTGTTTAATGTTCATCTCTCAGCCTCTATTTTTCTCTCATTCTCATCCGTAAAGAGATTTACACAAAATAGGAAGATAAATGGTAAAGACAAGGTTCCAGACATGCTCGCAAGCATAATTGTTAGCCTTCTGTAAACAAAGTTGGTTCCTCTCTGACACACACACCTGGCAGCAATCAACATGGTCCTGTACACGCCCGCCCCTGGCGTTTATGCTCTACGAAGGTGTGTACCGTTTCTAGTGTAATTATAAACATGGTCGAAGCTAACACTACGCCTATCGTGCCATCTCTAGGATGCAATTTCCCATCTGGCCACATTATGAATACCTGAAATTCCTGACTTATAGGTAAGGATGGAGTCATTACTGGCAATGGTGTTGGGGATGACGTGTGAGTGACTTCAATGTTAAGTGGTAAAAAAAAAATTAATGACAAAAATGTTAAAGTTGATTAAAGGTAAGACTAATCAACATTTTTTTAAATGGGTCTGGTCAGATACCGCACCGAGACGAGAACACAAACAAAACCTACGTTACGACCAATAAGCCTTCATAATAGACAACAAATAACAACAAGTATTGCCACAAACATTACACAAAGCTAAGTTAGTGTAGCCAAGTATTGCCACAAACAGTACACAAAGCTAAGTTAGTGTAGCCAAGTATTGCCACAAATAGTACACAAAGCTAAGTTAGTGTAGCCAAGTATTGCCACAAATAGTACACAAAGCTAAGTTAGTGTAGCCAAGTATTGCCACAAACAGTACACAAAGCTAAGTTAGTGCAGCCAAGTATTGCCACAAATAGTACACAAAGCTAAGTTAGTGCAGCCAAGTATTGCCACAAATAGTACACAAAGCTAAGTTAGTGCAGCCAAGTATTGCCACAAATAGTACACAAAGCTAAGTTAGTGCAGCCAAGTATTGCCACAAATAGTACACAAAGCTAAGTTAGTGCAGCCAAGTATTGCCACAAATAGTACACAAAGCTAAGTTAGTGCAGCCAAGTATTGCCACAAATAGTACACAAAGCTAAGTTAGTGCAGCCAAGTATTGCCACAAATAGTACACAAAGCTAAGTTAGTGCAGCCAAGTATTGCCACAAATAGTACACAAAGCTAAGTTAGTGCAGCCAAGTATTGCCACAAATAGTACACAAAGCTAAGTTAGTGCAGCCAAGTATTGCCACAAATAGTACACAAAGCTAAGTTAGTGCAGCCAAGTATTGCCACAAATAGTACACAAAGCTAAGTTAGTGCAGCCAAGTATTGCCACAAATAGTACACAAAGCTAAGTTAGTGCAGCCAAGTATTGCCACAAACAGTACACAAAGCTAAGTTAGAGTAGCCAAGTATTGCCACAAACAGTACACAAAGCTAAGTTAGTGCAGCCAAGTATTGCCACAAATAGTACACAAAGCTAAGTTAGTGCAGCCAAGTATTGCCACAAATAGTACACAAAGCTAAGTTAGAGTAGCCAAGTATTGCCACAAACAGTACACAAAGCTAAGTTAGAGTAGCCAAGTATTGCCACAAACTACACAAAGCTAAGTTAGAGCACTCTAATATTGTGACTAGAAAATGAATAACCTATTTAACGTGTCCGGCAACTCCTAAAAGTATCGGACTAGAAATCAGCTGCCTTGCAAGCCCCTTTACTTGCTGCTATAAGATATGATGTTCACTGATCTTGCATTTAGGGGCAGTTATACAGATGTTCGGTGTCTTGGGTAGCTCAGAATGGACAGACAACGTCGTCCGCATATCTCCATTTTTTAAAATTCGATCCACCATTGGACACTCCCCATCGTATTCTTTTCATGGCTCTCCACACGTGATATGACATAGTATGCCCGGACGCAAGTTCTTCTCTGATCTCAATCCATGAACTCACCATATGTTTGCGACCATTTTTCGGTGCTGTTTTGTACAGGTTGCTGGTCTGTTAAATGTAATCTGAAGTAAATGTGTCCTTGATTTCAGTCGTTCCACTTCTGGCTTATATCCAAAAAGGGAATGTCTCTTATCACAGGACTGTTTTTTTCTTTCGACTTCTGACCCAAAGCAACTCATGATTCCTGGCGGTACGATGCCAGCGATTGTATAAACGTTTCCCTTTTGTGTTGGCTTAAGGCTAAAAAAATAATGGGAGATGAAGAAAACGTGTGATAATACCAGAAACTGTCAATGATTCGTGACTTTGAACGCGCAGGAAAAAAAGGTTTTGGAAAAGACAATTGGCGTGAAACAAAGTTAGTTTTAAAATAATGATAAAATGAAGATTTGGTAAAGAACAGTAACAAACACTTGCCAAACGACGATAGAAAATACTTCTTAGACCGAGCCGATAACAACAATTCTCAGCGCCTGTACATAATTGATGATTGTTTCACCAGTTTGGAAGGAAACAATCTTCTTTTTCTTCTTCGTCGTTCGGTCTCAAACTCCCGCTATCAAGCTCTGAACGTTCTCAAACTCCCGCTATCAAGCTCTGAACGTTCTCAAACTCCCCTACCAAGCCATGAATGTTCTCAAACTTCCGCTACCAAGCTCTGAACGTTCTCAAACTCCCGCTACCAAGCCCTGAACGTTCTCAAACTCCCCTACCAAGCTCTGATCGTTCTCAAACTTCCCTACCAAGCCCTGAACGTTCTCAAACTTCCCTACCAAGCCCTGAACGTTCTCAAACTCTCGCTACCAAGCCCTGAACGTTCTCAAACTTCCCTACCAAGCCCTGAACGTTCTCAAACTCTCGCTACCAAGCCCTGAACGTTCTCAAACTCTCGCTACCAAGCTCGGATCGTTCTGAAACTCCTCTACCAAGCCTCTACCTGCAAGTAGCAGGATGTCAGTAAAACGGAATGCGTTCTGTCGTAGTTTACATCTTGACTGCGATCTTTGCACCTTTCGGTCCGACACACCCGAATTCAGCATGTCATTTTTGGATACCAGGTTAATCTTCCCTCTTCGATCCCTTCTCCAGAGCCAATCTGTTCTGTTGCAGCCTGTTATCCAGGATCACCGAGTGGAGGGGCAGAAGGGTCTTGGCTGCCCTGGCCTTGACACTAACAATGTGCTTTGGCCGCTGACTGCTACAGCTCATGGACTACTCATGACCTTGCTCTTAGATATAAGAAGAGCCACTGCAACCCGTTAGACTTATCAATACATACATCCCATATCATCATCATTAGCAATACCCGCTGCTCCTTTTGAGACAGAAGCCATTGACAACCTTCCTACTGCAAGTTTCTTTTTGGTTGTTTTCTTTTGCGTCCGTCTCATTTCTGTATTCCCCAAGGCGGTATGCGTTGCACTACGGTTTTTGTGTTGCGCCTGTCCTCCTAGTGCATCCGACTTTGGCATGCATTCTATGTAAGGGTCTGCTTCCTCCTGAATTTTTTAAGGGTTTGCTTCCTGGGGTAACGGTCGGTGCTGTGATGAGGATCGAACCCAGCACCTTCGGGTTGTGAGCCGTGTCACTAATCCACTAGCTCAAGCCGTTTCCCATACTGCAAGTCAGATCTTGAGCTTCCATTTCTCTCTCTCTCTCTCTCTCTCTCTCTCTCTCTCTCTCTCTTCATTTTAGGTGTATAGACCAAAAGTTTACATTCAGTCTTATCTCCAGTTGTTTCTTGTCTACCTCTTTTCCTCTTTCCTTGTGGATTCCATGACAGGGCATGTTTGACAACGTTTGACAGTGCTTTCCGTAACGTGTGTCATATATACATACACACATGCATTATAGAAGAAACGTAAGGGATGTCCCACGACGGACTTGACCACTGGTAGTGAACGAAGTGTGAGAGACTTCAGTATACTAAGATTCAGCTTGTTTGAAGTGAGACGGCCGGTTCCCTTATTCACTGTCCTTTCATTCCTTGACGACAAGTCATGTACCCATTTACAGCTAGGTTGAGAGGAGCGTGAAATTATAAATTATAAAATACTTTTCGAAAGGACCATTCCTTGGCCATAAGTAGAGTAAACTAGTAAAACAAAGAATGCGACTATAAAAAGTAAAGAGCTCAGCGGTCTTAGCTTAGAGCAACAACAGCATCCTCAACCGCCGTATCAGCTATTGATCCATCTGTATTTTTTTTAAAAACCCAGTTGAGTTACAGACAGACTTAGCTACTAGTAGTAAAATATTATTTTAATAACATCATGTAATTTTGTCTTCTTGTTCTATTTTCAGCATTTCGCACGTGACCAAGTCTGACCAATCATGAGCTCCCTTGAAGAACGCCGCGAGGCCCGCAGACGCCGCCGTGGGACTGATGAGGAGTAAGTCGAATATCTTGATGAACGAATGTCACCTCAGCCACTTGCTTACTTCTTGTTGTTCTCTTTAACCAACTAATATTTTGTTGTTATCTGTCGTTTTCTTGTACATAACTTCAGTTACTTCCCACCCTTCCTTATCCTTTTGTTCTAAACGCTTCCTTGCAGTTGACGACTTGAGTTGTTCTTAGCTATTTCAAATGTGTAAGGTTGCTCTGGTATGTTTGGCTCTATTCGATTAAATGTAATATGGCCACAAAGTCCTTTTATCCCAGCCTTTATCAAACATTTTGTTTTTGAGGATCTCTTCGAAAAAGTATAAATTGTTATCGTAGCTGGTTCGCTCCGCTGCGTCGATATATCGTTTTATTAACTTTTTACGAGGCAACAGTACCGATGTTTTGGATAGAGCTATTGGCATACTTAAATAGAGCTATTGGCATACTTAAATAGAGCTATTGGCATACTTAAATAGAGCTATTGGCATACTTAAATAGAGCTATTGACATACTTAAATAGAGCTATTGGCAAACTTAAATAGAGCTATTGGAATTCTTAAATAGAGCTATTGGCATACTTAAATAGAGCTATTGGCATACTTAAATAGAGCTATTGGCATACTTAAATAGAGCTATTGGCAAACTTAAATAGAGCTATTGGCATACTTAAATAGAGCTATTGACATACTTAAATAGATTTATTGGCATACTTAAATATAGCTATTGGCATACTTAAATAGAGCTATTGGCAAACTTAAATAGAGCTATTGGCATACTTAAATACAGCTATTGGCATACTTAAATAGAGCTATTGGCATACTTAAATAGAGCTATTGGCATACTTAAATAGAGCTATTGGCATACTTCAATAGAGCTATTGGCATACTTAAATAGAGCTATTGGCATACTTCAATAGAGCTATTGGCATACTTAAATAGAGCTATTGGCATACTTAAATAGAGCTATTGGCATACTTAAATAGAGCTATTGGCATACTTAAATAGAGCTATTGGCATACTTAAATAGAGCTATTGGCATACTTAAATAGAGCTATTGGCAAACTTAAATAGAGCTATTGGCATACTTAAATAGAGCTATTGACATACTTAAATAGATTTATTGGCATACTTAAATATAGCTATTGGCATACTTAAATAGAGCTATTGGCAAACTTAAATAGAGCTATTGGCATACTTAAATACAGCTATTGGCATACTTAAATAGAGCTATTGGCATACTTAAATAGAGCTATTGCCATACTTAAATAGAGCTATTGGCATACTTAAATAGAGCTATTGGCATACTTCAATAGAGCTATTGGCATACTTAAATAGAGCTATTGGCATACTTAAATAGAGCTATTGGCATACTTAAATAGAGCTATTGGCAAACTTAAATAGAGCTATTGGCATACTTAAACAGAGCTATTGGCATACTTAAATAGAGCTATTGGCATACTTAAACAGAGCTATTGGCATACTTAAATAGAGCTATTGGCATACTTAAATATAGCTTTATATGCCAATATAAGGAAGTTGATCTGTTTCAAAAACACACGGGCCTAAAAGTTCGAAATATTTCGGTGTGAATACATTCATGATAGGCTGGCTCTTCTGTCCATTAACCATATCACACAAATAAAAATAAATAAATATTCGCCTAGGCATCTGATACCCGTTGCGTCGGTCGGACGCCACCATGACCAGTCAAAACGGCGCTCTGCCAGCCTGAGAGCGCTGCTGCGTCCCTTCAGGGCAGTGGGGATGTCGACCGCGATCCCTGGGAGGGAGCCTGGTACTTCGCTGCCTTGAGATAGAGGCGGGACTTGAGAGGAGGGACTGTTTGAGGAGTTCTCCTCCTCCTCTCGTATTAGATCCAGCATTAAATAAGTATTCTGATGAGAACGTCACAGAAATTGGGACATAGAACAGAGAGAAAAATTAAAGAGGATTATGAGACTAATTGCATCAAACAACACTGAGATTGAGTTGGGCGACACACTCCTACAAGATCTGGAACATTTGATATATCATGGTTGTAATTGGGAGAATCTTTTCAAATAACAAGAAATCAAATACAAATTCACATTTTAACTCGAATTTATTGTCCATTCTTTTGTATGGCAAATGGCAGGACAATCTGCTTTTAATTGATCAGTCATATTAGAATACTCCCCCTCGTCCTCACCCTCTTCTATCACCCCATTACGACGTTTTCAAAACACAAAGACTTTGTGTCCATCCGGTTTGCAAGTTTGTTTCTTCTCCGTTTCTTTCTTTCGTGTTTTCTAATTTTTGTTAAAACATCTCAAACTGAGGTCGGCAACCATTCACGTGATATGGCTCAGACCAAGCTGATTGGTGGATGGGATGGACTAGAGCTTTAAGTTTGATTAGAACGTTGAAAAACGAATTTAAAATGCGTAATTATCAGTGTCGACATATCTCTTGAAGATGGTAGTGTGGAAACACCCTTATCTTTTGGAGGTAGTAGTGGGGAAACATTCTTATCTCTTTGAGGTGATAGTAAAAAACGTCATTATCTCTTAGAGGTGATACTTGAAAACGGCAATATATCTTGGAGGTGATAATATAAAACTTCAATAACTCTTGGAGATGATTGTGGAGAAGCGCCCATATCTCTTGGAGGTGATTGTAGAGAAGCGCCCATATCTCTTGGAGGTGATTGTAGAGAAGCGCCCATATCTCTTTGAGGTGATTGTAGAGAAGCGCCCATATCTCTTGGAGGTGATTGTAGAGAAGCGCCCATATCTCTTGGAAGTGTTTGTTGAGAAGCGCCCATATCTCTTGGAGGTGATTGTGGAGAAGCGCCCATATCTCTTGGAGGTGATAGTTCCAAACGCCGAATTGCAAGTCCTCCCATAATCACATCTTAACGGTTACCAGCCCCATCAAGGGCAGAGTTCAGATCCTACACTGTTGGGTAGACTAGATGTCAACAGGGGACCCCCAAGAGCCACAATTTTCTCGGACCTAGCAAGCCTCACCTGCTCTAGACGTAGCAAGCCTCACCTTCGTTAGATCTAGCAAACCTTAATTTCTTTAGACCTGGTAAGCGTTCCTCGGACGTAGCAAGCCTCACTTTTCTCAGACCTAGCAAGCCTCACCTTCTCTAGACCTAACAAGCCTCACCTTCTCTAGATCTAGCAAGCCTCACCTTCGTTAGATCCAACAAACCTTACTTTCTTTAGACCTGGTAAGCGTTCCTCAGGCGTAGCAAGCCTCACCTTCTCTAAACCTAACAAGCCTCACCTTCTCTAGATCTAGCAAGCCTCACCTTCGTTAGATCCAGCAAACCTTACTTTTTTAAACCTGGTAAGCGTTCCTCAGACGTAGCAAGCCTCACCTTCTCTAGACCTAACAAGCCTCACCTTTCTCAGACATAGCAAGCCTCACCTTTCCTAGACCTCGCAAGCCGGAGGAAGGAAACCACCCATCGGTTACTACTAGTAACCAAATGAAAGTCCCACAGGCAAACCCGAGAAGACACGAGACTGCGGCTCCCAAGGGCCGACCAAATGGACGTGCAGGAGAAATTTAAAATGTTTTGGCTTCCTGCCATGAGAAACTAACCTGACTGATTGAAGCTCAAGACTTGTAGTTCCATTATTATTCAATAGCAAATGTACACAGTCGTCTTCGTCAGTCATATTTCTATTTCAATAAAGAAGTCTGTTAATGGGAGGTTTTCAAGAAGAGTATATTTTTGAAGACAATCGTGGGATGTGTAGATTAGGTCTAAGGACCAGATCCAAACCACGAGCTGTATGTTTCAAGTTTCTTTATTAATTGAACTGTATGACTTTATTGTATTTTTATTTGTCTGTTTCTAAAGATCTTGAATGCTTGACCCTATTAACCTTGTGTGTACGTAATTCATGAATGCTATCGTGTGCACGCCTTGTCACACTAACCACACTTATAGTTATAACCACCATGTGCAATAAAACACTGCTGTAGATGAGGTAATACAGCAGAGGTGTCAAGATAAAACCACCGCGTGGGCTTCGTGAAGACTTCTTCTTCCTCGTTCGTCTTCAGATCTCGACCAATGGTACAAACGAAGACAGCGTCAACATGAGGTTCCGTGAACTTCCGTTCAGTTTCTCGTGGAAGGACGCTGGCTGTTGCCAAATGTTACTTTTTTTGTTGGTATACAGTTGACAGGACTGCAAAATTTGTTCTGCCGTCATAGGGGCTGTGCAGCAGGCACACATTTCTGTAGTGCCAATCTTGAACTTGTACAGATAGCATCTCAGTCTGTTGTGTCTTGCGCGTAGCCAGAGCATAATCATCTGGAGAGTTGGTGGTAGGCTTCGTTTTCTATGTGGCAAGAGTGGTATTTTTTCAATTGTCCAACGGTCTTAAAATAGCGGTAATGGAAGTTATGGTGGCGGGAAACAGAGGCACAGGCAGACCAAGCATGCGATGGTACCAAGATGTCAAGGAATACGTGGGCATGACTCTGGAGCAGGCTGGAAATTTGGCATGAAATCGAGTTTGTTACCGACGGACTGTGATGGGAGCGAAGTTCTGCAAAGGTTATGAGGACATGCTACATGATGATGTCCAATGGTAGCATGAAGACAAAGTCGAGAAATCAAAGACCGCTTCACAGTATAACTATTCTCGTTTCCAATGCCTCTGTAACTGACTATGTCATTGTCTCTTGCTAGTCTGTTTGCAATGTTTTATTTTCTGAAAACCGTCATTACCTTGCGAGAGATCATGTTCTTTGTTGCAGAATTCATCTTCTGTTATGCGGATTTCAATGTATCTACAAAAATTGTCATTCTTCTTTTATTTCACACTTCATCTGCGTTTATTTTTGTAGTGATATTCGTTTTGCTTTGAACGGATTTATATTGACTGTTTTAATATATAGACATATATGTTCGCTTATTTGTTCATATTAAATTATCTCTCGTTATCAAGCAAAGTATTATGTAGGCTGCATGATATGGCATAGCACAGCGCATGCGTTCATAGGGCAGTGATTTGGGGATCTTCAAATACAGCATCGTTATGCTCACTTATAATCAGCATGGCAAGAAGCAGTAAAACTATTTATTGTAATTGTATTAGCTTCTTCTTCTTCTTCTTCTTCTTCTTCTTCTTCTTCTTCTTCTTTATCATTTTTGTTCGTTCTCAAACTCCGACAACAAGCTCTGAAAAGGGATTTGCAACTAGCTGGATGTAGTCCTGAGAACGGAATGCGTTGTGTCGTAGTTTACAGCTAGACTGCGATATTTGCACCTTTCAGTCCGATATATCCAACTTCAGCATGTCATTTTTGGGTATCAGGTTAGCCTTCCCTCTTTCGATCCCTTCTCCTTAGCCAGTCTGCCCTGTTGCAGCCTGTTATCCAGAATCATCACGCTGAGGTGTAGAAGGGGAAAGGTATTGGCAGCTCTGGATCACTGGCCCTGACGCTAGCAGTCAGCTATGGGTGGCTGACCGCTGCAGCTCATGCACTGTTTAGCATCTTGATCCCGACTGTCTCACCAAAATTCTTCTAAACTGCAGAAATAATACAAGGACAGTCCCATAGCCTACAGTGATTGGGGTGTTGAATTTCTCAGCCGCAATACCTCGGAACTCTAGCATACAAAATGTGTCTTAAGATTCTGTCAGAGATTATCATTATATCTTACAAATGTCCTCTCTTATTCTAAATGTAGTTCGCAGTTATGGGTTGATGTTGTTGCTGCTGCTGTTGTTGCAAATAATTCGATCGAATTTAATTCCAAACCGTGGTGACATTTCTTTGGTGAAGGGTCACAATGGCGATTCTAACATCCTGAAGCGTATGTGAGAAGGTGTAACTGGTCCTTCTGGCTGTATTGCTATCTAGTAATCCTAGTAAGCTCCCAGTATGGGTGTAACAGTGTCGATCCCCGCCCCGTTAGCAAGACTGTTTTCAGAAGTTCTGTTGATAAGAGGTTTGGTCCCCTTGTTGAATGCCCACATTAAGTAGGTTTACTCTTTTGTGCGCCCTGAAAAGGACGTTTAGTGGCAGGTTACCGTAGCTTTCCTCACTACCCGAGCCTGCTGTTGAGGGTAAATCTGGGTCGTCCAGGCGGTTGTGCTATGCTTGGCTTCATCTGCGTGTCGCTCACTACTACGGGGTCACTTCGGTTTCCCACCACGTTAGCCAGGCTGCCAATGCGAACAGTCCGTTCCCAGGGAGGACTATATGGAAGTCGAGGTGGATGTCTTGTGCCAGTATACTTTGCCTGACCCTCACTGGCGTGTATGGTGATCATGTTGGGCCTGGCCAGACGTTAGTTTTCCTCCCCAGGTTGGGTCTTAAATCTGTCCCGGATGTTAATTAATCCTCATTCGTTGTTGTGGGTAAGCGTCGACCGTTTCTGTATGTCTGTGTGTACCCAATAAACTACTTGCAGACCTGTACTATGAACTTAAAGATTTAGTTCTGGTGCTCCTACATTCCTAACGTATTGAATGTCACTACCTCGCTGCTTTGCAGGATACATGTTTACGAGAAAGGCTTCGGGAGTAAACCCTGAAGAAAAATGTGCATCATGTGCAATCTCCAGTCGTCTCGATCATGTCTTTCCGCTTGTCAATTGTAGTTCAGAACAAGCGACTGGGGTTGAAGTATTGCGCAGAGCGTCTTCACTGGAATCCAAATCACCGCGCGTCACCCGTTTCAGCAGACAGAACATCTACACGTCAGTAGGTTATGTACAATATAAAAGACAAATACGCAGTTTGACGATGAAAGGTCCTGTCCCTTCCCTCACCCCTCCTCCACATCCCCATTTCAATATTTCTCCCTCCTCCAACTTCTTCTCTCATCACCTCTTCAACCCACGCACCCCATCTCAACCTTCGTGTTTCATTCTCCTTTAAACAGAACACCACATTGCACATCTCCGCTCCACTCTAACACGCCCATATGTTTTCGCTCAACCGTCCTAAAAGCCGATCAGCAATTAAACCCGACCATCACTCCTAATTACATCTATGCCACCTTTCTTAACCCTTCCATCTGACCGTGTTGTAGTGCCTCGGGACAAGTGCCGTTTTGACCCAGTTATTATAACATCACATGATTAGATCAGCTAATCAGATCTCCTCCACAAATGTTTGATAAACAGACAGGTACACATTTAATAATTAATTAGATATATATTTTCCGTTCATACTTGCAATACATATGGTTTTTAATACCCATACTGCTCCACTTGGACAATATTTTTGAAATGTTGCCTATAACATTCCATAAAATCAATCACAAGATTATGGTGGGGAAGGGGGGGGGGGGGGGGGGGAGGGCGAAGAGAAGGGAGAGCAAAATTCGAAAAAGGGTAAGGAACTCGCTTCTTAAGAAACGAACGAAAGCACAGAACGGCCTGTAATCGACAGCCGCAGATTTCAAGCGACCACTGATCTCAATTGAGGTGAGATTAAGCACCTAGTCCTGTCGGAGATGGACGATAAGTTCGGATGTCCCGTTTCAATTATGTGCACGTCAAAGAACCCTTTGGCCCTTAGACATTGAAAACAGCAGGACATTAGCAGCTGAATCGGCACATATTTCGAATAATAATGAAATTCCTGCTCAAAACGCCATCTACCTTTTTCCGGGAGTTATAGGCCGCTAGAAGTGAGATCATAAACAAATCTACCTTCCACTACCTGCCAATTGGCACGCACCTGCGTTTTTTAAATACCAGGAATTCAAAGTATTCTAAGTATGTGAATATCAGAGACAATCATAATTACATAATTATGCATACTGATCATTTTGAGCTCTAAATAACACAATTTTTTTTACTCGGGTTCGAGATCTGAAAAATAAATAATCGGTTTTCTTAGGTTTCTCCATAATTAAAAGGATGAAAAATGATAATTTAGAGATTTCACTGTCTGATGTCACAACTTTTGCTGAGTTATGACCTAGGCAGGTGGGTAGATAGGTAGGTAAGTAGGTAGGCAGGTAGGTAGATAAAAAGGCAGACATATAGGTAGGTAGGTAGGTAGGCAGGTTTGCGGGCAGGTAGATAAACAGGCAGACAGGTAGGTAGATAAGTAGGTAGGTAGGTGGGTGCGTAGCTGGTTAGGTAGGAAGACCGCTTATGATGAGAAGGGTCTGAACGTGTATGAACACGTTGAGTGATCGAGTCACAGGCTGCACGCAATGAGGATAATGTTTTTTTCAATTTGATCTAAACAGGTGGAACGTGTACGCCTGCTGGAACAGGAACATGATAGCAAGAGTCACTTCCCATCCTTGTTGTCATATCCATGGTCGACTTTAAGAGCTGGTTGTACGGGGACATTCTCGGCAATGCCGCCCACGTCCATAAATAAGCCAAACGGCGACGGTTTATCATGGTGAATGGGCTTTCGAGGCGTGTCTGTTGAGAGACTTCGTCATTTTAAATCCGGTCACACCAGTGGATCGCAAAAATACGCCTCTGACTGGGCACGCGGAAGGCTTCAATTAGCTTCGTATCGCTCCGCAGAATAGTCCAGGTTTCTGAACCTTGAACCGCAGTCAGTCCATCAGGACCCGGCGATTTATTTTATTCATTGAGTTTACCGCGCTCGTTACATCTGACAATGACAGTTTCTCTAACCCGAACAATGTTTTGTGCATTCCATAAATGTGTCTTGCATATGTGGATCTGTATTCTCTTCTGTGAAGAGGTTCTTGTAGTAGCCCTCAAAAGCTTGTGATATGTTATGTGTGTCTGTTTGCAAGTTCCCTGCCTAGTCAACTATTGTTTTTATCTGTTTTGTCCGAAGCACGCTAGCGACGACACAGCTTATGTAGACCCAGAGCTTCGTTACCAGACTCACATAGGCGACAACGACACTTCGAATGATGCCGTTGTGGCTTCGTGCCTCTGAGTTTTGTTTATTGCCCTTATCATGTATCAACAGCATGATACAAGCTAATGGTCAGGAACTCGAAGTGGTTGGCCGTTTTGATATCTGGGGTCGATTGTCAGTGGTGGGGGGTCGGAGTGTGAGGTGTTGGCCAGAGTGGCACAGACGATAGCGGCGCTTGCACGGCTTGTCATGGTCTGGCTGGATAGGCGGTTGGCACTGTGCATGGGGTCAGATGGTGAATACACGGGTCCTGTCGGTGTTTCTCTGTGCTCGTAGAACATGAACGGTTGCGGCTGACCTTCGGCGACGGATGCGGACCTTGGGGATGGGATGTTTCCGTGAATTTTCAGACGTCACATACAGGGATCGGTTTGCAGATGGGGAGATGCGAGATGGGGAGATGCGAGATGGAGTTACAACGGCAGTGGGGCCTTTTGAGGACTTCTTGGCGGCTGTCAACAGAGGGAAACTTGCTTGGTGCGGTCCTCCACGGAGGGGTACAAGGCAGACGACGAAGAGGCCGTCCCAAAGAGAGGTGGGAGGACAACATAAAAGAATGGACCAATCTCCGGCCAGAAAAGGCACAGGCAGCGGTCGCTGACAAAGAGGGGTGGCGTGGTGTTGTGAGCATGTCTTCATGTGTGCCCCAACGACCTCACCGGTTACGGGATGACTTGACCTGACCTAACATGTAGCATATCCCTTGCAGAACGCTGCTTCCATCCCATGTTAGAAAGAAACTCGATTTCTTTCCAAATCTACAGCCTGATCCAGAGGCATTTTCCTTGACATCTTGGTGCCATCGCCTTCTTGATCTGCCTCTGCCTCTCTTGCCCGGCACCATCGCTTCCATTACCGTTCTCTCAAGATCGGGTATCTTTTGACGTAGTCAAAGCATTTTCAATTTCTCTTCATGACAATTTCCTGCCAGGTAAATGCAATCTACAGTGGAGTTAACAAGGTTACCATCTACAATAATTCTTGCCATTGTGGGGTTGCAGACAAATTTTTGATCTTTTTTTTTTAAATACTCTGGCCTTGTTACCATGAAAGTCAAGCACTACAAACAGTTTCCAGCGCTTTTTATTGAAGTTTTATTTCTTTTTTCCCCGCTTTCTCCTCTACGTTTCAGCGTCAGGTTAAGAAGAGATTTCTGGACCGGACCCTAGCATGTGCTTCGTTCACAGGGAGCTGTACTGCTTGTGTAATTTCTCCTATCCATCTTTTATGTTGTCAGCCCTTGGCTTTGTATCCATTGTATCTGTATGGCATTGCTTTTTGAAGGATACTATGTGGTGTTTAACGTTGCAGTCGGCCGAACTATTTAGTTTGCTGTCTCTTGGTGAAGTCTAGCACTGGTGTTGTACCTAGTTGTCTGCTAATATTTTCATTTCTGATTATATCCATTCTTGTTATTCCAAACATTCTGCGCAGGAATTTCATCTCTGCGGTTACGATGTTTCTTTTATCTTTGTTTGTTAATGTCCAATTCTGGCACAGATAGCACATTGTGAATAGAAATATTGAGCTGTATAGCGTTGTTTTTGAGTCCATTGTCATGTGCTCACATAGTAATATGGAAGTAGCTGGTATAAATATTCTAAATAACTTTCCAGTAGATCATCCTTTCACAGGTTGATGTATCTAAAGTACCCTTACAGTATTCCTTCCAATGGAAGTCTAGAGTACCCTTATAGTATTTCTTCCAATGGAAGTCTAGAGTACTCTTACAGTATACCTTCCAATGGAAGTCTAGAGTACCCTTATAGTATTCCTTGCAATGGAAGTCTAGAGTACCCTTATAGTATTCCTTCCAATGGAAGTCTAGAGTACCCGTACAGTATTCCTTCCAATGGAAGTCTAGAGTACCCGTACAATATTCCTTCCAATGGAAGTTCAGAGTACCCGTACAGTATTCCTTCCAATGGAAGTCTAGAGTACCCTTATAGTATTCCTTCCAATGGAAGTATAGAGTACCCTTACAGTATTCCTTCCAATGGAAGTCTAGAGTACCCTTATAGTATTCCTTCCAATGGAAGTATAGAGTACCCTTACAGTATTCCTTCCAATGGAAGTCTAGAGTACCCTTATAGTATTCCTTCCAATGGAAGTATAGAGTACCCTTACAGTATTCCTTCCAATGGAAGTCTAGAGTACCCGTACAGTATTCCTTCCAATGGAAGTATAGAGTACCCGTACAGTATTCCTTCCAATGGAAGTCTAGAGTACCCGTACAGTATTCCTTCCAATGGAAGTCTAGAGTACCCGTACAGTATTCCTTCCAATGGAAGTCTAACAAACTCTTGTTGCTCATCCTCCCTAAAACATGGATAACAATCCCTTACAGCTTTTCTATCACCAAATGTCTTTAATACTTTTGCAATGTTTCTTTCATAAAAAGTTTAGAATTTCCATGCAGAATTTCTTCACAGGAATCTATCAAATCGATATCGTCAATGCCCGTGGCTCCTGTCGCAGTATAGGACATTGACAACCCTCGTCCATCAAGCTCGATTTTGAGCTGTCTCTTCTGCCTCTCTTTAGTTGAGGTCCAGAAACCTAAGTTCCTTTTCTGTTTTCTCTTCAAGTGTTTTGGCCTACATCTCTAACACATCTCTTATAAACTTGTATTATTATTGTTGTTGTTGTTTGATGTACATAATGGGTAAGATTAAATTATTTTGTGCGCCCTGAGAAGATGATGTTAAGTGGCGGGTTGTAGTAGCTTTTTTTTACATTACGAGGGTACTGATGTAGGTGAACCGCAGTCCTCCAGGCGGTTTTGAAATGTTTGGCTTCACCTGTGTGACCCTTACTACTACGGAGATCACGTCGATCTACATCTTGTCAGCCAGACTACCTTGATAAACAGCCTGTTTCAAGAGAACGCTACATGGAAAGGAGAAAGTGGTCTTGGTCAGTACATTGTGCCTGATCCCGACGCGACGTCCTGGTCAGTATGTTGTGCTTGACCGGAATACCGTCGCAGGTCCCCAATACACCTGTATTAAATCACCTCGATTTATTCTCTTTTCTATAAACTGTAAGCCGGTTTTATTAGTAATGAATAATTTATATATCAGAAATAGTGCAACAATAAGAGATTTCAACAACCGACACAAGCAAAAATTGGCACAAGAAAGTTAGCCATTTCTCTACACACCGCTTTCTAAACACAGGTGAATGAAAAAAAATCAACTGAAGCTACGTGTAATTTCATGGACTGAAACGTGGCGATAACTGAGTTCAAACCCGATACCTTTCCAGATCCAGGCATGCCTTCTACCACTTGGTTACTCAGACTATTTTTCACCTGAATCTTCCACCTGGATTCTGACTTGCCTTCGTGCTTGACTGACTGTAAGATCGTTCTGCTGTAATGTTCGTGCATCTCTGCTTGTTTTCTTCTGTGCCCTACTTACAAATCTGATAGCGCTGCAGATTGTCTTCCTCCTAGAATGAGATCCTTACCCAGGTGTAAGGATCGAGCTTTCTACCATTCTTGTACACAGAATCTTGTGTTTAACGAAAAGTAAATATACTCGTATTTCCTCAAAATTCTTGAAAGTCAGGTAAAACTCAAGTTGTGCAATTTACGATCTGTGTGCCTTCACACCTGGGTATGTTTCCAACGTTCAATGACAAGGAGTGTTGGGACAAGATAAATAATTGTATACACCTGTCCAATAAATCGTACAACTCTTTTTTACATCTTTTCTTTCGCTACTCTTTTTTATCTATCTATCTATCTATCTATCTATATATCTATCTATCTATCTATCTATCTATCTATCTATCTATCTATCTATCTATCTATCTATCTATCTATCTATCTATTTATCTATCTATCTATCTATCTATCTATCTATCTATCTATCTATCTATCTATCTATCTATCTATCTATCTATCTATCTATCTATCTATCTATCTATCTGTCTGTCTGTCTGTCTGTCTGTCTGTCTGTCTGTCTGTCTGTCTGTCTGTCTGTCTGTCTGTCTGTCTGTCTGTCTGTCTGTCTGTCTGTCTGTCTGTCTGTCTGTCTGTCTGTCTGTCTGTCTGTCTATATATATATATATATCTGTCTGTATGTCTGTCTGTCTGTATGTCTGTCTATATACAAGTATATATATATATATATCTGTTCGTCTATTCATCTTTTCGTCCGCCGTCTGTCTGTCTATATGTATGCTTGTCTGTCATTTCGTCTGTCCGTGTCTGTCTATCTATAAACCTATTTATCTTATAGATGTGTATCTATGTATGTGTATTCTTCTCACCAGAAAATAAATTAGTAACTGTTAAAGAAAATAACTTTACCGTAGTAAATGATGGGGTTGGGGGGCGGTTGTGGTGTGTGGGGTTGTGGATATAAGCATTAAATGGGTTTAATTGTTTAATACTCCCAGCAAGGGTACCTAGCTAAATTCACAGCCTAGACAGGTAGAGGGGACTAACGTCTGGTCAAGTAAAACATACTGATCAGACATGTTATTCAGGGTCAGAAAAATATAATCACCATGATCCGCACCTTCCTTCCACGTAGGTCTACCTGGAAACGAGATGTATATGGCAGCCTGGATAACGAAGTGGGGGATCGACGCGTTCCCCGTATTGTGAGTGACACGCAGATCGAAACAAAGCCTGACACAACCGCCTGGAGGACCCAGTCCAGCTTCATCAGCACTCTCCAGATGTTTAGTTTCAGTTTAGTTAGTTTTAGTCGAAGAATCAACGTCATTGCACGCGGTTTAACCCATAAGGGCTCTGCTCTTCTCCATATTTTGGTAGAATCTCAGCACAGTGCACGAACCTAGTAGCATCGGCGAGGATCCCGTAATAGGTTAGGTAGATTTTTAACATGATTTTGAATTTACACCTGGGCAACGGCCGTTAAGCCTACTCTTTTCGATTTTCAACTGCAAAGGTATTTTTAACGTGCGCGACACTGCACACTGGCGTCCGATCTCCACTACAAAGAGATTCGGCAAAATAAAAGAAAGAACACGTGAACAAAATTCCGGTCTCCACCGTGGTTTGAACCAGCGACCTCCACCACCCGAGGCCGACGTTCTACCTCGAGACCACTTAGTCCCCTTGGATTTTAGGAGAGCTACTGGATTCCGCCACTTGGCATCAATTTCAGGCGCGCAAAAGAGTAAAGTTCATCATTGAGGTAAAGTTCATCATTGAGGTAAAGTTCATCATTGAGGTAAAGTTCATCAATGAGGTAAAGTTCATCATTGAGGTAAAGTTCATCATTGAGGTAAAGTTCATCATTGAGGTAAAGTTCATCATTGAGGTAAAGTTCATCATTGAGGTAAAGTTCATCATTGAGGTAAAGTTCATCATTGAGGTAAAGTTCATCATTGAGGTAAAGTTCATCAATGAGGTAAAGTTCATCATTGAGGTAAAGTTCATCATTGTGGGAATTCAACAACAAGAATAACAGCAACAGTGGTGGGGACGGTGTGGAGTAGTGGTTAAGGGACGTGGCTCACAACAAGAAGGTGTTGGGTTCGATCCCCTTAGAAAATGCAGGCGGAAGCAGGTCATTACATAAAATGCATGCAGAAGTCGGATGCACTGGGCCAATAGGTGCAAAATAAAAAAACAGTGCAACTCACACCGCCTTGTGGGTTAGAGAAATAAGGCGAACGCAAAAAAAAATAAAAAAATAAAAGTGGCCTCGGCACACTCAAGTCTACGAAGCTGTAACGTGGCAACTAACTCATAATTAGTGAAAACAAGGCAGCGAGGAAGGGAATTCGACGCTCGGCCTAAAATAGTCTGCAGCATATCAGGATGCAATTTCTAACATTATTTTCTCGCTCGATAGCTATCCACGAGGCTGTCCATCTATGCTAGTAGGCATTACCATATACGGGGTGTTATTTCTAGAAGTTTCTGTCAAAGCCCTGAAGACTTCCACACACAGATAAAGTTTGGCATCTGTGATTTGTAAGATTAGCACTTACATGAGTTTCTTCTTCTTGTTATTCTTCTTCTTCACCTTCTTCTTCTTCTTTTTCTATTTCTTCTGTTTCTTCTTTTTCTTCTTTTTCTTCTTCTTCTTCTTCTTCTTCTTCTTCGTTGTCTTCGTTGTTCGTTCTCAAATCTCCACCACCAAGCTTTGAAAAGGACTTTACAAGTAGCAGTATGTAGTCCGGAAGATGGAAGGCGTTGTGTCGTAGTTTACAGTTTGACTGTGAGTTTGCACCATTCTATTCGACACACCAGACTTCAGAAGGCATTTGTTGGGTACCGGGTTAGCCTTCCCTCTTCGGATCCATTATCTTTAGCAACTATGCTCTTTTTGCAGCTTGTTATCCAGGATCACCGCGTGGGGTGTAGAAGAGTCTTGGCAGCTCTGGTTCGCTGGTCCTGGCGCTAGCAGCCCGCTTTGGGTCGCTGATCGCTGCAGTTCAGCATATTGTAGTCTGACAAACTTCCACTTCAGGCCTTTAATAACAGTGTTGTCCATTGGAAGTGAAGATGGCGGCAGCAGCAGACATGTGCATTCAGATGTAGCCACATATGTCTGATCCAAGCGCAACAAACCATAATATACGCGGACCGCCTTAGGAATTGCGCCGTCTTGCATTCTGTGCTCCTTTTGTCTAGCTCACTTTTTCTGCGTTTCAGGAATGTTTCTCTTCTCAGTGATGTGAGCACCATGTGTGACGTAAGTGCTCCATGGCTAAGCGGTTCTGAACAAGCAGCCCAAACGAGGCGACATAAATGGAGAAACTTTTAAAAGAAACTTTCAGAGTGTCTTTGTATCGTTTCTTCAGCCCAACCACCCTTCTCCCCCCCCCCCCCTTCCGGGCGAGCGCTGTCCTGTCCTGAGTTCATAGTACAACAGTTGGTTAGGGAGGCGCTCATTTGGCATGCCCGGTCCAGTCCATCCGCTCTGGGCTCTCTGCAGGAGCAATATATGTCAGAGAGTCTCACCCTGCTGAGGACTATAGAGTTGGGAACTCTATCCTGTCAACCAATTCGCAGCAGTCTACAGAGACAGCACGCGTAGAAGTGGTTGAGTTTCAGGACATGCCTGCTATAGAATGTCCATATTTCGCTTGCATATAGTAGAAGAAGATCTATTGACAAGATGCACGGGGCTCCACGATATAACATCACGGTCGACATCCTTATCGTATCTCCGTCTTACACCAGTTTGTTCTTTGTCCCTGACGAAGATCTTGTGCCCGTAACGTAAGACCTGTATTGTTTTTGTTCTCATGCAGTCACTGAGCCATTACCTTTACATGTTTATATCGAACTTTCCCTGCTTTTAGATGTAACATGGCTTGATGACCGCTCTTCCTGTAACTTGCATTAACAATAGTGCATGACTTGATGCCTGCTCTTCCTGTAACTTGCCCTTAGGCTAACAGTCTTACCATATAAAACCGTTGCCACAGAAACCACTACTGCAAGTTAATTGATATATCTTTCTATAAAGAGGTACACCTTTACTGGTGGCTCTATGATTGACATAGAGGGAAAAGATGACAAGAAATGCAATTATGACTTGGTAAATGCTTTCCCGTTAACTTGCATTAACAAATAATAAACTGTTCTGTGTTTGTAGCTTGGACTCGGCTCTATCAAATTTTATTTTCAAAATTCCATTTCTTGGTATTGTCAGAAAATATCTTCAACTAATTACATGAAAATGTATCCGTTTATTTGAATAAATTGATCGTTCACGCCTTACAGTAATCGATAGATTCAATACATAACATTTGGGATTCATCATCATCATGTAGCATGTCCTTTGTAGAACGTCGCTCCCATCACAGTCTGTCTGAAAGAAACTCGTTCCCTTGCCAAAACACCAGCTTCCGCCACTGTCATACTCAGGCATTCCTGGATATCTTGGTGCCATCGTCTTCTTGGTCTACCCCTTACTCTTTTGCCTGGCACCATACCTTCCATCACCGTTCTCTCAAGACCGTTGTGTCTCTTGATGTGACCAAAGTATTTGCATTTTCTAGCCAAAATGGAATTGATAAACCAGTTCACCTCTATGCTCAACTCTTGCCGAATTCTCATTTCTCATTATACATTCCGCATATATGTTGTACAGATAAGGTGAGAGGATACATCCCTGTCGGACTCCCTTTTGCACTGCAAACCAATCTGATGTTTGCCCAGATACTCGGACAGCGGCTTGTTGATCTTGGCATAATGTTTCAATGAGATGGACTATATGCAAAGGAAACCCCATTTCCTTCATGTTTCTCCATAGATTTTGATGTTTTACCGTGTCGAAGGCCTAAGTGTAATCAACGAAACTTGTGTACAGATCTACATTAAACTCTCTACATTTTTCATAAATATTCCTTAAATTGATTATGTGTTCCCGGGTCCCTCTGTCTTTCCTAAAACCTGCCTTGACTACGTGAATTTCAGATTCAAACCTTTTCTCTATCCTTCTTAATAGGATTCACAAGAGTATCTTGCTAGCATGGCTGATCAGTGCGATAGTTCGGTAGTTCGTGCACAGCTTCAGGTTGCCTTTTTTGGGGAGGGGAATATAAATTGATTTTTTCCATGCTTCTGGTCACTCTGCACTGTGCCATATCTGTTTACGCAGCTTGTGATAGACTCGAGCACATGCCTCTCCTCCTGCTTGTATTAGCTCTGCTGGGATATCATCACATCCTGGGGACTTTCCCTTTTTCAGGCTTTTAATTGCAGAGCGTACTTCTTCCAATGTTGGTTCAGGTTCTTTCTCATCCTTTGGTAGGATTGTAACGGAGCGCTTTGTGCTATCTCCATACATGGTTCTGCAGTACTCTCTCCATCTATTCAGTATGTCTTTGGTTTCTGTTAATGTGTTATCCTCTTTGTCATTTATGACATGTGGAACCGGACGGAATTCCCTTGTCAGTTTTCTTATTGCTTTGAATGCATCTCTATCTTTGCCTTGTTGTTGTAGGTTTTCTATATCCTTACAAGTTTCTACTATGTATCTTCTTTTATCAATTCTTATTTCTCTTCTAACTTTTCTTGCGCAGTTTTTATATGCTGTGTTGGTCCCCTTTCTTCCCATTTGCTTTAATTGTTGCCTTTCTGCAATGAGTTTCTGTGTTTCCTCTGTTATATAGCTCTGTGTCTTGTGCAATGTCTTTGGAATCATTTCTTTTGCTGTCGAGATCAAAATGTCCCTTGCGTACGATGTCAACTCCTCAGATGTCATCATTTTCTGTATAGCAAGCAACGCCTCAAATTTTTTTTCTACTTTGATGTTGAATTCAGTAGGTATTGCTGATACATCGAAGCGTATTGGCTGGCAACCTTTGTTAATCCTACGCAGTCTTGTTTGGAAAACCGCAAACAGCAATTCGTGGTCCGTATCGCAGTCTGCTCCTGGCAGCGTTTTTGTTGCCAGCACATTTGATCTTCATCTTTGTTGCACTAGGATGTAGTCTATTTGGTTTCTGCTGTTGCCATCAGGGGAGGTCCACGTGTACAGTCTTCGTGGATGTTGTTTGAAGAAGGTGTTGGCAATGGAGAGGTTGTTTTCCGTGCAGAATTCAACCAGTCTTTCTCCTCGCTCATTTCTGTGTCCCAAACCAAAAGGTCCTCGAACACTTCTCTCCTCTTCGGCTCTTTCCTCTCCAATTTTCGCATTGAAATCTCCAATAATGACAAAGATGTCTCTTTTTTCAACTTTTTCCGCCGCTTCTTGCAAGGTGTTATAAAAATCATCCATTTCACAATCGTCTGCTGCTGATGTTGGTGCATACACTTGAATTATTGTTAAATTTCTAGTCTTTTTCTTTAGTCTGATTACAATTATGCGGTCGTTGACTGGATTGTAACCGAGTAGTGAAGGTGCTGTCTTCTTTGACAGAATAAAGCCGACCCCGCTTTTTCCACCTTTGTCCGTCCCAGAGTATTTTTGGGATTGGAATGTAAAAATAAGTGATGACAAAATTTTACTTTACTTAATTTTCCATCCGCTTGTACTTTCTCAGTTTTTTTCACCATTCATCATCTATATTTTCTGACAATGCCAGTCTGTGTTTTGAATTAATTCCTTCTGTTGTCTACGCTTGGGAGTTAAGACCGACCTTAGAGCACATTCGCGGTCAGGCTGGAAAATGTTGGTGGGGTCTCATTTGAGAATATTGGAGGGGACGTATTGAAGCTTATTGGCAGGGCTCGAAGGGGGCGCGCTTTACGGTCCAAATTTTAGAATATTTCCAAGACCAGAAATGGAATATGATGGAGCCCGCATAGAAATAAAATATCTGTATACCAACTTTTTTAAATTAGTGGCAAAAATAAATAAAAACATTACAAATGAAGAAGAAAAAACTGTAACTGTTCATTGTATTTTATTTTTATATCTTTAAAAACAAATTCGATCAAATTATCAACAATCCGATGTGTTAATTTAAACGGAGTTAATTTTGATGATGGAAGAAAATGTGATGTAATTTATTCGCTAAACTTGTAAAAACATCTTTTTTCTTTCTAATTTCTGTTATTGTTAACACATTTCTTTTCTCGTGTAATTTTATTTGTTTGTACCCAGTGAATTGGGGCCCGAATGGGTCCAATAGATGACATCACCTAATGACCGCCTTGTTGTGAAGAGTGCTTGTGTGTGTGTGGTTTTTTGTGTGTGCTGTACATTAACCCCCTACTAATGTGTGTGCTCCCTTTCCTTGAATGCTGTTTGTGTAGAGTTTCCCAAGCTAGCTACGATGGTGAAGACGACGTTGAGAGACGACGCCGTGAGAGGAGAGAGGCACGATTCAGGCAAGAATATCATATCCATATTATCAAATCGATGGTGACTTTTCTTGATGTCTATTAGTTTATTTACACAATGTATTGTACTTATTCTTTTTCTTCTTCTTCTTCTCTTTCTCATTCCGAAATGGATGTTGTAACGTTATACAATAATCTACAGCGAGACAATTCGTGCTCACAATAAAGCTGCTAGCCCCATATATTACCATATTTAGTATTTCAGACATGTTTAGACGGTTACATATATTCTAAATAATACGTACCTCTGCACTGCTCGTGTGAAATGGCTCGCAGTTACTTCCGGATAACTGGCAATGGTACTATACATCTGAACAATGTCTTCAGGAGATAAGTTTCTGTTAAGCAAAGCTGAAATTCTCTTGGTTAATCAATTTGTTAATAATAATCATACGTTATCTATTAACTGATTCATTCCGTAGAGCCGGTTTATCGGCTCATAATATTTCTTACAAAGCCATAGAGCAGAGATACCGGCTTGAGCAAATGTCATATGCACAAGGGGGGCTTCAAATGAAAACCTTAAAAGTGGGTCACAAATAAGAAAAATCATGTCTTTGTATTATAACTTGTTAATGTGGTTAGAAGGATGTCAAAATGTACTGCACGTGCCACCACCGTGAAGAGTAACAACATGACGGAATAATTGCAGTTGAAAGATAACCACCCCACTATTGACATCTGCGAAAGAGAGGCAGCGTTCTGTTATTTTTTTTGGTGAGCAGCGAAGGTGTGAAATCAATAAAAATTCATCTGCGAATGAAGGTCCAGTACGTCAGGTTTAGAAATGGGATACACCGGGATATATCAATGGTAAGGCAAAACTGGTACCAATGTTTAAGAGAATAAGGATCCGAGTAGGAAGACAAAACTGGTACCAATGTTTAAGAGAGTAGGGATCCCAGTGGGAAGACAAAACTGGTACCAATGTTTAAGAGAATAAGGATCCCAGTGGGAAGACAAAACTGGTACCAATGTTTAAGAGAATAAGGATCCGAGTAGGAAGACAAAACTTGTACCATTGTCTAAGAAAATAAGGATCCCAGTAGGAAGACAAAACTGGTACCAATGTTTAAGAGAATAAGGATCCCAGTGGGAAGACAAAACTGGTACCAATGTTTAAGGGAGTAGGGATCCCAGTGGGAAGACAAAACTGGTACCAATGTTTATAGAATAAGGATCCCAGTGGGAAGACAAAACTGGTACCAATGTTTAAGAGAGTAGGGATCCCAGTGGGAAGACAAAACTGGTACCAATGTTTAAGAGAATAAGGATCCCAGTGGGAAGACAAAACTGGTACCAATGTTTAAGAGAGTAGGGATCCCAGTGGGAAGTCAAAACTGGTACCAATGTTTAAGAGAGTAGGGATCCCAGTGGGAGGACAAAACTGGTACCAATGTTTAAGAGAGTAGGGATCCCAGTGGAAAGACAAAACTGGTACCAATGTTTAAGAGAATAAAGATCCCAGTGGGAAGACAAAACTGGTACCATTGTCTAAGCGAATAGGGAGCCCAGTGGGAAGACGAAACTGGTACCATTGTCTAAGAGAATAAGGATCCCAGTGGGAAGACAAAACTGGTACCAATGTTTAAGATAATAAGGATCCCAGTGGGAAGACAAAACTGGTACCAATGTTTAAGAGAATAAGGATCCCAGTGGGAAGACAAAACTGGTACCAATGTTTAAGGGAGTAGGGATCCCAGTGGGAAGACAAAACTGGTACCAATGTTTATAGAATAAGGATCCCAGTGGGAAGACAAAACTGGTACCAATGTTTAAGAGAATAAAGATCCCAGTGGGAAGACAAAACTGGTACCATTGTCTAAGCGAATAGGGATCCCAGTGGGAAGACAAAACTGGTACCATTGTCTAAGAGAATAAGGATCCCAGTGGGAAGACAAAACTGGTACCAATGTTTAAGATAATAAGGATCCCAGTGGGAAGACAAAACTGGTACCAATGTTTAAGAGAATAAGGATCCCAGTGGGAAGACAAAACTGGTACCATTGTCTTAAAGAATAAAGATCCCAGTGGGAAGACAAAACTGGTACCAATGTTTAAGAGAATAAGGATCCCAGTGGGAAGACAAAACTGGTACCAATGTTTAAGAGAATAAGGATCCCAGTGGGAAGACAAAACTGGTACCAATGTTTAAGAGAATAAGGATCCCAGTGGGAAGACAAAACTGGTACCATTGTTCAAGAGAATAGGGATCACAGCGGCAAGGAAAAACCGGTACCAACAAAGCCAGCTGAAATGTGTCAGGTCGACGGCGTAGATATCGCATCCTCGCTGTAAATACGTCACAACATCACAGCGTCTTCGGGACAAACTATATGAGTAGGCTAGGGACGGCGTGGGCTAGTGGTTAAGTGACACAAACCGAAGGTTCTGGGTTCGATCCCCATCACAGAACTGGCCCTTATCCCGGATAGCAAACCCTTAGAAAATGCAGGAGGAAGCAGACCCTTATATAAAATGTGTGCCGAAGTTGGATGCACTGGGCCGACAGGCGCAAAATATGAACTGCAGTACAACGAACACCGCATTGGGGAATATACAAATAAGGCAAACGCAAAAAACAAAAACAAAAAATAAGAGGAGGCTGCTAGCCATTGTCCAGACACAATTTAAAAAAAAAAGTTTTTTTGGTTAATAAAGTAAACTTTTACCCAATCCATAATCTACCTTCTCCCAGGCCTAGAATGCCGCACGAAGCAAACATTGCACAATACAGACCGTGCTTCTGATTGCCTTCGGTTACCTAGACATAACTTTCCTTTTTTTAATTTTTTTTGTTTTTTGTTTGGTTTTGCGTTCGCCTTATTTCTCTATTCCCCAAGGCGGGTGTGCGTTGCACTGTAGTTTTTATTTTCCGGCTGTCGGTCCAGTGCATCCGACTTCAGCATGGATTTTATGTAAAGGTCTGCTTCTTCCTGCATTTTCTAAGGGCTTGCTTCCCCGGGGTAACGGCTGGTGCTGTGATAGGGATCGAACCCAGCACCTTCAGATTGTGAGCCGTGCCACTTAACCACTAGGCCACGCCGTTCCCTACTTGCCTGTTTGAATACCAGGATTCCAAGTATTCTAAGTATCATCTTCTCATGTATAATACATCTGAGGAGCCTATTTCAATTATTGTGGGTAATATGTAATGTTGTGTGATAAACCTGACTCTTTGTGAATACATTTCTTTGTAACATAATACATTTGATCTCTGTGTTAAGATAGCCAGCTTATGGTTTTGGAAGCAATAAATCTAACGGTATGTTAAGTAATTACATTATTTAAGGATACATCTAACGGTAGGTTATTTAATCACGTTTAAGGATAAATATAAATGTATACTAAATAGTCAAATTGTTTAAGGATAAACATAATCGAATCCTATTTAATTACATTGTTTAAGGATAAATTTAACGGTATGCTTTAATTGCATTGTTTATTGATAAATCTTGGCGTATGCTAAATTAACCACACTGCTTAAATATAAATCTTGGCGGATGCTAATTAATCACTTTATTTAATGACATTGTCTAAGGATAAATCTAGATAATTTTCTAATTAATCCCATTGTTTCTGGATATCTCTATTGATTTTAAAATTAATTACATTGATTATGAATACATCTAGCGGTATGCTAATTTATTACATAGTTCAAGGATAAACCTAACCATATACGAATCCATCACATAGTTCAAGGATAAACCTAACCATATACGAATCCATCACATTGTTTAAGGATAAATCTAACCATATACGAATTCATCACATTGTTTAAGGATAAATCTAACCATATACGAATCCATCACATTGTTTAAGGATAAATCTATCACTTTATTAAAACCACACCAAAAGCCACAATCCCACACCATCTTGACTTCTCCTTCCACAGAGATGCCCTTCCTGATGATGATACAAGCAGCAGGAGGAACAGGAGACGAGGGACAGAAGACGAGACTCCTGCGGAGGTATTTTTTAGCTGGCTAGCTTTATTCACTTTTTCTTTATTGCACACTAAAATGGGCAACATAAACAAGCAGCCATAATGGAGATGGTCGTTTCTCATCCTTGATTTCCATAGACTGCTTTAAGAGCTGGTTTATAAGGCCGGGGAATATAGGTCGTTTTCCTATACAGTCGTCACATACTGTACAAGCTATGTTTTTATTTCAATACCTAAACCCTCTTAGTGTTTGAGCGCATATCCTTATGGGCAGAAGACGACCACCCAAACAACTCGACCTTTTGCTTTACTCTATGAGACAGCCTGTGTATCTCACTCTTATGCATGGTTGCAAGAAAGTCAAGTTGCTCCCCCGATATCTTATACGAACTGAGACCACCTGATAAAGGAAAGTCTCTAACACTTCATCCCCTATCCCAATATCTCATATGCGACTAGCAACCTTCACCATTTCACTGTTTAACATTAGAATATATCATATATCGTATCATGTTACAAATGCGTTGGTTTTATTTTATTTTGTGCACATAAACTAATTAATTGGTATATTAATATTGCGTGCCTGTTTTGTTTCGCTACCATTAATTTATGTTTGGAATGTTAATGTTTTTATTGATACGTTCGTGTATTT
Organism: Ariolimax columbianus; assembly: GCA_036924085.1. Classification (NCBI taxonomy): domain Eukaryota; kingdom Metazoa; phylum Mollusca; class Gastropoda; order Stylommatophora; family Arionidae; genus Ariolimax; species Ariolimax columbianus. The sequence continues at coordinate 44,974,987 of JAVGWX010000017.1, forward strand.
CTCTCGTTTATGGTTTCTCAATGACTTGAATTATTTCGCCATAAACAGAACTTGGTCGGGAGTCATTGTGTTTCCCGAAGCATGTAGCAGAGATTATGTTTCATTGGCTTGGAATGAAGTTATTTTTGTTATTTTTTTTTTAAAGTTTTTTTTACTATGTTTGTTCTCATAACAATGACTGTTATCTGTTAATGATTTATACATGTCCATTGTTAAATTAACACACAACAATTTGGTGACCTGAGGGGAAATATTGATTGTTTTACATTTTTCTTCTGAATCAACTTCCTATTTTTTGTGTCTTTCTACCTGTATTTTTTTTCTCATTTTCCTGGTGTTTCTTTTGCTTCTTGCTCTTCTTTTTGGTTAATATTTTTACTATTTTTCTTATTTTTGTCCCTTTCCTTGTTAGGTTTTTCCCTTTTTCGTCTTCTTCTTATCCATCTTTTTGTTCGTCTATTTTGCTTCTTCTTCTTCTTCGTCTTCTTCTTCTTCTCCTTCATCTTCTTATTCTTATTCTTTGCCTTGACCTTTTTCTTATACTTTTTCTTCATCTTCCTTTCTTTAATCCTTTTTCTCCTTCTACTATTTTTAAACCTTTTCTTCTGAATTTTCTTATTTTTCTTTGTTTTTCTTTTTCATCTTCTTTTGTTCTGCTTCTTCTTTCTCCTTCATCTTCTTTTTCTTTTTTCTTGTTCGTCTTGCTTGTCTTCTGGTTTTTCTTCTTCTTGCTCTTCCTCTTCTTAGCCTCCTTCTTTCTCTTTTCCCTCATTTTCCTTTGTTCTAATTAATCTTCTTCTTGATATTATTATACTTTCCCCTCTACTTCTTTTCTTTCTGCTCCTTCTAACTCTTCTATTATTACTCATCGTCATTGTCTTCTTTCATTTCCGATTATAAAATTTTTTTAATGCACTTTAATTTAGGTACTATTGTTTTCATGAGCTGTGTTTCAACCCCAGAAGACTGTTTCAGACACTGCAGGCTTTTCACCTGTTTTGTGCAATAAAACACACAAATGACCTGTCCTTATTTGTTTTACTGCGTATAGCATCCATTGTGTATTATTATTGCTATTATTATTTGGCTGGTGCTTCAAATTGCAGGAGACATCGAGTTTTAGAAGCCGACGACGTAAAGGCGGAGATGAGGAGGAGGTATTCGCCTGTTCTGTATATAGAACGACTCAATGTTGTCAACCTTACACTTAACATTGTACATTCATGTATATTTGGCCTGCCCTTAACATTGTCTTACATATATACAAATACTAATTCTGAAATATACACGAGCAATGCTTTACTGATAATGTCGCTTGCTCCTATATTTATATATAAAAGCTTACATATGTATAACACACATAGGTATTGCTAACACATGTTTGCAAGCAACAAAGACAAGCAATTAATGATGCAAAGTACCTGCTAAAACAGTTCGTTTAAGAAAGAACTGCTTCTCACAGTAGATTAGTCACAATTGCTTCGTAAGATGGGAACGGATTTTTACATGTTGTTGGTAAGGCTTTGGAAATTCAACATTTGTTGTATAATATTTGGTGTAAAAAATATCAATAGATATGGTCAGATATTGGCTTGGCTTGGCTTCGTTCGTTATCAATCCCCCGCTACCAAGCCCTGAATGGGCTTTTGTAGCAGAATGTAGTCCAGAGACCGGAATGCGTTGTGTCGCAGTTTACAGCTTGACCCCTGATTTATATTGACCGATGAAGAGCCGGAGGGTTGGACGTCTTGAAAGAGGTAAACCACATTGCCAAAGAACGATATGTGACGTCGATTAGCATTAAAGAAAGGATCTCGAGTTGTGTCCGTCTGTTGAACTCAATGTTGACGACTTGGTCATACCACCGTCTCCCATGGTTTTTTTCGCACTGGAAAGTCCTAAGATCTCTTCTAATCTCCGCGTAATACCATTCTGGTTTCGATTACATAGAAAATGTTTGGGATGACACAGAATTTGTAGAGACACAGCTTGATTTCTAGATAGAGCCACTGTTTGGTCCAGACTCGGTGTTCATGGATGACGCGGAAGATTCTCCGAGTAATGCCAAGGTTACTAAGTGCATCAGAAGCATGTCTTTTGTCTTAATGAAACCGGTGAAATAATTATTCAGGTCTTTTTGAAGAGCTCCGGACTAATTGTTAAATCAACATTACGTGATACATTTTTTATATTATCGTGATCAGTAATGCAATCAATAATAGCCTAATAATAATTGTCTACACTCTTTTCGAAGAATATTATTTGCGTTCAATATACAACATAGATGTTTGTTAACAATGGGGAATAACAAAGCTAATGAATATCACAGTTTCATCCTCATCATCTGGTTTATCAGTCCTAAGACTGGTTGTAAGGTTGTCTGAGCATGTCTCTTCATTTGACCCTATCCTCTGGTTGATCAGTCATAAGACTGGTTGTGAGGTTGTCTGATCTTGTCTTTCCGTTAGACCATATTCTTCATTTCAGCATAATGTCTCTGCATGTCTGAGATGAAAGGTGAGTCTATGTCGCCGTCTTCTTCTCTTCCTATGCATTTTATCTTCTAGTATCTTCTGGAGAAGACTTTCATGACGCATACTGCCTTCTAGCAAACTTAATCTTCCATTCTTAATCTTAATCAATATTTGTCTTTGTGCGCCTACCTCATTTGGGGACATTGTCATTGGATCTTCATTCTGTCCAAAAACGCCCCCCCCCCCCCCCCCATCTTACGGTAGCACCACATTTCAAACGCTTCCAACCTTTTTTTTTATTTGTCTTTGCTAGAGGCCATGGTTCAGTCCCGTACAGTGCAATTGACTATACATGAGCAGTGGCTATCCTTTTCCTCAGTTATATCTTGATATTCTTTGAGGTTAGCTATTTCTGATATTCTCTGAAGTACGGACAGAAAATAAAGAGTATTAATTGCGCACTGGCGGCATACGTGACTGTTAAGTCTTTGACCACGACTACCAACAAGGCTATTTTATTAGAAGGATGGGTTTTTTATTTTTAATCTCGCTCTTTCTTGGAACCCATCGATACCTTTCAAGAATAGCTAGAGTTCCCGCAACACTCTGACTGAGAAGCCTTGACCTACTGTAGATCTATTACATTTGGCCATGGAGAAGCTCTGCTCTAGATCAATGCGTCCCAACTTGATCGTCCGTGTACCTGAGTCGCAAGTCAACAAAAAGCGCCAAAAATAAATTTAATACTCAATTTAAATAAAATACTTGAGTGTTTTTTAAACAGTCGTGACAAAGAAATTTCAAAACTATAATCATTAAATGGACTTTCTATCTATCTTTGTTGTTACTCTGCCAAACACAGCGCAAACTGAAGAGCTTTCTATGTAGAGCAGTCTAATCTCACTCGTTGAATTTCATGTATGTTGTTGAGTCGCATCGTGGTGGTCTCTTTAGTGATTGTCCTGCGCAGTGTCCTTTTTGGCCTGTTCTTCTTTCTGGTGTCACTTGCTTTTCACATAATCGCTTGAACTAGAAGTATGTTGCTGTTCATTCTAAGAACATGTCCGATGTACGCCCGTTCTGTGTCCTCCAGATAGAAACATATTGATGTATGGTCTCTAATCTGATTTCTTTATTTGTTTTTAAATGTGTTTTTCAACCAATGTTCAATATTTTTCTAGGACATTGATTTTTGAATACATTCAGTCTATGATAATATAGTGATAGGAATTTGCTAAGCTGGTATTTAAATAAATGTCAATGTAAAATTAAGATTAACATAAAAAAAAGCTGTAAAGGAGAAATCACTGTCGCATTGACAAGTTTGAGAAGCATTGGTCTAAATTACCTAAATGTCCCCTTCCAACATGTACCCCTCCTCCTCCATCACACCCAATGTATACCTCTAGATTACATTAATGTCCCCTTCCAACATGTGCCCCTAATACCTCTCCACATCCAATGTATACCTCTAGATTACATTAATGTCCCCTTCAAACATGTGCCCCTAATACCTCTCTACACCCAATGTATACCTCTAGATTACATTAATGTCCCCTTCCAACATGTGCCCCTAATACCTCTCCACACCCAATGTATACCTCTAGATTACATTAATGTCCCCTTCCAACATGTGCCCCTAATACCTCTCCACACCCAATGTATACCTCTAGATTACATTAATGTCCCCTTCAAACATGTGCCCCTAATACCTCTCTACACCCAATGTATACCTCTAGATTACATTAATGTCCCCTTCAAACATGTGCCCCTAATACCTCTCTACACCCAATGTATACCTCTAGATTACATTAATGTCCCCTTCAAACATGTGCCCCTAATACCTCTCTACACCCAATGTATACCTCTAGATTACATTAATGTCCTCTTCCAACATGTGCCCCTAATACCTCTCCACACCCAATGTATACCTCTAGATTACATTAATGTCCCCTTCAAACATGTGCCCCTAATACCTCTCTACACCCAATGTATACCTCTAGATTACATTAATGTCCTCTTCCAACATGTGCCCCTAATACCTCTCTACATCCAATGTATACCTCTAGATTACATTAATGTCCCCTTCCAACATGTGCCCCTAATACCTCTCTACATCCAATGTATACCTCTAGATTACATTAATGTCCCCTTCAAACATGTGCCCCTAATACCTCTCTACACCCAATGTATACCTCTAGATTACATTAATGTCCCCTTCAAACATGTGCCCCTAATACCTCTCTACACCCAATGTATACCTCTAGATTACATTAATGTCCCCTTCCAACATGTGCCCCTAATACCTCTCTACACCCAATGTATACCTCTAGATTACATTAATGTCCCCTTCCAACATGTGCCCCTAATACCTCTCCACACCCAGTGGATACCTCTAGATTACATTAATGTCCCCTTCCAACATGTGCCCCTAATACGTCTCCACACCCAGTGGATGCCTGTTGGTTACATGCGTTTTCTGTAAACACCAACACCCCCACCACCCCCACTCCCTCTCACCTCAATGTTTGCTCAACAATGTGTGTTTCTTTGTTGTTAGAATAATTATGGTATTCCTCACCCCCACTTCTGCTCTATCTGTTTATATTTATTTCCTCACTTTCTGTCTGTCATTGAAGACGAACATATAAGCCAACTGTACCCGGCTACACATGTCGTTATGACGACTGCGAAGGGTTGTCCATAGGGGTTGACAACCTCACATGGAAAATACAAATTTCAAATAAACCACAATTGTGATAACTTTGGTGCAGGCTTCCTTTTATTAAGACTAGCTCCTGTTGGAGTGTCAGAGTAAGGATAATGAGATGATTATATACCCACATGTTTCTGTCAAACCATCACTACCCGATGATAAATTATGTTATCAATGTTTTACCCATTCGTGTCTGTCAAATCTATAATACCCAATATCAAATTGTGTTTATCAAGTGTATACCCATATGCTTGTGTCAATCCTCTACTACCCTATACCAAATTATGTTTATCAATTATATACCCATATGTTTCTGTCAAACCTTTACTACCCCCTATCAAATCATGTTTATCATTTATATACCTTCCTGTTTAAGACAAACCTTTACTGCCCTATACCACATTGTTTCTTTAAAATATATGTCTTGAAATTTTTGTCAAACCGCTAGTACCCTCTAACAAATTGTGTTTCTTGATGACATAAATGTATGCTCTGGTCAAACCGCTACTACATTATACAACATAATGTTTTTTGTTTATATACCTTAATACTGCGGTCAAATCTCTACTTAACCAAACGAAATTATGTTTCTTGTTTGTATGCAATGGGGTTTATATTCACTAGTTTATTAGTGTATCCCATATACTATGTTATATAACAGCACCACTGCAACAGTCCAAGAATGTCTTAAAAGGTTCTTCTAGAGGAGGGGGGGGGGGGGGTATAAGTGGCTAGCAACTGCATCATGTAAAACTAATGCAATGAGACAGCAACTTCAAAAATCGGATAAAGGCTTTCCTTTTCTAAGCTTTGATGGCTATTCCATACTCAGCAGACGTACAGTCTGTGTCGATGTTGTCTCTTAAATAAAATGCTCTAAGTACAGAAATGGTTCTATTTTGTCTCTGTCGACCGAGTGAAGTGGAGGGAGTTTGTTTCAGCCCTTAAAGACACCATCACGAGTCGCTACAACTGATCGATATGTCAGCCATTAGAGAAGGATCTAGGAAGACAACGATAGCCAATGCAGTAGTTTCCAAAGCGCACAGAATCAGTTATGTACATTTATCCTGGTAGATTCTTCTTATTGTAACGCAGTAAATACTCTAGTGACATCTATGACCAGTGTCCAAGAAAACGATATTTGAAACCCTTAAACAAGCCCAAATTGAGAGGCAAACTCTCAGTCTGAAAAATTGAAAGACAAATCAGAAAGCTACCATATCACTTACATAAGAAACCACAGACCAGGTACCTGTCAGAAATAGAGTCCGACATTGATGTCCGTTTTTCTTTGGACTGTTCAATGTGTACTCAGAGGTGATGATGGTCCAGGCTGGCAAGAAATACAAATCTGGGGGTAAAGATCAATGACGAAAACCTGGAGGCATGACAGTTTAGTCAAGCCATTCTAGCAGAGACAGAGGAAGATCTACAAACACCGGCTCAATAACAATCGGTGATACAACACACACCAGCTCAATAACAATCGGTGAAACAACACCAGCTCAATACAATCGGTGATACAGCAAACACCAGCTCAATGAAATCTGTGAAACAACAAACACCAGCTCAATACAATCTGTGAAACAACAAACACCAGATCAATCAAATCTGTGAAACAACAAACACCAGCTCAATACAATCTGTGAAACAACAAACACCAGCTCAATACAATCTGTGAAACAACAAACACCAGCTCAATACAACCGGTGATACAACAAACACCAGCTCAATACAATCGGTGATACAACAGACACCAGCTCAATACAATCGGTGATACAACAAACACCAGCTCAATACAATCGGTGATACAACAAACACCAGCTCAATACAATCGGTGATACAACAAACACCAGCTCAATACAATCGGTGATACAACAAACACAAGCTCAATACAATCGGTGATACAACAAACACCAGCTCAATACAATCGGTGATACAACAAACATCAGCTCAATACAATCGGTGATACACCAAACACCAGCTCAATACAATCGGTGATACAACAAACACCAACTCAATAAAATCGGTGATACAACAAACACCAGCTCAATAACAATCGGTGAAACATCAAACACCAGCTCAATACAATCTGTGATACATCAAACACCAGCTCAATACAATCTGTGAAACAACAAACACCAGCTCAATACAATCTGTGAAACAACAAACACCAGCTCAATACAATCGGTGATACAACAAACACCAGCTCAATTCAATCGGTGATACAACAAACACCAGCTCAATAACAATCTGTGATACAACAAACACCAGCTCAATAACAATCGGTGATACAACAAACACCAGCTCAATAAAATCTGTGATACATCAAACATCAGCTCAATAAAATATGTGAAACAGCAAACACCAGCTCAATAAAATATGTGAAACAGCAAACACCTACGAAATGAAAATAAATATAAAAAAGACCATGCCAAAAAATCAACGGAAGCAAAGAACGCTTCTACAAAAGATACAAAAACATTCACTGGCCGGACTGGGACATAAACTACGTCATGAGGGGGCCAGGGAAGAAAGTCTTGGAAGACAGAACGCAGGGAAGGGATGCAGTGGCAGATCATTGTGACATATGCATGCCGAGACATGGCGGGGAAGACGTATAATGAACCGGACGGCCTCAGATGGCAGGCAGAAATGGAAAGGAGACAGATTCCTGGGCCTGCATTCCAGATCCAGGACAGAATGACCTGTAGATGATGCTGATGATGGAGGACATAAACGAGATACTTCTACACAGCTTTGTCAGTCACTAACCACTAATTTTATCAGAGTCGTATCTGTATATAATGGACAAGGTGAAGATTATTCGCTATTTCGCCACCACTTCAGCTGGCCTATATACGGGAAGCCTGCACAGAGCACACGCAGTGGCAGTGTAAACAGCAATGGTTTTACAGGATAAAGCCGCTAGACTCATACACAACCCACCATGTAAATCAAGCTTGTAATGCTACAAAGATCCCTTTCCTCTCAACACCGGGCACTACTTTGATTGTGTCTATAAATAGATCACCTGATATAAATATATGTACGCGCCTATATTGCTCTACACGCTTACCTGCTGTAGTTGCTACTGATATATCAATGTTATCATATCTACTTATCTTTAGCGCTTATAATTTGCAATGATCATAACTTAAGCTTCTAAAATGTGCATTTTGCATTCGTTTTGGTGGAGATTGTATCCATCCTAACAAGCTGTACGTTCTTTGGTCTTACATTTACTGTCTACAGTCCATTCAATCGATATTTTGCAATGCCATTCCCGCCAGATTCACTGCATCTTAACTAGAAGTAAAAGTCAAGTAAATAAAGTTATGTATCTACGTATCTATATAATTAGGTCAACTTTCGATCAACTGGGAAATATAACACATACGTAAAAATGATTGTCTGTTTGTCCACATTTTCAGTATACAGTATAGTCGCAACACACGCACGTGACTTAACGCAAATGTCAGAGTAAATTCATTATACAAATATATAAATATATATTGTGTGTGTGTATATATATATATATATATATATATATATATATAACGCAAAAAGTAACTTACCAGGTAATGTTTTTCATCATAGAATTTTAATTTATCATCCAAAAACAAAGAAATTTGGGGAGAAGAAATTGTATTCCATAGTTCGAAACTGAAACAACTGGAAAGATATTATCGCGTCTCGTGTGATTGTCTTGGCGCGTGGGGGCTATTTATAAAAATGACAATGATCAGGACCGCGTGTGTGCACCACGTGCGTTGATCACGGCTTGACATCTGCACCTCATTGATCGAATACAGCGACTCAGGAAATCATGTATAATGTTCTGCAACTCCTGCACGACTTCAAGACGAAGTTGCCGTATAGTCTGAGGAGGGTGTTGTAGTTGCTGAAGTCGACTTTCCAGCTCGTCCCAGCGATGCTCAATTGATGACAGGTCAGATGAAATTGCTGGCCATGGCAAGATTGCAATGTTTCTGGCTTTTAGTTCATCAGGCACGACTCTGGCAACATGAGGACCGGCATTGTCCTGCTGAGGCCCAAAGCGTGGTGCAGGGTTCAGCGCAAAAGGCACGATGTGTTTCCTCACAGGGTTCAGCACATAGGCACGATGTGTTTCCTCAGAGGGTTCAGCACATAGGCGCGATGTGTTTCCTCACAGGGTTCAGCACATAGGCGCGATGTGTTTCCTCACAGGGTTCAGCACATAGGCGCGATGTGTTTCCTCACAGGGTTCAGCACATAGGCGCGATGTGTTTCTTCACGATCTCATCACAGTATCGCAAGCCGGCAACATCACAGTCTGAGATAAAGATTGTGTCGCGGTCATACTCACTGTTGTCAGAACGCAACTACAGCGTAACATGCGACTGTACTGTATACACTGTGCCCACATCCAAAATCCAATTTAATTATTCCCAGAATTTTGATATATTATTTGCCATATTTTTATTGTAGTAATTCTTCTTTGTTGCTATTTTGGTTTATCTGTAAATGTTATGCATTCGTGGACAAATTTCACCACTAAAAACCAACAATTTATTTCTGCTTATGTGGTTTAAAATGAACAGGAAGAAACCACAAAAGCGGCGCCAGAACCGGAACCAGAGTCAGAGGTTTGTGGGATAGCTGATGCACTTATCTGTTTGCTAGACAGAACACAATGTAGACTTTGCCTCCCCATTTCGTATTTCAGACTCCATAGAGGACAGCACGTTGTTCTAGTCGTTTCAGTGATCTTGTGTGACCTTGACAACGAAAGATTGTTCCCATTTACATAAATGTTAGCTTAGCCTATAGATAGAACTCTTGCCCGCTGTCTGCCCTCTATATTTATGATTCTTTCAATGTCTTGTGACTGTAATGAGTGGACATTAAACGTCCTTGTCTAATTATTGTGTGTGAATGAATTAAGAACGATTTATTAAAACTAAGAATTCCGCCAAATATTCGATGGGCGCTCCAAAAGTAATGCATCCTATTTTATTATGATGTCCCTCGATGTCAAATATAGATTTTTGCAGTATGACAGTAAAGTTTGAACCTTCCCGCCAATTTCCGTATGATTGTGTTTCCGTCCGTCATGTGGCAGTGGAGTAGCAGTCTGACAAAATGGCGTCTGCCATGGAAATGCGTTATTAACAGAGGTTCGTTTTTGAATTCCTCCATCCAAAAACAGTTACACAAATTGACATTAATCGTCGCTTCCTTAACGTTTACGGAGACCAAGCAGTGGATGTTAACACAGTCAGGATGTGGGCTTTGCGTTTCAACAGTTGCGAAAGTGACATGAAGGACAAGGAACGTTTCGAACGTACATGCACAGCTGCCACAGCAGGCAACGAAAACCATCTCGATCAACTTTTTCGCGCAAATCGGAGGATTACGACCAGGGAAATGTCCACGAAGTTGGTTATCGGCTTAATTATGTTGGAAACAATGGTGGCAAGGTTAAAATATCCCAAAGTTTGCACCAGGTGGGTCCCACGAATGCTCACACATGAACAGAAAGAACATCGAATGCAAGTTTGTTATAACGTCTTGAACAATTACGAGGATAAAGGTGACAGTTTCCTGGATCGCATCATCACTGGTGGTGAGACGTGGTGTCACAACTACGATTCTAAATCAAAACGACAATTCACGAAGTGGCATAATGTGAATTCTCCATTGAGGAAAAAGTTAAAGACGTAGAACTCAGAGGGTAAAGTGATGTGCATTGTCTTTTGGGATAGGAAAGGTGAAATCCTTCTTGATTTCCTGGAACCTGAACAAACCATCAACTCTGGCGCTGACTAAGCTGAAGGCTCGAATCTCCAGGGTCAGACCAGTGAAGAAGACAACCTGTCTTTTGCAAAACAGGATAATGCCAGGTCCCATTCCAGTCTGCAGACCGTTGAGCACATTGTCAGTCTTGGCTTGACTGTCCTACAACATCCACCGTTTAGTCCGGATTTGGCGCATTCTGACTTCCATCTGTTCGGGCAATGAAAGTTGGACTGCTTGAGCAATATTTTCCAAGCAACGACGCCGTCCTAGCAGATGTGAAACAGTTGATCACCTCCACTGGTGCAGATTTTTACAAGCGCGGCATGTATGCTCTTGTTCATCGTTGGTGGAAATGTGTAGCCAAGAGTGGTGATTATGTTGAAAAATATTTTTTTAAAGGCAAGACATTGCTCTATCAAATAGCATTACTTGCTCTTTTTATCTGTTATGGTTTTCAGGGAATAAAATAGGAGGCATTACTTTCGGAGCGCTCCTCGTATATATATATATCGTATTTCCTTATGGATCAAATGTGTACTTTCTAGAAGTACAAATCAACTTTTGCTGCTCCTGTTCTGAGTCATCAGCTTCAGCTTTGTCAACGTCTGCCCTATTTCTTTTGTTTGTCTCATCTCTATCTCCATGAATGTTTTAGTATCCGCCTCTGTGTCTCATGTCATGAGGATTCCAGAACAGTTACTGTCTTGTAAATCTGTCAACTGGTTTCCTTAATGCATGTCCTCTGCAATGCCAGCACCTTCTTATCTTCGAATGCCCCACGTTTGCCTATCTGGTTATTTCAAATATCTCTTCTATAATAATCGTATCATACTATTTCAATCGATGTATTCTATGCATGCACCAATTTATGAGACTGCACCTTTCTCGTTGTTTTTTCTCTCTCTCTCCACGTTTCAGCGCCAAACAAAAGAATGGACTTTACATTGGAGCTAAATATTTGTATTTTATTTTGAACTTATTTTCTTTTGATTTACAAACGCGATGATAACTCCTTTTATGTTTTTATTTTCATATCTTGATCTGTAATGACGCATTCCGTTCTCCGGACTACATCCTGCTACTTGCAAAGCCCTGATCAGGGCCTGGTAGAGGGAGATTGAGAACGACCGCAGAAGAAGATGAAGAGGAAGAAGAAGAAGAAGAAGAAGAAGAAGAAGAAGAAGAAGAAGCTAGCAAGAAAAATTGTGTACATGTGCCTAAGTGCGAACATACGCATGCGCGCGCACACACAAACGCACAGACAAACACTCACCTATACGATTGTTTATTGTCTTTCCCCTTAGGATGACGTGTCCCCGGACGTTGTCATGACTACAGTACTTTTCCTCCACTGTATACTTTGCGTGGTGTAAAAATAGACTAGAGGTCTCCAACAAATCATTCCGTAGACAGGCTCGATGGCCTCGTGCGGAAAATGTTGAAGGCATTATAGCAGTTCGTCAGTGGCATTTAAATGTAGTCCTTTAGATTACCTTTACCGCAGTGGGTTTTCATGTCAATGGTACAGTTCACGAATCACTCCTTCAATACGCTCCAGCCGAGCAAGCTGTAAATGGATACCTTGTATACGACGAGTGAAGTAAAAGGCTGCGAGGAAAGAAATTGGGCACCCTACTTCATGAAAACCTTGACTTAGTCTACAGAAGTCTCCAACAACTTCATTCTTCGACAGTGGTCCAACTAATATGGGACAAACCATGACTTAGTCTACAGAAGTCTCCAACAACTTCATTCTTCGACAGTGGTCCAACTAATATGGGACAAACCATGACATAGTCTACAGAAGTCTTCAACAACTTCATTCTCCGACAGTGGTCTTACTAATATGGGACAAACCATGACATAGTCTACAGAAGTCTCCAACAACTTCATTCTTCGACAGTGGTCCAACTAATATGGGACAAACCATGACATAGTCTACAGAAGTCTTCAACAACTTCATTCTCCGACAGTGGTCTTACTAATATGGGACAAACCATGACATAATCTACTGAAGTCTCCAACATTTTCATTCTCCAACAGTAGTGTAACTACTATGGGACAAACCTTGACGTTAGTGTAACTACTATGGAATAAACCTTGACTTAGTATACCGAAGTCTCCAACAACTTCATTCTCCAAGAGTAGTGTAAATACTATGGAACAAACCTTGACTTAGTATACCGAAGTCTTCAACAACTTCATTCTCCGACAGTGGTCTAACTAATATGGGACAAACCATGGCATAGTCTACTGAAGTCTCCAACAACTTCATTCCTCGACAATAGTAAAACTACTGTGGTTCACTCATCAATCCACAAAGCATGTGGTCCACTCATCAATCCACAAAACCTGCGGTCCACTCGTTAATCCACAAAGGATGTGGTTTACGGGCAATGTATCATTCGAACAGGGCGTTTGCGGCCTCTGGAGTATATTGTGTTTTCTGTTGCCATAGTGATTTAGATAGAATAGAAAGTTTATTATGATGTGTGTATGTGTATGTATGTATGTGTGTGTGTTTGTTTCGTTTGTACATTCGGCCGAAGACCAATAGTGAGTGAACCATTTATATCACCCATAGCAAGTTGTAACATCTACTTCATTAATCCTTCTGTTGGTGTCAGTCTAGGTCATTTGTTCGTGTACTGTTTTATGTACATTTATTTTTGTTGAGAAGTGTTATTTTCACTCTTGATATCAATAACTTAAATCGTTCGGGATGTTACATTGAATCGGACGTATTGCTGTGCTGTTATTGTCAAAATGGTGATCGTCATATGTTTATTTTATTGGTTTAGATTTAATGTTTGTAGATATAATGTATCTGTAGTGCATGTTCTATCTTTATCCAGCATGGATTCACTTTGATTTGGTTAACTTCTGTTTCATATTGATATTTTTTAATGTTATACAATTATCGTTTTTTAACATGTATAGCTAATTTCGTCCCGTTGATGAATTTAGTTACCTAATAATTATTATCATCAATTAACAATTCTGGTTTTGTTTTTTTATTAACTAAATTACTTTAATTTTAATGATTGTTATAAATGTATTACTATTTTCATTACCGCTGTCATTATTGACTTAGCGGTAGTTAAAACAACGAAACAAAGCAATATCAAACAGGCGTTCACGCCAATCAGATGTGATGGCCAACGGACTCGCAAAAAGGAAATATAAGAGGTTCTGTGAGTGCCAGAAAAGTGTGGCGACTGGAATTATATAGTTTCAATGAAGTGGAGATATTAATTAAGATTATTCAATAGAGTAGAGATTTAAAATACAATTATCCATTAACGGTTCATCATTATGAATTTGCTAAAACGTTCCAATAAAGTGGGGACTAGAAATAAGATATTCAGTGAAGGGGAGACTAGAATTAAGACATCCCAATAAAGTGGTGACTAGAATTAAGACATCCCAATAAAGTGGTGACTAGAATTAAGACATCCCAATAAAGTGGAGACTAGAATTAAGATGTTCCAATAAAGTGGAGACTAGAATTAAGACGTTCCAATAAAGTGGAGACTAGAATTAAGACGTTCCAATTAAGTGGAGACTAGAATTAAGACGTTCCAATAAAGTGGAGACTAGAATTAAGACATTCCAATACAGTGGAGACTAGAATTAAGACGTTCCAATAAAGTGGAGACTAGAATTAAGACGTTCCAATAAAGTGGAGACTAGAATTAAACGTTCCAGTAAAGTGGAGACTAGAATTAAAACGTTCTAATAAAGTTGAGATTTAAATTACATAGCTCCAATAAACTGGAGATTTAAAATCAGATGTGACAGTAAGCTGTAGACTTTAAATCAGATGTGACAGTAAACCCGAGACTATAATTAAAGGAATGAGATAAAGTCGATACTAGAGTAATAAAGCCCTGATAATATTGGACAGAACAGGTAGGTTGGTGTCACCTGTCATGGAAGGTCGGAAATAAGTAATAGTATTTGTTTGTCATCACGACCGCAATGCTCTTCTATTTCCGGCACGTGTTAGCACATCTTGAGCATGCAGTTATACTAGGTAGCTTCAAAAAGTTCCCGGAATTAGTGGATTGTATAGAAATAAGTTGCAATAGAATTATATACACTTTATTTCCTTCAAAGTAGTTTCATTCGTCAACTACACACTTTTGCCGAGGTGCATACAGCTGCTGGAAACATTCGTGGAACCCATTCTTTGACACCTCTCTCAGCTGCTGGAAACATTCGGCGAACCCATTCTTTGACACCTCTCTCAGCTGCTGGAAACATTCGTGGAACCCATTCTTTGACTCCTCTCTCAGCTGCTGGAAACATTCGGCGAACCCATTCTTTGACACCTCTCTCAGCTGCTGGAAACATTCGGCGAACCCATTCTTTGACACCTCTCTCAGCTGTCTTGTCGCATTGGTGAAAACGTCCTCAGCATCATCAGGAACCATGTGTTGACAAACACGGTGCACGTGCGGTTCATTGTGGAGAATACTGTGGCAACTTCCAACTGATATTCCAACTTCTGAGGCTGTTTTCTCTACACTAAGTCTTCTGTCAGCAAACACAACGTTTCGAACACGCTCAATGTTTTCATTCTTGATCGAGGTTGATGGTCGTCCACTACGTACATCATCATCGACACTAACACGACCTTCGTGGAAACGCTTGTGCCACACAAATACTTGCGATTTCTTCATTGCGGTATCACCATATGTTTTGTTAAGCAATGTCTGTGTCTCTGATGGTGACTTCTCAGACAAAACATAGTTTTTGACATTTGTACGTTGTTCAATCAAGGACATTTTCAACTCCGACGATGCAACGAGCACAATACACAAACAAACGTCTGTAACTTCTGTTCGAGAGTATATGTGAAGGTCACGTCTGCCATGTCATTTGGTCAAGGTCACTACCAGCTTATAAATATATATTCTCCATAATATCATCTTTCATTCAATCACGAGCCGACTATTTTGGGAACTTTTTCAAGCTACCTCGTATATTAATATGATATCACAAGATCGTGGGGTATGTCCAACAGCATAATATGTATATTTTGCTCTATAGACTTCTGCTCCAGCGGACGACTCCAGAGCCAGAGAAGAGGAAGCGAGGAGAAGAAGGGAAGAAGAAGAGGCTGAGGCGGCTGAGGCTGAGAGACAGAGACAAGAGGCAGAACGTAGAAGAAGACAGCAAGATGAGGAGAGAAGACAGCAGGAAGAAAAACGAAGAAGGGTAAGCATTTATCGATAGTTTCTGTCAGTTTGGAATATCTGTTAGATGAGCAGTATTCTTCGTCTACTACTTCTTCTTCTTCTTCATCTTCTTCTTCTTCTTCATCTTCTTCTTCTTCTTCATCTTCTTCTACTTCTATTCTTCTTCTTTCTGGTCTTATTTTATCCACTTCTTCTTCTTCTTCTTTTTCTTTTTTTCTACTTCTTGTTTACATTCTTCTTCTGCTTGTTCTTATTTGTGTTTTCTTCTTCCTTTTCTTTTTCTTTTTCTTCTTCTTCTTCTTCTTCTTCTTCATCCTTTTAATTTTCTTTTTTTTTCTACTTTTTGTTTCGACCTGAATGTTAGTTGGCACTGTCTGACCCTTTCAATATTTGAATAGTCGTTTATTTTTGTTCTTGTAATTCTGTGGAAAGCAGTGGGAGCTTGGAAGGAGGGGGGGGGGGGGGTTGGTTGTTCAGTTCCCTGCCACGTTGCCTTTATTTCCCTAACCAGTAATCGATATACCCATTTTCATTTGGGCGAAGAGTGGGTGGTTATGAGGATGTGATCGTGGCTTCCAAACCAAACGTACCATGTTAAAACCATACCTCGCTCTGTTGCCTGGACCCGGGATGTCGTGGGTTTTTTCATGGTATGACCGTTTCACCCAGTCAACCGGGATGTTAATTTGTACTACACGATGTTAGGGGGAAATTTTGGAGCTGTCACGGAAGCTACAAAGATCCTGCTTTGTTCTCTACACTTTCAGTGTTATCTGTTCGTGTTCTCTAAACTTTCAGTATTCTCTACACTTTTGGTGTTCTTGGCACTTTCCACGTTCTTGACACTTTTTGGTGTTCTTGACAATTTCGATGTTTATACACTTTCTTCGTTTTTATCATTTTTGGTGTTCTTGACAATTTCTATGTTTTATACACTTTCTGTGTGTTCTTCACTTTTAGTGTTCTTGACAATTTCGATGTTTTATACACTATCAGTGTTTTCTTCACTTTTAGTGTTCTTGACAATTTCGATGCTTTATACACTTTCAGTGTTTTCTTCACTTTTGGTGTTCTTGACAATTTCGATGCTTTATACACTTTCAGTGTTTTCTTCACTTTTGGTGTTCTTGACAATTTCGATGTTTTATACACTTTCTGTGTTTTCTTCACTTTTGGTGTTCTTGACAATTTCGATGTTTTATACACTTTCTGTGTTTTCTTCACTTTTGGTGTTCTTGACAATTTCGATGTTTTATACACTTTCTGTGTTTTCTTCATTTCTATTGTTCCTGTTGTTGTTGTTGAATGCTCACAATGAGTAGGTTAGTTTTTGTGCGCCCTGAAAAGGGCGTTAAGTGACGGGTTGTCGTAGCTTTCCTCATATCTCGAGCGTGCTGATGAAGGTAGACCGGGGTCCTTCAGACGGTTGTGCTATGCTTGACTTCATTTGCGTGTCACTCACCATCTGGTGAGGGTCTTGGCCAGTATATTTATACTGACCCTGGTTAACATTGTCTGAACAGTGTGTTTTGCCAGACGTCAGCCTCATCGTCTCTTGTGTTCGTGATAGTTTCTGTGTTCTTGACACTTTCTGTGTTCTTTACACTTTGTGTTTTTTACGCTTTTTCTATACTTTCTATGTTCTTGACACTTTCCATGTTCTGGATACTTGCTGTGTTCTTGACACTTTCCATGTTCTTGACACTTTCCATGTTCTTGACACTTTCCATGTTCTTGACACTTTCCATGTTCTGGATACTTGCTGTGTTCTTGACACTTTCCATGTTCTTGACACTTTCTGTGTTCTTTACACTTTCCATGTTCTGGATACTTGCTGTGTTCTTTACACTTTCCATGTTCTTGACACTTTCCATGTTCTTGACACTTTCCATGTTCTTGACACTTTCCATGTTCTTGACACTTTCTGTACTCTCTACACTTTCCATGTTCTGGATACTTGCTGTGTTCTTGACACTTTCCATGTTCTGGATACTTGCTGTGTTCTTGACACTTTCCATGTTCTTGACACTTTCTGTGTTCTTGACACTTTGCATGTTCCTTACACGTTTTGTCTTTTATACACGTTATGCGTTCTTGGCATTTTCTATGTTCTCTGCACTTTTCATGTTCTTAACAATTTTTTATGTTCTCAACACGTTCAGCGTTCTTTGCACTTTCTGTGTTCTTAGTCAGCCCGGAGACTGGTGTTGAAGTCATCTGATCATCATGGCACGCCACTGTCCTCTGTGTTCTGTGTTCTCTTCACGTTCAGTGTTCTTGGCACTTTTTGTGTTCTTTACACGTTCTGTGTTCTTGGCACTTTCTGTGTTCTTGATACTTTCTGTGTTCTTGACACTTTCTGTGTTCTCTACACGTTCTTATTTCTCTGCACTTTCCATGTTCTTGACCTTTTTGTGTTCTTGACACTTTCAGTGTTCTCTACACTTTCATGATGTCGGCTCTATGTTCAATATTGTTTTAAGAGAACGTATTTTCTTGCAAACGTTTTGTTCATGCCTTAGTTCTACATCACCACCAATGATCATCTCCTTCTCAATTTGCTGACAGTGACAAACAAACCTATGGAGCTTGCCGGAATCCAGTAGTATCTACTCTGTGTAAAATAACACGCCGTTGTAATCCTAACTGCAGATATCAGATCGTAACTGAAACTCACTGTTCTGATAGTTGTTGTTTTCCTGCGTTTCCAAAGAAAGCATTCTCCCGTGTGAGTTTTGTTTTTGGCAATTGTCGAGAAGTACACCCTTACGTTGTGCATTCCTACCTAGCACTTACAGGTAACAGAGAGTAGCAATAACGTACTTTGCCTTTGCTAGCTCCGTGTCTTATATAAGAACCCTGGTGAGCCTTTGAGACTCAGGTGCAGTGAACACGATCCTTGGCACCTGAGAAGGTAAGTCTGCATTGTATTCTTCTTCAACTCGTTGTACTGATAGTTAATTAGTCGAGCTGGGCTTTGTAAGTGTTGTTAAGACAGAGTAGTTATTGGAAGGATTAGCCTTTTCAGCACTTGGTAAAATCATTTTACTGTATTCCCACTATAGTTAGTGGATAACTGTATTCTGTAATCATGTGTGCTAGCCGCATATTTTTTGTGTGTTCCAAGATAAAGTAAGACTACAGATGCAGCTGGCCGTTTTACAGGAAACCTTTATAGAAGCATTTACAGTAACTGCTTCGTTAGCAATGAATTTACATAATGAGGATGCTATCCACGTGCACAACTCGAGTTAGTTGCTTTATACGACATGCTTGAAAGGTTCAAGTGGCGCTATTCTTTTTAATTCGGATACAACCCGGGAAATGTGAATCGGGTCTTGAATATTAGTAATGTAGTCTGATTGATTGGCCTAGTGGTGCTATATGCGGTTAGAATTGGCCAACTGTAATATTTAAACCGTATTGTCAAAGAAGACTAAAGAGGGTTGCCATTTCAAAGGGGAGCTATTGTAAGCATGTTAATCTTGTTTGTGATTCATCATTATTATCAGGTAAGTCAGTCCAGAGACTGGTGTTCAAGTCTCCTCATCATGTCACGCCACTGTCCTCTGTCAGTCCTGAGACTGATGTTGAAGTCTTCTGATCATGTCACGCCACTGTCCTCTGTCAGTCCTGAGACTGGTGTTGAAATCTTCTGATCATGTCACGTCACTGTCCTCTGTCAGTCCTGAGACTGGGGTTGAAATCTTCTGATCATGTCACGTCACTGTCCTCTGTCAGTCCTGAGACTGGTGTTGAAGTCTTCTGATCATGTCACGCCACCGTTCTCTGTTAGTCAGTCCGGAGACTGGAGTTGAAGTCTTCTGATCATGTCACGCCACCGTTCTCTGTTAGTCAGTCCAGAGACTGGAGTTGAAGTCTTCTGATCATGTCACGCCACCGTTCTCTGTTAGTCAGTCCGGAGACTGGAGTTGAAGTCTTCTGATCATGTCACGCCACCGTTCTCTGTTAGTCAGTCCGGAGACTGGAGTTGAAGTCTTCTGATCATGTCACGCCACCGTTCTCTGTTAGTCAGTCCGGAGACTGGAGTTGAAGTCTTCTGATCATGTCACGCCACCGTTCTTTGTTAGTCAGTCCAGAGACTGGAGTTGAAGTCTTCTGATCATGTCACGCCACTGTCCTCTGTTAGCCAGTCCTGAGATTGGAGTTGAAGTCTTCTGATCATGGCATTTAACTTAGCTTCATTATACTGGTTTAGAAGACTCTGTTTTCCACTTTAAAAATGAATGTGATCATCCAATCTATTCTTGAACTCATTAACTGATCCTGCCTCCACTACATCCAGTGGCAATATATTCCAAGCATTCACCACTCTCTGACTGAAAAAAATGTTTCCTAATATGAAATCTGGACCTGCTTTTAAATAATTTTAAGCTTTGCCCTTTAGTTCTTGTAGTCGGTTGAACTTTGAAAAACTTGTTAGAGTCTAATTTATCCATTCCATTGATTAATTTATAAACCTCCATTAAATCATCTCGAATTCTTCTCTTTTCTAGACACTGCAGACCAGTCTCTCATTATAACTATAATTCTGGAATACCACGATCATTTTTATAGCTCTTCTTTGTATCTTTTCTATCTTGTCTATATCCACTCCATGACAAGGACTCCACACCTGAATACAGTACTCCAATTTAGGTCTCACCAATGATTTATATAGTTTGACTATCACTTCCTTACTTCGATGTATAATGTTTCTTTTAATCATACCCCGCATTACATTAGCCTTTTTCGCAGCCACCTGGACTTGTTCTCGCACCTTACCTGTATCATCTATTATAACACCTAGGTCCTTTTCCTATTTTATCTTTCTAATATTGTTCACTTCCATCAGGTAATTATATTTCATATTTGATCTTCCGACGTGAATGAATGTACATTTATCTACACTGAACTCCATCTGCCAGCTCACAGACCATTTATGAATAGTAGCTAAATCTGATCTCAATAGATCTACCTCTGCCGGAGAACAGACCATGCTGCATAATTTTGTGTCATCTGCAAATTTTGCAATCATGGATGCGATATCATTATCTAAATCATTTAAATATATCAAGAACAAAATTGGTCCCAATATCGATCCCTGAGGCACACGACTTATAACATCACACTAGTCAGAGTACTCCTTATTTATGCTTACTTCTGTGTGTTAACTAATTTTTTATTCAGTTGGCAACTCCTCCACCTGTACCATGTGATTTCAATATGATTTAGCGAGTTGGTTCCAATTTGAACAATATAGCCTTCAGTAGTCTTCCAATCAGGTCGATAAAGCCAACTAAAGCGGGTTCTCGTTTAGCTATGAATCTATTGTGGTAAGCGAGTTATTGAAGCATGTGATTAAATACCCAAACAGAAATAAGTATTATATAGTGTGGTTTATTGTCGGAATGGTGCACGATGTAGAATAGATCGACTGTAATACTCTCCCAAGTATGTCGTTATGTATATATATATATTTGGATGGATGGGTGGATGCAAGGATAGATGGATGGATGCAAGGACGGACAAACGAACAGATAGACAGACAAAGTATATCTTTTCACTTAAGTAGGCCCAGGACTATATTTTTCTCCTCGCAGGCAGCCTGTAATAAAGAATGCGTATACTCTTGCAGAAGTTGTCTATGTGGCATTTCTCTGCACATAATTAGGTTCCATAGTAAATAACCACTTTAATAAATAATCACCCGTGGATAAGATATATCGCATGAGGAGTGGCTAAGGTGAACAAAATGTGATCTTCCGAGTTTATCGTGAAAGGTGACAAAAGAAGGTTGCGCATCAGGCTAGCAACATCATTACGTAAAAGCAATGCTACAGAAGCTGTCATTGCAAGTTGTATGATGCAGTCTTCATGTCAAGGGGTCAACATTAGTGTAGAAGCACTGTACTTCACCTGATGGGGAAAGACGAAACGGTTCAATATATATTTCGTCGAACGAGTTATACCCGTAGAGGAAAGAACAGGTTTACTGTAAACTTTCAAGCATATCGTAAAGTGTGACTATGTAAAGTTGTGTATGTGACTGGCATGGAGATAGGCAGATGCAATACAGAGGATACTAAAGTCGTTTGTCAATAAGTGTCTACGAAGGATAATGGATATAGGCTGGTAAGGCATGATGAGGAATGAATACCTACGGGAAATGGATCGACGATAACTAGTGAAACAGATCAAACGTAGGAAGTGGGGTTGGATAGGACACACGCTTCAAAAATTATTATCAAACGTGGCCAGACATTCCCTGACATGGAATCTACATGGGAAGAGAAAGAATGGTAGACCATGAAAACCCTGAAAATGAAACTGTGAAAATGAACTTCGGTCTCTAACCTCAACAGGAGAACTGACAAAAAATTACAGCTCTAGACCGAACTTGCTTGAGGAGGGTTTTCAATTACATGCTCTTAGAGGAGCGACGGGCATTGGTGTGACTAGCAGACTCGTCCTCATCATGTGAGACAAATGTTTACAAAAACTACTACTGCAAATGTGCTAGCAAATACTCTGATTAAGGCGTCACGTAAGAAGATCATCTGTAGTGGTTGCCTTATGCTTCAGGTGGAGAGGTAAGGAGAGAAGAATAATGAGTTTCAGATCAAGATGTAGAACCGAGACGCAATGAAGAAACAGAAGTCAACGACTTATAGCTGACTGCTTGCGTCAGCGCTAGCGAGCCAGAGTCACCCTATTCAGCCTCGTGGTGGCGACCACGGGGACAGCTCGGGCCTTCCGATTGTAATGCAGTGATATGGATGAAATGAAACCTAGCCGTCTGCACACTTTGAGACCATTGTCGGGATAGGGACATTTATTTCTCAGCATTAGGCTTGGACGAGTTTTTTTGGAAAGAATGAAAAACAATTAGTGAGGTTTTGCAACGACTCAATGTGGAGAAGATACTTCAGACGGAAATAAAAAGCTAATAAATATAGTATTTTGGTCAAGTCAAGCGACATGCCAGTTTGCTGAATGCTATATTGGAAGGACGAGTAGAGGACAAGAAAGTCAGAGGGACAGAGGGACAGACAACATCGAGATTACGTCAGGGCAAAGTGTGACAGTGTATCAATCTGGCAAGGGACAGAGACAGCTGGAAATCCATTACCGTCAACCTTCGATGCAGAGACGTCACTTGATGATGAGGATCTCCAAACTCTAACCGACCAAACCACAACGCTGGGAAATACTTCGTAATAAAATTTATATTATCTATATAAACCTGAAAGAGCGTCTCAGGGCCTAGAGGCGAATATCAGGTTTTTCATTCCCAACGCTCTTCGTAGGAATTCAGTTGTGTTCATTCTGGCAAACACCGTTTTTTCTTTGTACGGAAAGTAACGTCAATCTACCGAACTGCTGCACCTGCGACGAAACATATAACAACCAAATAGGATGACAGTTATAAGAGCGACATTGAAGCTACTTGGTTTACGTATGGGATCCTGCATCCGAGCTGTAAAGAGCGATGTCACAATTTCTCAGATAAGTACCTTATATACGTGGAGCGTGTAGCCTAGTTGACAGTTGGCTGGCTAAGACTGGGATCACAGCGCGCCAGGGTTGGGATTCACGGGATCACAGCGCGCCAGGGTTGGGATTCACGGACAGACAGAAAAAAAATCATGCAGTCGACCCTATTGTAAATGGATACCTGACGTATGAGCTGGGGAAGGTAAATACAGCAAGGACAGGAGCTTCCACCCCACCTCACATAGGCTGCGGCTAAGTACATGATGAGCTATCCTCATCCGTGACGGCAATTGTTGCCATGGGACTTACCTTTACCTTTATATTACCATTTTTACGCCTTTATATCTTCACATCTCCTATTTAGGTGTTCTGCTCTTCTTCTATGATTGGATAGTTCATTGTTGTTGTTGGTTATCCTTGATGAAGACCTATTGATCGTAACGTAGTTTTCGTTTGTGTTTCGTTTCAGTTCGGTTTCTGCCCATACCTATTTTTAATTTGTGTTTTTTTCTTCTCACTTTATGTTTATTTTACTTACAAATCAGATATGATCTCTTTTAATTCAGGAGGAAGAAGAAGAACGCAGAAAGGCAGAAGAGAAAGCAGAACGAGAGAGAATGGAAGCAGAAGAGGTAAGGATCACTTTCAACTCCAACTAATTTCAACGTACATTTCTTCCTGACGTTAATGTTGAGATTAACGTTAACTTTAAGATTGGGTTGAGCGTAGATATTACTACAGTATACTGCAGAAACGATGATCCTTAAGGAATATAAAGGAAGACCATTACATCCCCTGGTATAAAGTGGGGACGACCAAATTGTGAAGTGGAGAATAGCGGTGTGAAACTCTTGTGTGAGGAACGGGGGGGGGGGGGGGGGGGGCTGAGAGGGTACACTGCGAGACATGGTCATAAAATATCAGCCGCCACACAAAGGGCACACAAAAGGTGATTGAAACCTTCCACTTCGTCTAACGGCACATTGGGAATGATATGATGAGGCGAGATGCAATTTGACTATTTTATGGAAAGAACTCTTCCTCTCTCTTCTTACCTCACTCTGTTTCATTTGACTCTGTCCTACAGTCACACTCTTGCACAACTTTCACACGCGCTCTCAGTGTGAGGCCCTTCCATTGCACTTTGGTTGAGATGACACGAGATTGTAAAAAAGAAAAGATCAAATGAGAAGAGATGACACGAGATTGTAAAAAAAAACAAAGTAATGGTTGTGCCTTGGAAGAATTGCTGTCTGGAATGAAGTGTTATGAACTTTATGGTACCATGTTTCAAGCTTGTTTGTGATGTTGGCGTAACCAGTTCCCCATCATATCCAGCTTGCGTTTCATAACTGTAAGCAATGCACCCATTTATAACTTGGTAGAGAGGCACTTGTCAAGGATTGCGGTTCGAACCAGTGCCCTTTGTCACGAGAGAAAAGCATTCTAGCATATGTGCCACATTTTTTTTTCTCTTTCAATGGTGAAAGCACAACAGATCGCTCCGTAAAAAATAGCCCTCGCTAACGCACTATGTTTTCTAACATTGGCGGTTCCTAGCCCCAACAACAACTTTCTTTAGTCACCAGTTATGATTTGCGTTGTTCCGCGTCAGCAGTTTGTGTGTTGTAAGCCTTCACTTTCGTGTTGCGCGTCAGCAGTTTGTGTGTTGTAAGCCTTCACTTTCGTGTTGCATGCCAGCAGTTAACATTCATTTTCTCAAGTCAGATCAAATCCAAGATCGAGTTGTCTCCTCGTAGGCTTTCTTGTCGTTCTTCAGCTAAAAAAAACAAAAAACAACCCAAATTCCCAATGTTGCATCCCACCATTTCCCTGCTGCTTGGAATTATTCCCGTTACCTGCCAAGGTTTGCAACAGCTTGAAATGGGTTTCAATCTCCATAGCAACGTCTGCCTGCTCTTAGATCGAGAGAACCACCATATTTATGTGTGGAATGTTGGCACACAACAAAGACCTGCTCTCTCCCTTCCTTGAGCCCAGATAACAGTTTCTGTGTAAACATGAATGCTCCTTTCGTATTTAGGATAATTTCGCAACCATTACTTCGCCATAATATTATGCGATGATAGAAGATTAGGTCCAACGTGGTGGTATTGTGCATGGATGGAGAAATAGTGGAAATAAATAGATTGAAGATTAAAAGTGTATCATTTCTTTTTTCTTTTTTTTGTGTGCAGTATTTTTTAATTGTATTTGTTCGTTTTTCTTTTTTACCCTGATGAAGGTCGTGTGGTCGTAATGTCTGTATCGTTTTGTTTGTTTCCTTTATCGGTGACCTGTATGTGTTTTTATCGAAATAGTGGAAACGAATGTTTCTTCTATTTCTTATTCCTCTTCTTCTTCCTCTTCTTCTTTTTCTTTCTCTTCTTCTTCATCATGCTATCTCGGGGGAGAAAACACATTATTAACTTTTTTTAAAAAGTTTTTAGTTTAGTTCAGTCGAAGAATCAACGTCACTGCACATGGTTTAACCCATAAGTGTTCTGTTTTTCTCCATATTTTTCGGAGAATCTCAGCACAATGCACGAGCTCTGTAGTACCAGAGAATCTCAGCACAATTCACGAGCTCTGTAGTACCAGAGAATCTCAGCACAATGCACGAGCTCTGTAGTACCAGAGAATCTCAGCACAATGCACGAGCTCTGTAGTACCAGAGAATCTCAGCACAATGCACGAGCTCTATAGCGCCGGCTAGGATCCCATAATAGATTGGCTAGATTTAATCTTAAATTTGAATGTTGCCTGGGTGGCGGCCCTTCAGCCTACTCTTTTCCATTTCCAACTGTCAAGGGGTTTTTAATGTGCCCGACGCAGCACACGGGCGTCCGATCTCTACAACCCAGAGATCCTGGAAAATACTAGAAAGTCCACGTTAAAAAATGTCAGTTCCCACCGTGATTTATGCCCACAACCTCCGGCACCTGAGGCCGTAGTCTTACCTGGAGACCACTCAGTCCTACACTTTTTTAAATATGTGTCTCAAACATGTGGTCCTTGGGCCACCTGCAGTCCGAAAACCCTTACGAATCTGAGTGACATCATCATCATCTGTGCTGTTGTTCGAAGTGTTCAGTTAACTCTTGATGGCGTTGCAATGATGACGGTTTCTTCTTGCATCCCGTACTTGCAAAGGAGAACCAGACAAAGTTCTCCTAGTACAGCATCCCGTACTTGCAAAGGAGAACCAGACAAAGTTCTCCTAGTACAGCATCCCGTACTTGCAAAGGAGAACCAGACAAAGTTCTCCTAGTACAGCTAGTTTCACGTCTATTGTGGCTCAATACGAAGCTCCTCGCAAATCTCACTACTATGGGGATCATAGTGTAGATCCCCACCTCGGTGGTTAGTCTGCACTGACTGCATAGACACCAACGAGGAAGTGAACTGGGGGCATTGATCAATATGTTTCCCGTGAGATTAATTACTCCATGCCAGTCATTTTGGTTAAAGGTGGTTGGAATTGGTTAAAAAGGGGTAAAGGTGGTTAAATGTGGTTAAATGCGATTACAGATAGTTAGAATTTGTTGAAAATAGTTAAAGGTAGTTAAATGTGGTTTAAAGATGATTAAATGTGGATAAAGGTAGTTGGAATTAGTTAAAAATGATTACAGGTGGTTAAAGGTTGTTAAAGATGGTTAGGATTTGTTAAAAATAATTAGAGGTAGTTAAAGGTGGTTAACGTTTTAGAAGGACGTTACACTGTCAAATACGATATAAAATGTGAATAATCAAGAGCCAATGTATATAGCAGAAAAGAAGTGAAATTATCACATGACCATAACTCGGGGAGGACGCAACATATCGAGTTGAAATGAGTTGCGGCGATCTACAAATTGGCCATGTAATGTTCTGTGACAATTTTAGCTCAATATGTCTTCTGCTTGCGAGCTATCGCCTCATCAGACATACAAATATACAACATTTCATAAATAAAGTATAGTTATCAATTGTACTTCTCTCTCTCCCTCATTCCTTCTCTCTCATCGTCCATCTCTCACTACCTCTCTCTATTCCTCGTTCCCTCCCTCACTCTCTCTCTTGCTCTCTCTCCCTTTATATCATTATTTCTCTCTCATCATCCATCTTTCTCTCTCTCTCTCTCTCTCTCTCTCTCTCTCTCTCACTATTCCTCTTTCCCTCACACTCTGCCTCACTAGCTCTATCTTCCCTCTCTCCTCTATCACTTTCTTTCTCACCATCTCCATCCACCACTCTCTATCCCTCTCCTTCTTTCTTTCACTCACCCTTTTTTCTTCTCCCCATATTTCACTCCCTCCTTCTCGCTGTATCTACACCTCTCATCCTTTCTCTCATCCTTTCTCTCATTCTTCCTCTCCTTATCTCCTTCTATCCCTTTCCATCCCTCTCATTCCCTTCTGCTATCCACCCTGAAACATGCAGATGCCCATACAGCCCCTTTCACACACACACACACACACACACACACACTCACATACATAACACACACACACACACTCACATACATAACACACACACACACTCACATACATAACACACGCACATACACATGGGAGCTCAGGATGGCTAGCATTCCCCAAATCAGCCTACATTCTACTGTTTCCTTGTTGGCATCCCGCAAAGACAAACAACCATCCGTACCTGACGACAAACACAGGATGCCACCACACGCGCCAGTCCAGGTCATGCACCATACGACCAATGTCAAATTTAAACCGTCTTCAACCGAGATATTGCTCCAGCGTTACCGCTACTTGGCTGTGTTTATTTTTTCTTTCTTTCTCTCCAAACCTTGGCTTCTTCGCTCTAACCTTTCTTCTTCTTCTTCTTCTTCTTCTTCTTCTTCTTCTTCTTCTTCTTCTTCGTTCGTTCTCAATCTTCCACTACCAAACCCTGAAAGGGCTTAAGTAGCAGAATGTAGTCCAGAGAACGGAGTGCGTTGTGTTGTAGTTTACAGCTTGGCTGCGATATAAGCACCTTTCGGTCCAACACATCCGACTTCAGCAAGTAATTTTTGAGTACCAGGTTAGCATTCCCTTTTCGATCCCTTCTCCTTAGCCAGTCTGCCCTACTGCAGCCTGTTATCCAAGATCACCGCGTGGAGGTGTAGAAGGGTCTTGGCAGCTCTGGTTCGCGGGCCCTGACGCTGGCAGTCAGCCATGGGTCGCTGACCGCTGCAACTCATGCGCTGCTCAGCATCTTGATCCCGCTCTAACCTTTCGATCCTGTGTTGTGTTGTTTTGTTTCTAGTTTTTTTTTGGTTCTGTTTTTAATCCTGAAGACCTTGACTTTTTTCTTTGCTTTTGGGAATGGAGTTTCAGACGTGAAATATGCATGTAATAATGAACTTATTCACCGCCGCTTGCGTTAGATATTGAACCATAGATTTGACACTGCACATCGCCACTTACTCTAACCACTTGTATGGAAGTCCGCATCCATTGCTGTTGAATGTCCACGATGAGATACTTATTCTTTTGTGTGCCCTGAAAAGTGTTTTAAGTGGTGAGTTGCATTAGCATTTCTCACATGCCGAGCGTGCTCATGAAGGTAGACCGTGGTCTTCCAGGCAGTTGGGCTATGCTAGGCGTTCTCTGCGTTACGCTGACTACTACTGGGATCACGTTGATCCACATACCGTCAGCCAGGCTGCCTTGAAAACAACATTTCTCCAGGGAACGCTGCATGGAAGAAAGATTGTGGTCTTGGTCATTATATTGTGCCTGAACCTGACGCGACATCATGGCATGTATATTGTGCCTGGCCCTGACGCAACATCATAGTCAGTATGTTGTGGCTAACCCAGAAGCCACGTCCTGGTCAGTATATTGTGCCTGAGCCTGACGTGACATCCTGGTCAGTATGTTGTGGCTAACCCAGAAACCACGTACTGGTCAGTATATTGTGCCTGACCCTGACACGACGTCATGACATGAATATTGTGCCTGACCCTGTCGCGATGTTCTGGTCAGTAGGTTGTGGCTAACCCAGAAGCCACGTCCTGGTCAGTATATTGTGCCTGACCCTGACGCGACGTCCTGGTCAGTATATTGTGCTTGGCCCTGGATCGACGTCCTAGTCAGTATATTGTGCTTGACCATGGATCGACGTCCTAGTCAGTATATTGTGCTTGGCCCTGACGCGACGTCCTGATCAGTAGGTTGTGGCTAACCCAGAAGCCACGTCGTGGTCAGTACATTGTGCCTGACCCTGGCACGACGTTCTGGTCAGTATATTCTGGTCAGTTTCCTGAAAAGGACACTAAGTGGCATGTTGCTGTAGTTTTTATCACATCCCAAGCATGCTGATGAAGATAGACAGGAGACCTCCAAGCTGTTGTGCTATGCTTGGCTTTTTCTACGTCTCTACAATTACATTCGTCGTTTCAGAACTATTTTTTAAAAATTTAATAAGGTTGTCAGTCCCATGCACACCCCTGTTTAGAGTTGAACGAAGAATAACATCAAGGGTTGTGTTCTTGCTGCTGTTACAGTTCCACCCCGAGCAAGAGAGTTTAGGGAAGGGGTGATGTGGTTGCTGATAACAAAGGTACCTGAATGCGTGCCAAGGTCACTCTCTGTCTGGTCACTACGCTTAGGTCACTCACCGTCTCAACAAAGGGAATCGGAGTTGGGGAAAGAATGTACAGGCAGGAACTGACCACTGACTTTCCGATTTGGGCAGTGGCGGGTGAGTCACAGACGGGAGGGCAGCGGAGCTTGCTGCGATAGATGAGTGACAGGTGTGCAAAGTATTGCTTTCCAATAACGACTGAATAGAGCCATCCCCCTGAGATCCATTGGTCAGCTCTGATACTGCTTGAGAGTATATAACACTAGTCAAAGTTTAGCTCAAGCAGGCTGGCATGGAGAGGGGACGAGTGAATGTAGATAGGAGTCTGTTTAGCTCACTGACTTAGATAGAGGAGCGATTGATAGACTGTTGTACGAATGTTGGAGATAGAACAGGACGACTGAAACAGCATACGCCATTGAGTCGGGGTCCAGCTGCTCAAATAGGTGTGTGTGGGCGGTTTGTATTAATAGATAATCTGAACGTGTGTTGTAGCAGGACACCTTGTCAACGAGGTATGTCCTGACGAGTTAAGCAAGTGTGTAGATCGACTAGGTGAGATCTAGATGTGTGTGTGATGCGAGTACGGCAATAGAACTGGGTTTTGGATAGTTGGGAATTCCATCAAGAGCTAATGCTTAAAATTTCCGCTTTAGTTAATAGTTATATTAACATATATATAATATAGGAATATTTAGTTTAGATGATATGTATTGTGTTTGTAATTTCACTACTCATTTTTCTGGTATGAGTATTATATAATAAATATGCCATCTGCTGTGTGCAATATTATTTGCAGTGTGTGGTCATGATTGATGTGGATGAGTGTGATAATGTTCTGGGGCAAACAGTGGGATCTGCTACACTGCCACTCGTACTTGAGTTATCTACTCTTGACGACTTTCTTTGGTACCGGGTTACACTTACTCTCCCCCCACTCCAAGACTTACTTGAGAAGATGTACTTGAGTCATCCTAGTTGTTTTGCATTACGAGATCCCTCAGTAAACTCACTACTGTGGGGATTACAGTGTCAATCCCCATCTCGTTGATCAGACTTTTGTTATGCAGTCTTTTCTCGTGAACCACAACGAGAAGTTGAGGTGTGGTCTTGGTCGATATATTTAATCTTACCGCAGCCTTAGTCTTGGCTGTCCTGGGATCAATCATCATCATTATTCCCATCATCACCATCGGGTTAGTCAGTACGAAGACTGGGGTTAAATTCGTCTGATCAGTTCACACCACTGCCCTGTGTTGATCAGTCTGGAGACCGGTGTTGAGGTCATCTGATCATGTCACGCCACTGTCCTCTGTTAGTCAATTCGGAGACTGGTGTTGAAGCCTTGTGAGTATGTCACGCCACCTTT
The DNA here is from genome assembly GCA_036924085.1 of Ariolimax columbianus. Taxonomy (NCBI): domain Eukaryota; kingdom Metazoa; phylum Mollusca; class Gastropoda; order Stylommatophora; family Arionidae; genus Ariolimax; species Ariolimax columbianus. Next base: position 45,006,607 of record JAVGWX010000017.1, read on the forward strand.
CTCTGTTGGTCAGTCCGGGGACTGGATTAAAGTTTTCTGATCATGTCATGTCACTGCACTGTTAGTCAGTTCAGAGACTGTTGTTGAAGTCTTCTGATCATGCCACGCGACTGTTAGTTAGTTAGTCAGCAGACTGGATTGAAGTCTTCTGATTACTGTCCTCTGTTCCCAGCAAATCTCTTCAGCTTAATGTAAGTCTGTGTGATGTAATTGTTTCTTGAACGTCTTATACTTTTCACCTGAATTTTGCCTTCTAGTTCAAGTCAATGCCTCCTTACACACACGTACTTTTACACAACTCTACTAACTAGCACCCTCATGGTGAGGCCCTTCCATTGCACTTTAGCTGGGCTGACCTCTGAGCTCGACTTAACTACCACAGCTACATACAGACGCACACAGGCATGAAAGCACTGGTACGTCCTGATTTCGCATAAAAGTCTACAGTCCGATGTGGAACAGTGTTTCTCCGCCAGTAGAATACAGAAAGGGAAACCTTTAGCCAAAAAATACAAAACTAATAGTTTTTCAACGGTAGCCTCATTGTTAAGACCAAGCCAAGACATTCTACCTTTTTGTATTCTTGTCTGTGACGGTATATCTGTAAGCACTATTCATTTCAATTTTATTTCTATTCTACCCACGTTTTGCATCCTGTGATAGCACCACAATTCAAAATCTTTTTTTGTCTGTTCATCCTTTGTGTATATAGTCTATGGTTCAGAACAGTACAATGCAACGGGCCAGATATGTGTAATGATTATTTTTTTTCCGGAACTCAAAATTTATTTTATTTGTTGTTAGTAGTTTATATGTTACCTACGGAATGCCTTTTTCACTATTTCAATCCCAGCTCTAATTTCAACCTTGCAGTGGAAATGCTCTAAAATAATTTGACCCAAATATGAAAACCCCTTCACCTGTTCTTTGACCTGTCCCTTGGTGCTGATATTTAATCTTTGGGGTTGTTTAACTATTATCATCGGATTTGTTTTACAAGAATTTATCTTCATACCAAATGTCTTAACTGTGTCATTGATATTAGGAAGTAATTTTTGTAATGATTTCTCTATCGCTCCTATGATTACTTGATCATCTGCAAATTTGATGGCACATATTTGTTCTTCGTTAACCTTGACCCAAATGTTGCAACTTCCGGTGGCTTCTTCCAGCATCATTTCCGAGTACAGATTAAATAGGTTTAGAAATAATAGACATCCCTGTCTCACCCACATCTTGATTGCGACTGAAGTTAACTTAGAAAGATATGAACGGCTGGGCGGACTGTTATATATTTATGAAAAAAGTTTTTGGAACCATTTGATTAATTCCAAATTTACCAAGAAAATCATACCGCTGCCACTACAACTGGCCCCTTCACATGAATCACGTATCCAAATATTTGTAGTCCTGGTTTCATGGCAACGGTCAAACGTGACAAGCTTGCAAGCCCTATGCACATCCCTCTTTTGCCACCTTTTAGAATACGCTTTGAAGGTTAAATAGGTCGTATTGTTGTCACCCTGTGCACCACTAGGCGGAGTAATTTTGTGACTTATAGACATGCGATGTCCACGTTATGTGGCTTGAGCTGGCCCAGATGGCACATGACAGGAAGTCTGCACGTGTATTTATTGAAGACTTATCCTCGGCAGGAGGCGGTAAAAGCTTTGATTGATTTATTGGTCGATTGGTTTATTGATTTGTTGATTTACAAATGGATTGGTTTACTAGTTTATTGAGCAATCCATTGACGGGGGACTCAGTGGTCTCGAGGTAAGGTTTTCACCTCGGGTACCGGATATAATGTCCAAGTTTGGATGCCCCAACAAGTTCATAACCATGGTGAAACAGCTACACGAAGGCATGTGTGCTCGTGTACTGGACAGCGGTGCAATTTCTAAAACGTTTCTAGTATCAAACGGAGTAAAACAAGGATGTGTACTCGCCCCGACTTTGTTCAGCATTGATGTTCGCGGCCACGATGACAGACGCCTTCAGATCACTGGAGCTTGGAATACCCATAAAGTACCGCACAGATGGCAAGTTACTCAATTCCAGAAGAATGAAGGCCAAAACCAAAGTGGCTGGCGACATACTCAGGGAACTTGAATTTGCTGACGACTGCGCTCTAATGAGCAACTCAGAACTGAACATGCAGGTTGGAATGGACCGGTTCTCTGCCGCATGTGAACATTTTTGCCTCATCATAAATGCCAAAAAAAACAGAGGTCATGTACCAACCAGCACCAGGCATGCCGTACACAAAACCAGAGACTACAGTCAGCGCGCAGACGCTGAATGTCGTAGACAAATTCACATATCTGGGCAGCATGCTGTCGAGATCTGTCAGCCTAGACGATGAGGTGGCAACCAGAATAGCAAAGGCCAGCACAGCCTTTGGTAGAATACGCTCGATGGTCTGGGCACGTCGTGGCATCAGCGTCAAGACCTAACTCAAAGTCTACCGTGCAACCATCATTCCAACCCTACTATACGCTTGCAAAAGTTGGACTGTATACTCTGGACATGCAAGGAGGTAAACCACTTCCACACAGGTTGCCTGAGGCGAATATTCCACATCCGATGGCAAGATCGTGTCACTGACATCGAGGTTCTCTCGAGGTCTAACATGCCAAGCATCCATGCACTGCTAGAAAAAGCACGACTAGGATGGGCCGGACACCTCGTCCGTATGTCAGACGACCGGTTCCCAAAGAAGCTTCTCTACGGCGAGCTGAGAGAGGGATGGCGCGAAGAGGACGCCCAAAGAAACGTTTTAAAGACGGTCTGAAGGACTCACTGAAAAGTTGCCAGATAGACATCGACACCTGGGAATGTCTTGCGCAAAACAGATCTGACTGGAGAAGCGCAGTCAAATCGGGTGTAGCTACCGGCGAAGACGACCGTGTTGTGAAAGTCCAGAGCAGACGCGAGACCCGGAAATCCCGAACAGCGGGAACACCATCACCTTCTACAAACCTCGTGTGCCCGATATGTAGCAGATGTTTTCGTGCCCGCATTGGCCTGTTCAGCCACATGCCCACCCACACCCATATGGACAGCTATTAAACCGGATATAGCGGGTTTGAATCACGGTGGAGACCGAGTGCGGGTCTACTTAGCTCCAAGAAACTGGTTGTATACAGACTCTGTAGTCTTCTAAACCAATATAAAGACGTTAAGTTACGTTAAGTTAAGTTAAGTTAATGTATTGATTTATCCATTGTGTCAACTTTTTATTTTTCCATTTCTTGCTAATCAGGAAGCCCGCGAGAAAGCCGAAGAAGAGGAGAAGAAGAAGAAGAAGGGCAAGAGGAAAGGTCTGGGAGGATTGTCTTCTGATAAAAAGAAGCTGCTCAAGGTAAGGGAGAGAACGAGAGAGAAAGAGAGAGAGAGAGTGTGTGTGTGTGTGTGTGTGTGTGCGTGCGTGTGTGTGTGTGTGCGTGCGTGCGTGTGTGTGTGAGCGAGAGAGAGAGAGAGTGTGTGTGTGTGCGTGCGTACGTGAGAGAGAGAGAGAGAGAGAGAGAGAGACTAAATTGAAACAAATGACTTAGAGGCTTTCTATAATTAGCTTCTTGGTCTTACATTCGTCCCGGTCAATGTACAAAATATTTCTAAAGCATTTATTTTCAAAAGCATTCAGTTTATTATCTAGCGTCTTTGTCGTTTTCCAGTGTTCGCATTCATAATATGTGATTGATTCTTCTTCTTCTTATTTATCTGCTTCTTCTTTCTTCTTCCTCCTCTTCTTCTTCCATCAACTGATGCAATGCTTCTAGTTCGGTGAGGTTCACAAAGAAGACTGTGCGTCTCAGGTCTTCGCAGGTCTCCCACAGCTTCTTGAGCGGGGTCGCTTCCCTGGGCCAAACTGTGGTCTATATAAGTAGGTCAGCCCTGCAGGATATGTTCTAATGTCTGCTTGGGTGCTCCACAACCGCATTTGGTGATGTATCTAGGAATCATTCTGTGGAGGTGGGCCTTCACTCTACTATGTCCCGTTATGAATCTGAAGATCTTTGCATTCCTTCTCTGCCAAGTTTGTCTATGTTCTGGTTTGTGTTCTTTGTGATAGTACTTGTGAATGTCACTCTGTTTACTTAATGATTTATATTTGCCAATGTCTGTCAGCTTGTTGAAAGCCACGCAACGCCAATACAAGATGTCGTTTTATTTGTTACATCTCCATCTTGTGTGATTTTACTTTCTAATTTGGCGAAACCTTCAACCTTCTGTTATCGCTCCCATTGAGCTTGATATCAGTAGCTTTGTTTGTACAATTTATGCCTTTGAGCTTTTTACTTTGGAGTCCTATCTGTTCTGATGTGGGGTGAAATAGAATTGTCTTTTCCCGTGCTTTCTCAAAAGTTGGAGCCAAGTCATCAGCGAAATCGAGATCTTCAAAAGTTTTTTAAATCTCTCCATTTAATGCCTTCATGGGGACGGCGTGGGCTAGTGGTTAAGTGATACGGCTCATAATCCGAAGGTGCTGGGTTCGTTCCCCATCACAGCACCGGCCGTTACCCCGGGGAAGCAAACCCTTAGAAAATGCAGGAGGAAGCAGACCCTTACATAAAGTGCATGCTGAAATCGAATGCACTGGGCCGACAGGCGCAAAATAAAAACCACAGTGCAGCGCAAAGCGTCTTGGGGATTAGAGAAATAAGGCGAACGCAAAATTATTATTTTGTTTTTTAAATGCCTAAATGATTGTCGGGGCATAGTTTTGCAGAACCCAATTTGATTTTCGCCTATCGCATGTGATGAAGACCTCTCTCTCTCTCTCTCTCTCTCTCTCTCTCTCTCTCTCTGTTCAGCCGTGCGGACAATCTTTTCCTTTTGCTCTGCCAGCTGAAATGGGTGACATGCGCAGGGATTTGGGTTAAAATTAGGAAGTTTTGGGCAATATGTCAACCTCACTGTCTCGTCCTGAGCTACCTTTGGTGAGTGGAAATACATTATCAAGGCGCCTGGAGATAGCACCGGATGCAGGTTTCTCTTCAGGGTTTACTCCTAAAGCCTTTCCCGTACACAGCTATCTCGCAAGGCATCCAATAGGTTGGGAATATAGGATGACCAGAACTCTGTGTTCATAACAAATGGCACAGGAAACTGTAAGTACCAACTAATGTTCCAGATATTCACAAAGTGTTGTCACAGAATGAAAGTCAATGCCACTCACATAGTGACAGACACACTTTGATCAATCCAGTTTTCTGCAGTGGTCAGCAACCCATAGCTGACTGCTAGGGTTAGGGCCAGCGAACCAGAGCTGCCAAGACCCTTCTACACCTCGACGCGGTGATCCTGGATAACAGGCTGCAGCAGGGCAGACTGGCTAAGGAGAAGGGATCGAAGAGGGAATGCTAACCTGGTACTAAAAAATGATTGCTGAAGTCAGATGTGTTGGACTGAAAGGTGCAAATATCGCAGTCAAGCTGTAAACTACGACACAACACAATCCGTTCTCTGGACTACATTCTGCTACTTAAGCGCTTTCAGGGTTTGGTAGCGGGAGATTGAGAACGAACGAAGCTAAGCCAATCCATTTTCCTAAAAACCCACAAGAGGCAGCGAAGGTAATCCAGCAAAATTGTGATGACACGCAGGAACCAAAATTGTGATGACATGCACGAACCAAAGATACAAATCACAAAAAAATGTCATCAATGGCACAGACAACTGAATAACTAGTCGATCGGTGCTGGTAATCCACTTGCGTCATCTTGACTTTGAAATGTCATACGATAAGAGTGACAAGTGTCACAGACAAGATAATCAGTATTACAGTAGGCAACCGTCAAATCCACACAAACGCCAAGTTCCAATCAAATGTCACCGGAAAATAATGACAAACCCATTAATCCGACTTGCCGCTAGATGACGAAATACGCAGCAACTTGTAATAACTCGCTTCCAGTTATCCTACACACCAGTAGCATTTGTCAAAACTATCTATTTACAGATTTAATTATATCCAGTTTATAACTCAGGACAATCCCAAAAGATTATTGTCAACCGTCTTAGGTTGAGTACACAAAAAGGCACCGCCATCTTGGTCCCTATGTGACGTCACAAATTCAAACTATAATCCAATCTATAGCTATGCCAAATAATATAACACAGTTAACATAAAGTAGTCTTATTTTACTCCTGTTCCAATGCGAAACTGTTAAGTTTTTCATCAGCCTTCCAAAATCTGACTTAGATGGATCTTTCATCATCATTGGCTCTTTCCGTATTGTCAGACGATAGTAATTTTACTTTGTAAAAAAATGTATACAACTACAGTCCATGACGGTAACGAATGTGACTCGTAAGACCAATACGGACAGAGAAGCATCTTTCACAGTGTGTGCAAGAAAAATCAGGACCGTTCGCGGCATCGCATCGTGTGGCGTGTCTTCTCAAACGCTGGGTCTTTAGCCTATCAGCAAACAATGTTTCCTTTGTCTGGATTCCATGCTTACTCCTGTCCCTCCATGTAACACAATCCATGGAGTCCTGTTCCCATGATTCCAAATCGATGCCAGCACTATTCATATCCCGCCTGCATACACCCTTGTACCGAAGTAGTGGCCGGTCCTGAGACCTTTTACCCAACTGTAATTCCCCCATAGTGAAGATATTTTGGTATTCTGCCATCATCCATCCACCGAGTGTGTCCCAACCATAGGAGCCTTTGAAGACTAAGCATAGAAAAGATTGAGACAGTGCCTGTTTTCTCCAACACCTCTGCGCTGGTGATCTTGTCCTGTCACCCAACCCCCAAGATTCTGTGCAGGCACCTCATATGATAGCTGTTTAGTCGCCTCTCTTGGGGCATGCAGGTAGACCATGTCTCACTGTCATAAAGAAGGATGCTGAGGACATTTTGCTGTTTTGTTGATTGTTAACCTGAACTCATAGCAGGCATCTGAAAATGCAGATAGTAAGCTTTGCAGTTCCTCCTCTCAGTGAGTCGTAATTGAGCATCATCCGCAAAGAGCAGTTCTCTCATCAGCAATGGATCATACCAATGGATCTTAATCCATACTTTATTCAACTTTTCAGAAACTCATTATGCAAAAAGCTGCCGAGGATCTTCGCAATGAGGCCAAGCAAAAGGCTGCTGAGAAGGAGAAGTATATCAACGACAGAGTTCTGTACATCAAGACTGATGGGAAAACCCAAAGTATGTACTCCCAAATGTCATCCTGATACGTTGCATGACTAATACATTGCTTGACTTGATACATTAAAAACATATGGCCTTCGCAAATCCCAAAGACAACATCAAACTCCTGAAAAGGAGTGATCAAAGCACCATTTTCCGACTTTGCATTCAATACATGCAACTTAAGTCACTTGAACAGAATCCAACCAGAACAGACTCCAGAGTGCCGGCTGTGCACACATCCCTATGAAACTGTTGAACACCATCTTTTTGAGATTTTACATTTGTCCATTAGTAGTTTATGAGACGGATTTGACATTAGTCTAATAGTAATTTATGAGACGGATTTCATATTAGTCTAATAGTAATTTATGAGACTGATTTTACATTAGTCTATTTGTGATTTATAGACAACTTCTAGTCTTTTAGTGATTTATCAGACAAATTTTACATTAGTCTTTTAGTAATTTATCAGGCAAATTCTACATTAGGCTTTAGTGATTCCTAAGACAGATTTTACGGTAGTCTTTTGGTGATTTCTGAAACAGATTTTACATTAGTATTTTATACTTTTTCTTTTTGTCAACACATTTTTGATATATAAGGTTGAATGAGACTTTTAGTGATTACTAAGACGCATTTTACAGTAGTCTTGTAGTAATTTCTAAGTCAGATTTCACATGAGACCAGTTGTTATTTTTGTATTTGCTTGTCTTGTTCAGGTGAGCTTGAGCAACTGGTCCGAGATCTTCATCAAAAAGTCAGTATCCTGGAGGAGGACGTCTATGACTGGGAGATCAAGATTCGCAAACAGGATTTCGAGGTAGCTTGTCTATATATAACTAATAAAAATATGTAAATAGGTGTTTGGAGTAGGGTATAGGTATTTTTGGGGGGGTTCACAATCAAGAATCAGTAAACCATGCTAGAATAAAAGGCTCTCAAACTCATTCTAGAATTTAAAATATCCAACATTTTAGAAAAAAGACTCTCCAACTCATTCTAGAATAAAAGTCACCATCTCATTCTAGGATAAAAGTCACCATCTCATTCTAGGATAAAAGTCACCATCTCATTCTAGGATAAAAGTCACCAACTCATTCTAGGATAAAAGTCACCATCTCATTCTAGGATAAAAGTCACCATCTCATTCTAGGATAAAAGTTACAGTCTCATTCTAGGATAAAAGTCACCATCTCATTCTAGAATAAAAGTCACCATCTCATTCTAGGATAAAAGTCACCATCTCATTCTAGGATAAAAGTTACAGTCTCATTCTAGGATAAAAGTCACCATCTCATTCTAGGATAAAAGTTACAGTCTCATTCTGGGATAAAAGTTACAGTCTCATTCTGGGATAAAAGTTACAGTCTCATTCTGGGATAAAAGTCACAGTCTCATGCTAAGATAAATGTCACAGTCTCCTTCTAAGATAAATGTCACAGTCTCCTTTCTAAGATAAATGTCACAGTCTCATTCTAGGATAAATATCACAGTTTCATTCGAAGATAAATGTCAGTTTCATTCTAGGATAAAAGTCACCATCTCATTCTAAGATAAAAGTCTTTGTCTCATTCTAGAATAAAAGAGTCTCTAACTCATTCTGGAATTAAAGACTTCCAACTCATTCTAGAAGAAAAACTTCAACTCATTCTAGAATAGAACACTCTCCAACTGATTATGTAGAACAGACTCTCCAACTCATTCTAGAATTAAAGACTCTCCAACTCATTCTACAACAAAAGATTCACCAATTCATTCTAGGATTTTTTTAAAGTCTCTGATTCATGGCAGAGCTTGACCACATCACTTACACAGACCAAAGCCTTGTTGAGCAATGGCCGAAATATAAGCTATGTTATGTAGCAGATTTATGTTGAGAACAATAACAAAAGTATATGAACAGCTCTAATTTGTTGGCTGTTATTGCAACATTTGCTGTGTTTTCATCTTTGACTCAATATAGATGTTTTGCCGTCAGTAGAAATTTATCAAGAACTTGACGAAGAGAAATAACACAAATGAAAAAAAAACAGGTGCTAAAAAAAATAAACAGTGGTAAAGTAATAAGGACAAAGTTAATCCAGAATTAAATCTGATAAATTGTGTCAGCAATGAATCTTTGTCTTCTTCATTTTTTCACTCATTGATTTTTGCACTACCAGATGAGTTCCCATGATAAACTTGACCACTATGTGGAGTTCCTCTATAGCTCTGTGCAACTTAAAAATTAGTGGTGAATCTTTTGGCCAGTGAGTCTTCCTTAACTGGCTATTCTGAGGGTAGACCTGTAAAACATTTCTGCAATATGTTTGAGGCCTTGTAAATACAGATGACGCACCTGGGAAGACAACTACCTGATGATAGCTGCTGGGTATCATACTTACTTAACCTCTTTATACTGGTTTTGTAGACTTGACAGAGTATGTATACAACCAGTTTATTCCTCTCCACCTAAACTAAAAATAACCGTGCATCCAATCTAGTTTTTAATGCATTAACTGACCCTGCTTCCACTATATCCTGTGGCAATGCATTCCAATCATTCACCACTCTCTGACTAAAAAAATATTTCCTAATATCTAATCTGGACCTGTCTTTAAACAATTTGAAGCTCTGCCATCTAGTTTTTGAAGCCGGTTATATTTTGAAACACTTGGTATAGTCTAATTTTATCCTTCTATTGATTATCTTATAAACTTGTATTTAGTAACCTCAAATTTGTCTCTGTTCTAGGCACTGTAGACCAGTTTTTGTAGTCTTTCCTCATAACTATAATTTTTTAATCTGACTATCAGTTTAGTAGCTCTTCTTTGCATCATTTCTAACATGTCTATATGAACTCTATGATAAGGACTTCACACCGGAACACAGTACCCAAATTTAAGTCTCACTAATGTATTATACAGTGGGCTATCACTTCCTTGTTCCTATATGTAATGTTTCCTTTTATCATACCCAGCAATGCATTAGCCTTTTTCACTGCCACCTGAACTTGTTCATGCACCATATCCTTTATTCTGTTTTTTTCCATTCCTTCTCAATCTCCCACTACCAAGCCCTGAAAAGGACTTTACAGTAGCAGGATGTTGTCCAAAGAAAAGAATGTGTTGAGTCATAGTTTACAGCTTGACTACAATATTTGCACATTTCAATCTGACTTCAGATGTCATTTTTGAGTACCAGGTTAGCCTTCCCTCTTTGATCCCTTCTCCTTAACCAGACTGCTCTGTTGCAACCTGTTATCCAGGATCACAGCATGGAGGTGTACAACGGTCTTGGCAGCTCTGGTTCGCTGGCCCTGATGCCAGCAGCCAGCTTTAGGTTGCGGACTGCTACAGCTCATGCACTGCTCAGCCTCTTGATCCCTAGTAAACAAATAATGATGATGGAAAAAAAAATGCAACAATAGAATCATAATGTGTTAGGATCCTATTGTGTTCCACAGATAAAACAACTGACACTCAGAGAATCATGTGTTATGATATAATTGTGTTCCACAGATAAATGAGCTGACACTGAAAGTCAATGATACAAAAGGCAAATTGTAAGTACATGTGACTGTTCTATTAATACTCAATTCTTCCTACTTTTTATGCTCCAGCATGATCATGGAGCCACCACTGCAGGCATATTTAACTTGTTATTCTGGTTTACAAGGATTTACAGAGTCTGTTTACAACCAGTTTTTTTTACTCATTGTGATCTAAAAAGAATTGTGTGCATCAAATTTGTGCATTAACTGACCCTACCCCCACTATTTTTTGAGGCAATTCATTTCAAGCATTCATCACTCTCTGACTAAACAAATATTTCTTAATGTCTTATCTGGACCTTTTTTTAATTAATGTGTAGCTCTGCCCTGTTGTTCTTGTAACCGGCTGTACTATGAAAAACTTGTTATAGTCTAATTTATTATTTCCGTTATCTTATAAACCTGTATTAAATCCCCTCAAATTCTTCACTTTTCTAAACACTGTAGCCCGATTTATTCATTTCCTCATAACTGTAATTATTGAATCCCACTATCAGTTTTGTTTTGCTTCTTTCAGGAAGCCTGTGGCTAAGCATTTATGTATTTTCATAGTGGTGGTTGTAGTAGTACTTTTTTCTTACAGAATGCTACATTTTCCTAAATGAGACTCTACAGCGTGTATAGTAGTCAGAGTTTCAATAAATAATCTCAGTCATGTAGATGACACTGTTCTGTTGGCTGAACAAAAACTCCAGGAATCGATGATTCAAATAAAGGAACTATAGTCAAGTATGGAGTGGGGGAGGGGGTGTGGGCTAGTGGTTAAGTGACACGGCTCACAATCCGAAGGTACTGGTTTTGATCACCATCACAGCACCGGCCGTTACCCCAGGGAAGTAAACCCTTAGAAAATGCAGGAGGAAGTAGACCCTTACATAAAATGCTTGCTGAAGTCGGATGCACTGTGCCAACAGGAGCAAAATAAAAACATAGTGCAATGTACACCGCCCTTTGGGGAATAGAGAAATAAGGTGAAAGCCCCAAAAAAATTTGGCTTGTTGTCTTCTTATGAGATCTAGCACTAGTGTTATACCCACATGTCTTCCAATTTCTTCATCTCAGATTCCATCCACACCCGTCACTCCAAGCATTATGTGCATGCACTTCATCTCTGTTGTGACGATATTTTTTTTTTTTTTTTTTGGCGTTTGCCTTATTTCTCAATTCCCCAAGGCAGTGTGCGTTGCACTGTAGTTTTTATTTTGCGCCTGTCGGCCTAGTGCATCCGACTTCAGCAAGCATTTTATGTAAGGGTCTACTTCCTCCTGCATTTTCTAAGGGTTTGCTTCCCTGGGGTAACGGCCGGTGCTGTGATGGGGCTCGAACCCAGCACCTTCAGATTGTGAGCCGTGCCACTTAACCACTAGGCCACGCCGTCCCCTGCTGTGACGATATGCCTTTTATCTTTGTTAATGTCCAATTCTGGCATTGATAGCACAATGTGGATAGGAATATTATGTTGTATAGCGTTCCTTTTCACATACATTGTCACATGCCTACATTGTAAGGTCTGGGACATTTGCCAAACGGCCTGACTTTCTCAATTACATCTACTCTGGACCTCAGAGTCGCCTTGCCATCCGCTGAGATTATGTTACCCAAGCACGTGAAACTTCTCAGTTGTCCTACTTGTTGGTTCCGCATAAATACCAATGTCTCCACTGCAATCGTCACAACTTCAGTTTCTCCAAAGTTGAAAGACTGTGAAAGCCAAAGAATACCTGATGAAGAACTTTGAAAGAACAGATCAAACACATTTTTAGTCTCATAGCTGGAACTTAAGATGATATTCAAAAATAGGAATTGGCGGAGAATAGCCGTTGCCGCTATATGTCCCTGTGGAGTATGAGAGGAAAAATATTCTGAAAGTATAATGTATCCTCCAGAATCAAGATACTGAGCAGTGCATGACCTGTAGCAGTCAGCAACCTAAAGCTGACTGCTGGTGTCAGGATCTGCAACCCAGAGCTGCCAAAACTCTTCTCCACCTCCATGTGATGATCCTGGGTAACAGGCTGCAGCAGGACAGACTGGCTAAGGAGAAGGTGGAGAAGGCTAAGGAGAAGGTGGGGATGCTAACCAGGTATCCAGAAATGCCTGCTGAAGTTAGATGTGTTGGAATGAAAAGTGCAAATATCGCAATCAAGCTGTAAACTCTGACACAATTCATTCTGTTCTCTGGATTACATCTTGCTACTTGCAAAACCTTTTTTGTCAGGGCTTGGTAACAAGAGTTGAAGAATGAATTACAAAGAAGAACAAGAGAAATTAGATGTATCCATTGTTCATTTGCTTTTTTTTTTATTTATTGCAGTATCAAACCAGTGCTCAGAAAGGTTAACAAAACAGAGAGCAAGTAAGTATTCTCTTTGCAATAACATCACATCATCAATAAAAGCACATTAACTACCAAATATCACCAGATTATTCAACATACCATATTTTCTCATGTAATGAAACTTTTATAAACATATCTGACTGCAGTAGATTTTTCAACTAAATTTTGCTTAAGTAAATTCAGACTACAATATGTCTCATTCATATCAGAAACTTTTGGAAACCTACTTCAATGTTATAATGCATTCAGAAATACATGCAGATCTAGAAAGTAATATGTCTTAGCAATTATAAGATATAAATGGATAAAAAAAAAGATGTTTTGTTTTTTGTAAAACTGATGTTATGTCACATTTTTTCAGTCATGAACAGTAAAACAAAGTGCCTTTTAGCTTATTTGGGGTATATAAAAGAAAATGTGTCTCTGCATACAGTTCACGCATGTCAGGTCAAAGCACTACTGCAAACAAACTAGACAAGCAGGGCAGACATAACTCTGGCAAAATTTGCAATAGGCTTCTGCCGAAGATGGATGTGTCAGAACGAAAGTTGCAAATATGGCAGTCAAGCTGTAAACTAGCGCCACAACGCATTCCGTTCTCTGAACTACATCCTACTTGCAAAGGGCTTGATAGCAGGAGATTTTGAACAAACGCAGAAAAAGAAGAAGAATGACATAAGGCTCAGAGATCAACCTTAGTCTAGCCATTTCCAGGCCGTATCCTGTCGTTTTGGAACTTTGATGCTAATCTGAATTTTTTTATCACACTTCATGATATTTAGAAATTGTGATCATTTAAGATTATTGTCACAAAATTAAAAACTAGTCTTACAATTGATTGTGTCGACTATTAGTTTCTTCCTCTACTTTTCCAGTCTCTATAGAAAATTAATTACTCTTCTTATCCCCATATTGTATTTTTGCTATTGTCTCCAGGGCTTTCTTTCAATCCCAAAAGAGGTTATGCCACACTCAGCGGACATTTAACCTATAGAAATGACAGGTGTGCTCCACCATGTGTTAGAGGGTCATATGGTCTTACCTTTAACAGGCCAATGATTGTTTTCTGCAGTACCTAACTCATGTATATCTGCATTTGACTTACATGCAACAAATAGGGGCAAAGCTTGAAAATAGTTGAATTAACTTTCGATTTTGGCATCCGGATTTCAAAAAGAGCTATATACACATTGACCTCAAATTAGAACTGCATAAAATTTTAGAGTGGTCAACATGGAAGATCTGTTATACTACAATACTAATATATTAATTTACAACATAGATTAATGTACTAATCTATTTTTTGCCCAGACCACAATCAAGCAAATCATACTCAATAAAAACTACCCTTAACATTGGAAAACAACACAAAACACTGCTTGGCTGTATGGTTAAGATGGAAAAGCAGTTAGACTACTATACGCATGGGTGAATGAAAGACATTAATTTACTACTGCACTTTTGGCACAAACCTCAATCACACAAACCATACTCAACAACAACTATCCTTAACTTGTTAAAACAAAACAAAACAAAAACAAAACATAAATACTGATCACTGCATGTTCATATGGCTAAAATGGAAGATTAATTAGACTATTATACTCATAGGTCAATTTAAAATATATAATAATTGACAATAGTTGTCCCCATATGGAAGAAAAAAAATGAAATAAAAGAGACTATGAAACATATAGTGGAATATCTGTCTTGAGCCATATGTACGCAAAAATCCTGGAAAACGGACAAGATCAATAGTCGAAAGACAATTAAGTGACACACAGTTTGGCTTCAGAAAAGGAAGAGATTACACAGACAACCTATTTACTCTAAGGCAGAATTGCTAGCAAACGATTTAATACAATCAGGAATAGAACATCATCTTTGTAGACCAGGAGAAAGCATTTGACTGAGTGGAAAGAAAAAACCAATGGAAAAGGCTGGAAAATGATGGAGTGCAATAACAATTATTGAGAAATATAATAGCAATGTATAAAAACAAACAAAGTACTGTGAGAATACTTTGGCACAGTCTACACAAAAGAAGACTGCTCCAAGATCCCAGAGCCTATAGATATTCTAAAATGTGAAATGGATTTACTGGGATTAAAATCAATATGTATTATGGAGGAAATGGTTTTTAAAAAATTGGAGGGATTAAAAGTGGATAAATGTCCAGGTCAAGATGGTATCCATCCAAAAATGATATTTGAAATTAGAGACCAACTAGCAAAACCATTGGCTATATTATGGTCTCAAAACTTGCAAAAGGGTTTGTTCCACGGGATTGGAAAGATGCAGGAATGATCCCCCTATTCAAAAAAGCAAAGAAATCAGATCCACAAAATTATATACCGGTGAGTTTAATGATCATAGTCTGTAAAATGTTAGAATCAATAATCAAAGAAAACATTGCAATGCATCGAGACAGGTTTAATCTAATCAGAAATTGTCAGCATGGTTTTATTAGAGGGAGATCATGCTTAATAAATAAATTGGAATTCATTGAGGAGGTTAAAAATGATAGATAGGGGGAACCAGTAGATGTTATTTATCTAGATTTTGCAAAGGCTTTTGATAGAGTACCTCATTGAAGATTATTCAAAAAGTTAAAAACACATGAAATAGGTGGGGAAGTTGCCGAATGGATTGTATATTGGTTAATGGGAAGAAGGCAGCGAGTGTGCATAAATAAGGAGTACTCTGAGTGGTGTGAAGTAAAAAGTGGAGTGCCACATGGCTCGGTTTTGAGACCAATATTGTTCTAGATATATATAAAAGATTTGGACATTGATATGGGATCCATGATTCAAAAATTTGCGGGCAACACAAAGCTATAAAGGAGTGTCTCATCTATAGCAGAAGTGGATATATTGAGGTCAGATTTAGATAAATTCAAGACTGGTCTGTGAGATGACAAGTAGAGTTTAATATAGATAAGTGTACAGTCATCCACATGGGTAGATCCAATATGGAACATAATTACAGAATTGGAGAGAACAATATTAGAATGATAGATAAAGAAAGGGACCTAGGGATTATAATAGAGCATACAGGTAAAGTGGGTGAGCAAGTCCAGGTAGCAGTGAATAAAGCAAATGAAATGTTAGGTATGATAAAAAGAAATATTAAACATAGGAGCAAGGAAGTGATAGTCAAACTGTATAAAGCTTTAGTTAGACCTAGAATGGAGTACTGTGTACAGGCGTGGAGTCCTTATCATAGAGGAAATCTAAACCTGCTGAAAAGGATACAAAGAAGAGCGACAAAACTGACAGTGGGTTTCCAGACTTACAGTATCTAGAAAAGAGAAGAATTTGAAGTTAGTTAAGAATAGATTGGATGCGCATAGCATTTAGAGCAGGGTAATGCAAATGTAACTGGTTGTCTACAGACTCTGGTGAGTCTTCTAAACCAGTATAAAAAACATTAAGTTAAGTTTACTATGCGGGACTCACTAAGTGGTTTGCAGTTAAGACAGGGGTAAGACAGGGATGTGTACTATCTACCCTTTTGTTCATTGTATACAGGGATTGAATAACAACTGAAGCAAACCCAGAAACCACCCCTACTATAGTTATATACCATATTGCAAATCTGACATTTTGTTTCTTCATTTCCCTTCTCAGACTCAAGAAAATACAGATACTCAAGGAATCAACAGATTTCAGAGGAAACTTGAAATCTACTGGCCAGAATAAATATGCTCTTGATGAGGAAGAGGTACAGTAATGTTTGTGTCTTCATTTCAGAAGATTTATCCAGAAGCATAGATCATCCATTACATTCTTGTATTTTTGTTAGCTTTATTTCTGAAGAAGTAAAAAAGCAAGATCAAAGTAATTATAATTTTATTTATTCAATTAAAAAAACATATCTGTCAACTAATACAGATTACCAGTAATTTGTATGAGTTTTTCTCGGTTCCGCTGGTGTAAAGTGTATGGCCATGTTCAATTTTGAACAAGCTTTTTTATTTAAGAACGTCATTTGTTATTATGTGTGTAAATATAATAAATATAATTTTTTTCATATTTTAGAAGCCGTTCACACTACATTAAAATAGAAATGAAGAATTCAGCCAATATGATCTCCTTAAGCAATCAATTAAATTAATTAAAATTGTACTTTCTTTCTTTCTTACAGTGATCGATAATAATTATGGTGGTTCTTTGGTCATAAACAAAAATCTCACCAGTTTTTTTTTCACCCGTTTGTATTACAAATTATCAGGAAAACCACTGCAGATTTTAAAGACGTTTTAATGTTATTTACTTGGAATCATAATTATTTATAAACTTTCTTTTGCTATTACATACAAAATGAATTAAATCCCCTGTCAATTGCTAAAACCTTGAGCTTATTAAAAAAAAACAGAAAATAAAAAGCTAAGATCCTGTTAACACACCTGATGTTAGGCCCTTATTTTTCTTCATCTGTCCTTCTTCTTCTTCTTCATCGTACGCTGTTTACAGCGATATACGTTGCACTGTTTTATTTTGTTAAGCCTGTGGCTCAATGCATCCGATTTCAACAGGCGTTTCTGTAGGGATGCCCTCCTTAGCCTTTGGCTGTCTCCAGCCTATCTGCAAGGCAGCAGTGGTTTTTGGTCAGAGTTGTCTCTTTTAGGAAAGTTGTCTTGCAGGACTATCGAGTCTTCCCCACTCGTGTCTATAGGGTTTGGCAATGATATGATATGATGGACTATGTACTAGTTTGTACTATCCCGGAAGAGAGGTAGTCTAGTGTGACTATGTCTCAGGATCGTCACGTCCTGCCAGAAACGTAGCATATGCATGTGAGTGAGGTATCTCTTTGCTCCCTTTATTTTCTCGGCTCATCTGCAGTGATGGCACGCCTAGCATTCCCCGCCACCTGGCAGGTTGTCACAATAGGGCAGAGGTGTAATGTCCGCTGGACTGCATCTCTTTAGTGTCCATTGGGATGACTGATAGCAGACAGAGGTAGAGAGCGAGGCAGGAGTGCATTTGACCAGGGGACAAGCCTGGTAATGGCACAGAGATGTTGTTCGCCTGGTGTGCGGGCATATCTCATGATCAAGGGTTGCGTCTCAACAGTTCACAGTGAGGTGGCTGCTCTACTGCTTACGACACCCTGACCGAGGACTAAGTCTTCTACTAGTGGTTTCACACCTCATCGCCGTATGGAGTGAATATCGGGCAGCTTCCCGCCCGCTTTGATCAGCGGACAGCAGAGACCTCTTTTTGCGGCTCGACTGTGTGGGGCTGGGGCGCAAGCCGCAGGTCCCGACCATATCGTAGCCTCCAATCGCAGTGGTGCTGAGATTTTGGGCGGGATTCCGGCTTAGAGGCGTTCGGCCGTACTCCCTCAGATGGTAGCCTCGCCCTGTTGGCTTATCAGCCTAGCACATGGACCAAATGTCTGCGACTAGCGATTTCTCTCGAATTGAGCAGGATTACCGTAGCAACGCCTTGTCATTAGTAGGGCTTCATGTGATGGGGGTCAACATCACGCAGGCCTTCTTTACTTACCCGAATTGTTCTGGTTACCAATTTTTTTTAACGCTTGCTTGACCCCAGAAGCCATTTAGCGATTGGAAAAATCTCGCACCAACAATTGGGCACCAAGCCCTCAGCCACTCAGCTTGGAAGTCAGTGCACTATCCTCTGCACTACCTCAGCTCCGTTGCGTAACACATATATTTTACAAATCAATTTAACTTTTTAATGTATGCACATTTTTTTTTCACAACTTCCCCCCATGGTTATTTTGATTCCCTTATAGGAGGTGTCTCTGGCACACATTCCATGGATCATATGCTGCCTCTTGACCTTATACTATTGCCAAAAACATGAGTGGCATACATGATAATATCAGTTTTAGAAGAAGACATTCAACTTTAAAACTCCAAAAATTACCAAAAGAGAAACAGAGTAACATTAATAAATGCGAAAAAGAGCTGATTAAGAGGAAAAGACAGAAATAGCAAGTATTTAAAATTCCATTAGTGAATGCTAAATATATTAGTTGTAAAAGAGTTATGCCCAACTTGTTTTTATAAAATACATTTGCAGTGTCATCAAAATTGTCTTCATGTGGTCACATGGTCATCAAATAAAATAAAAGTAAAAGAAACTGGTTGTATACTGACTCTGCGGAGTCTACTAAACCAGTATAAAGAAGTTAAGTTAAGTTAAATTTATCATCATTTACCATTTGAGCCATCAAAATTAACGTAATTCAACTCCTGCTCCATTAACTTGACTCCATGCTGCCTTCTTGATGGTTTGAATTTAAGATCTCTTCTAAATATAATTCTCATTCATCCAATGCGTTGGTATTTAATGGGTAAGTCTGACAGGTATGTTAGCAAGCTAAAGTAGTTTCGATTTTTTTGTTAAAATAAGGATTCCTGCACTGTTACTTTTGACAGGCTCAACAAAAGTCATGCAGAAGAACATCCAGTATGGAGACATGATGAATTCTATTGATTTGATTTATTTGTTGGTTTTTTTCAACTAACAAGATACAATTTTCTTTATTGTTTATTTGTTTGCTTCTTCTCTGAACAGAAACAAAATGCGGTAACTCTCCTATCATATATTCTCCTCCCCTAGTCCTAGTTGTTCCAATGAGTCATCCATTTTTAATTATTGTACAGGAAGCAGTGACATTTGTAACTAATGTCTGTCAGTTTCCTAAACTGTTGCTAGTCTTGTGGGGTATATGAACTTGTCAGTTTAAACTGTAGCAGAATCTTGTTTCATATCACAAAATGCAATTTGGCATGCTTTCATCATTAATCGGCACATTTCTAGATCAATCAAAATTAAAATGTTATTTCCATATCCATATACAAAAATAACATTTTATATCTACATATTAGTAGATAATTGTTATATTGAAGGATACACTTTAAAAGATACATTTTCTTATTGAAAGATACATTAATTTGCTTCAGACTTTCCAATATAATGCTTTTACAAAGATATATTTTCTAATTCAAAGATACATTCAGATGTACCACCAAAATATCCATTTAAAAAAAAAATTATGCTTTTTAAAAGATACAATTTCTAGGAAAGAAATATTTATATCAAACTAATACTTATTATTTACATATATTTTTCATATTAATAATACATTTTTGTAGGGAACAATAAATGCTCATATTAAATATATGTATTCTGTTTCAAATGTTCTGTTATGAGGCTTCATAAAGTATAAATTTTCATATTAAATTTACATTTTTACTTTTGAAAGATAAATGTTCATATTGAAATTCACATTTTGTGCTTAAGACAAACTTTGTAAATATTTTTCTGAAAGGTAGATTATCATTTATAAAAATACTGAAATGAAACATTTAATAAGAGCAGTTGTCACAAAAGAAGATTAACATTCATTTTCAGACAAAGCACTTGAAACTGGTTTTTTTAGGCCGCTATTTTACTTTTAATTTTAAGTGTGTTTGCAACAAGTACTGAGGGGGTATACTTCAAGAAAAAAGTGGGTATCTTAAGGACAAAGGGGATATCCTACAAGGGCAGAGGGGGTATGTTACTTGGACCAAGGCAAAGGTGTATGCTACAATAGCCAAAGTAGAATGCTACAAGAACAATGGAGTGTGCTACAATAACCAAGAGGATATGCTACAAAGACAGAGGAGGCATGCTACAAGACAAAAGGGTATGCTTCAAGTACCAAGAAACTATGATGCATAACACAGAGCTGGTATGCTTCAGGACAAAGACATATGTTTCAAGAAACAAGGACATATGCTACAAGGACAGAGGAGGTATGCTACAATGACAAAGGAGGTATGCTACAGAAGAGGAGACATGCTTCAATGACCAAGGACATATGCTATGTGGACAGAGCACGTATGCTTACAGAACAAGGGGGGTATGTTTTGATGACTAAAGAGGTATGCTACGTGGGCAGATGAGGAATGCTACACAAACTAAGGCAAGGTGGTATTTTACAAGGACCAAGGGGATATTTTACAAGGACAAAAGAAATATGCTTCAAGGCAAGGGGTATGCTTCAAGGACCAGGGGGGGTATGCTGCTTGGACAGAGGAGATATACTACAAGACAAGGGGGTATGCTTCAAGGAGGTTGGCTACAGGGACTAAGGCAAGGTGGTATGTTACAAGGACCAATGAGAAGCAACAAGGGGACAAAGAGGGTATGTTACAAGGACCAAGGGAGTATTCAACAAGGATTAGACTGTTGATGTTGCAAGGACAGAGGAGGTATGCATCTTTAGTGACATATAATCCTGGAAATATACATCCTCAAACAGCCTTATCGTGCAGTCCATAATAAAATTGAATTTCAGTTTCCTTCTCTCCGAGAAAAGCAGGTCTTTTGTATGCCCTTAAACATTACCAAAAAAAGACTTCACCAAAAGCCATAGAAGTGTGGGGTAGCGAATGAGTTAAGGAACTATCTACAGTGTTGTCCCTATGGTTCAGAGAAAACAAAATTGAGAATAGAAAATCAGCACCAGAATAATACTCAAACAATGAAATATATTTATAGTTTTTTCTAATAAATTGTTTCCTAGATTAGCTTTTCATTTCTGGCATCTTGAATAGCAGTTTTAGTGCTCAAATAGTGAGGTGGCATTGTTCATATTAAAAAAAAATAATAGTAATAGTTTTTTTTCATCGTCGTCAATGAGGACCACCAACATCATCTCATGTTGTACTCCATCTTTGAGTCTGTAGGTACATTTGTGATTGATCAAATTAACTATTCAAAACTACGAGGGACATGATTAAGTGATAGCAATTTTATTATAAAATGCATGGAAGAGTATGTGCAACAGAAAATCTTATTTAAGGACACAAAATGGCTCTTTAGCAATCCCCCCTGCAGGGGTTGTGACGATCGAGCAGTATGGGCATGGGGAATATAGCATACAGCATGGCTGCCCCACTGTCGACTTGCAATGCAAAAGAACAGCAAGTGTGAAACCTTCTAAAATCTACAGAAGAATGAAGGTTCGGTAGGAGACAGTTGAGTTAGAGGGGAGCGTATGGATGGGTAGGAGACAGTTGAGTTAGAGGAGAGCGTATGGATGGGTAGGAGACAGTTGAGTTAGAGGGGAGTGTATGGATGGGTAGGAGACAGTTGAGTTAGAGGGGAGTGTATGGATGGGTAGGAGACAGTTGAGTTAGAGGAGAGTGTATGAATGGGTAGAAGTTTGAGTTAGAGGAGAGTGTATGAATGGGTAGAAGTTTGAGTTAGAGGAGAGTGTATGAATGGGTAGAAGTTTGAGTTAGAGGAGAGTGTATGAATGGGTAGAAGTTTGAGTTAGAGGAGAGTGTATGAATGGGTAGAAGTTTGAGTTAGAGGAGAGTGTATGGATGGGTAGAAGTTTGAGTTAGAGGAGAGTGTATGAATGGGTAGGAGACAGTTGAGTTAGAGGAGAGTGTATGAATGGGTAGGAGACAGTTGAGTTAGAGGGGAGTGTATGGATGGGTAGAAGTTTGAGTTAGAGGGGAGTGTATGAATGGGTAGGAGACAGTTGAGTTAGAGGAGAGTGTATGAATGGGTAGGAGACAGTTGAGTTAGAGGAGAGTGTATGGGTGGGTAGGAGTTTGAGTTAGAGGAGAGTGTATGGATGGGTAGGAATTTGAGTTAGAGGAGAGTGTATGGATGGGTAGGAGTTTGAGTTAGAGGGGAGTGTATGAATGGGTAGGAGACAGTTGAGTTAGAGGGGAGTGTATGGATGGGTAGGAGACAGTTGAGTTAGAGGAGAGTGTATGGATGGGTAGGAGACAGTTGAGTTAGAGAGGAGTGTATGGATGGGTAGGAGTTTGAGTTAGAGGAGAGTGTATGTATGGGTAGGAGACAGTTGAGTTAGAGGGGAGTGTATGGATGGGTAGGAGACAGTTGAGTTAGAGGTGAGTGTATGGATGGGTAGGAGACAGTTGAGTTAGAGGAAAGTGTATGGATGGGTAGGAGACAGTTGAGTTAGAGGGGAGTGTATGGATGGGTAGGAGACAGTTGAGTTAGAGGGGAGTGTATGGATGGGTAGGAGACAGTTGAGTTAGAGGGGAGTGTATGGATGGGTAGGAGACAGTTGAGTTAGAGGAGAGTGTATGAATGGGTAGGAGACAGTTGAGTTAGAGGGGAGTGTATGGATGGGTAGGAGACAGTTGAGTTAGAGGGGAGTGTATGAATGGGTAGGAGACAGTTGAGTTAGAGGGGAGTGTATCAATGGATAGGAGACAGTTGAGTTAGAGGGGAGCGTATGAATGGGTAGAAGTTTGAGTTAGAGGAGAGTGTATGGATGGGTAGGAGACAGTTGAGTTAAAGGAGAGTGAATGAATGGGTAGGAGACAGTTGAGTTAGAGGAGAGTGTATGGATGGGTAGGAGACAGTTGAGTTAGAGGAGAGTGTATAAATGGGTAGAAGTTTGAGTTAGAGGAGAGTGTATGGATGGGTAGGAGACAGTTGAGTTAGAGGAGAGTGTATGGATGGGTAGGAGACAGTTGAGTTAGAGGAGAGTGTATAAATGGGTAGAAGTTTGAGTTAGAGGAGAGTGTATGGATGGGTAGGAGTTTGAGTTAGAGGGGAGTGTATGAATGGGTAGGAGACAGTTGAGTTAGAGGAGAGTGTATGGATGGGTAGGAGACAGTTGAGTTAGAGGAGAGTGTATGGATGGGTAGGAGACAGTTGAGTTAGAGGAGAGTGTATGGATGGGTAGAAGTTTGAGTTAGAGGAGAGTGTATGGATGGGTAGGAGACAGTTGAGTTAGAGGAGAGTGTACGGATGGGTAGAAGTTTGAGTTAGAGGAGAGTGTATGGATGGGTAGAAGTTTGAGTTAGAGGAGAGTGTATGAATGGGTAGAAGACAGTTGAGTTAGAGGAGAGCGTATGGATGGGTAGGAGACAGTTGAGTTAGAGGAGAGTGTATGGATGGGTAGGAGACAGTTGAGTTAGAGGAGAGTATATAAATGGGTAGAAGTTTGAGTTAGAGGAGAGTGTATGGATGGGTAGAAGTTTGAGTTAGAGGAGAGTGTAT
The DNA here is from genome assembly GCA_036924085.1 of Ariolimax columbianus. Taxonomy (NCBI): domain Eukaryota; kingdom Metazoa; phylum Mollusca; class Gastropoda; order Stylommatophora; family Arionidae; genus Ariolimax; species Ariolimax columbianus. The sequence goes on from JAVGWX010000017.1 coordinate 45,030,657, forward strand.
GGATGGGTAGGAGACAGTTGAGTTAGAGGAGAGTGTATGAATGGGTAGGAGACAGTTGAGTTAGAGGGGAGCGTATGAATGGGTAGAAGTTTGAGTTAGAGGAGAGTGTATGGATGGGTAGAAGACAGTTGAGTTAGAGGAGAGTGTATGGATGGGTAGGAGACAGTTGAGTTAGAGGGGAGCGTACGAATGGGTAGGAGACAGTTGAGTTAGAGGAGAGTGTATGGATGGGTAGGAGACAGTTGAGTTAGAGGAGAGTGTATAAATGGGTAGAAGTTTGAGTTAGAGGAGAGCGTATGAATGGGTAGGAGACAGTTGAGTTAGAGGAGAGTGTATGAATGGGTAGGAGACAGTTGAGTTAGAGGAGAGTGTATGAATGGGTAGGAGACAGTTGAGTTAGAGGGGAGTGTATGGATGGGTAGAAAGTTGTTTGAGTTAGAGGAGAGTGTATGGATGGGTAGAAGTTTGAGTTAGAGGAGAGCGTATGAATGGGTAGAAGTTTGAGTTAGAGGGGAGTGTATGAATGGGTAGAAGTTTGAGTTAGAGGAGAGCGTATGAATGGGTAGAAGTTTGAGTTAGAGGGGAGTGTATGAATGGGTAGAAGTTTGAGTTAGAGGGGAGTGTATGAATGGGTAGAAGTTTGAGTTAGATGGGAGTGTATGAATGGGTAGAAGTTTGAGTTAGAGGGGAGTGTATGAATGGGTAGAAGTTTGAGTTAGAGGGGAGTGTATGAATGGGTAGAAGTTTGAGTTAGAGGGGAGCATATAAATGGGTAGAAAGTTGTTTGAGTTAGAGGGGAGTGTATAAATGGGTAGAAAGTTGTTTGAGTTAGAGGAAAGTGTATAAATGGGTAGAAAGTTGTTTGAGTTAGAGGGGAGTGTATAAATGGGTAGAAACTTGTTTGAGTTAGAGGGGAGTGTATAAATGGGTAGAAAGATGTTTGAGTTAGAGGGGAGTGTATAAATGGGTAGAAAGATGTTTGAGTTAGAGGAGAGCGTATGAATGGGTAGAAAGATGTTTGAGTTAGAGGAGAGCGTATGAATGGGTAGAAAGATGTTTGAGTTAGAGGAGAGTGTATAAATGGGTAGAAGTTTGAGTTAGAGGGGAGCGTATGAATGGGTAGAAAGATGTTTGAGTTAGAGGGGAGTGTATGAATGGGTAGAAAGATTCAAAATGAAATACAAAACGTCATTGATGAATTACGGTGTAGGAGACCAGCAAGCTTGGCAACTGACACAGTGAAACAGCAAATCAACAATGGCAACAGGCGAGTCACTATTGATGAAATAGTCGTAGATTTCAACATGAGTCTCAGCGCTGCACACAAAATTGTCCATGATGACCTTGATTATACGAAAGTGTGAAGCAGATGGGTCTCAAGGCAGCTGACAACAAGATAACGGAGGCGGTGCAAAATTGGTTCAAGGTCACACTTTTTTCTTGAGGGTATCCCCAAGCTAGCAAACAGGTGAATAAAGTGTGTTACCATGCCAGGCATGAAGACTATGCCAAAAAATAAGACACAAAACATTCCTGGTTCTCATTCCTATAAAAATGTTATTAATAAAATTACTGTTACTTAACTACTGTCTCCAGTATTAACATTTTAAAACACGGAGGTCGAGAAGTATAAAATCCAATTCAACTAAGACATGGGAAAAAAAGTATAGTTTTCTTAATAGGACTACTGCAGCTTTTCAGACATGCTGAGAGGGTTCTGCGTGGGATTAGCAATCTTTTCATGTAAATCTATTTGCCACATAATCCACCACTGTAAGTGGAAAGATGCAAGCTTCTTTTAAAGAAGCCAGCTGCTGTGGTCCACCTCCACATCTTGTGGAGCATAAGAGAGACAGGAAGAATATTAAGATGAAAGTTAAGTCCCACAGCAAATACTAGCAGTAGCAATAGTGTGTTAGTCTCTTTCAGGGGTGGTGTTTCAGCTTTTGTGAGGTTTGAGAGAGGGCGTAGGTTTGGTCCTACTCTTGCTTGTGTGTCTCTCATAGCTCAAACAGTGAGGTACCAATTTACAACCAGGCTTACATGAAATAAACAATAAATGATAAATGGGGATGAGGCAAGATCTCTCACTGTGACTAACAATTTATATAACTTATTTCATTATTGAGAATGTAGGCATTTTGTCTTTTTAATTTTAATAGCTAGTATTCTGTGTGGTATTTTCTATAATTTTACTAGTTAGCATTGTGTGGTATTATCTATCATTTTTTTAGCTAGTATTATCTTGTATTTTCAATAATTTTACTAGCTAGTATTCTGTGATATTTTCTATAATTTTACTAGCTAGTATTCTGTGATATTTTCTATAATTTTACTAGCTAGTATTCTGTGATATTTTCTATAATTTTACTAGCTAGTATTCTGTGATATTTTCTATAATTTTACTAGCTAGTATTCTGTGATATTTTCTATGATTTTACTAGCTAGTATTGTGTGATATTTTCTATAATTTTACTGGCTAGTATTTTGTGTTATTTTCTATAATTTTAGCTAGCATTGAGTGGTATTTTCTATAATTTTATTTGTTTGTGATGAGTGATATTTACTTTAATTTTATAAGTTTGTGATGAGTGATATTTACTCTAATTTGACTAGATAATAGTGCTTGATATTTTCTCTAATTTCGTTAGTTAGTAATGTGTGATATATTGTCTAATTTTTTAGTTGGTTATGTGTGATATTTTCTTTAATTTTACTAGCAAGTGATGTGTGGATTGTTTTTTTCCAGAAACTAGTCATAATTGACATTTTGCATGTGCCATTCTGATCATATTTCAGCCTTATCATCATCACTGAGGCAGTCTTGTTTCCATTTGCTGTGGGATGAACATAGAGGTAGCTCTCTTTATGCCCCTGTTGATTCTTTGTTTATTGTAATGATTCATTTCTTCACCATTTCTATGTAAACCTTCTGACATGTATCACTGTTTTGTTGACACCGTTTTTCAGACGGACAAGACTTGTTATTATAAAATTAAGCTGGCTATCAGAGACCTCTTTAACAAGGGCAGTCATTGTGCCAGATTCTCAAACCTTACCTTGGAAGATCTAGAAGGGCTGGCTAAAGTACAAGTGGAAAGCATTTGTAGAGGCCTCAAACCTTCAGGAGGTGGTGTGGATGTACTGCTATGGGTATGCTAGGATTCAGTGCAAAGAAAAAGCTGACATTCTTCAGAAACATACTAGATATAGATATGGCTGACATTTCAAAGTCTATTGCCTGGTAGATGATGATATTACAGTAAAGGAATTAACAATTCATAGATCGTAGATCTTTCAAATAAAACAAAGATTGAGCTGAGAGGGACCAATAAGAGGATGGAACAGGAGTATGTACCACCATCAAACTAGAGAAATCATTAGTATACACCCTCTTTGTCATTTACTGAGAGAGACAGAGCAGCTATGAGTATGCCCATAGCGCAGTAAAATCGATTCTTAGAAAGAGAACAAAACAGAACTTATTCAGTTTACAGTTTAATTAACTTGTCTTTTATTTATACCCATACCCTTGCAATGGACACAAACGAGGTCGTCAATAAATGGCTATTTAAAAATTGTTTTTAAATGAGATATATAATCGAAAAGTATTTATTATTACACTTACATTGTCCATTGTTTCTGAACGTAATTTCCACTAATATTGATACACGTATCCTATCGTTTTATCAATGCACTAAAAGCTGCAGTATAGAAGTCTTTGGTCCACTGCCTCAGCCACAGTGGCACTTCACGATGAAGCACTTTGTCATTCGTATTACGCCTTCTGCAAAGGCGGGATCATGCATTATGCTGTATGCAAAACCATGGGAATACCCTATTGCAATGTTACATTGTATATCATTACTCATCTGTCAGCTTGAATCATCTTCCCCACCAGCTGCACAGATCATCTGAACCAGCTCGGGATTCATCAGGAATTTTGTTCGTCCTTGAGAGAATTTATCGATCCAATTATCGACTGCTTTACACTACAAACATTTCTCATCATAAACAGGAAGCATTTCCTAATGAATGTCCTTTCCAGAAAGTTCTTTTCGTAAAAAGAAATGTACAACAACACACTGTTCTTTGATTGTACACTCTGTGAGCACGGATGCCATTTTGTATCTGAGCTGCGCTTGAGCATGCAACACCTAGTGTCTGCTGACTACAGTAATTACAAAGCTAGATCTTGCTGCCACATTATGACATCTTTAGAAACTACCAACTACATTTTTCAGCTATCCAATATCAGTTTGGGACCTACTTACTGACTTTCTCTTGCACGTTTGTTCAGCATCTCAGCAACAGCTATTCTATCACAGTTTTGAATTATGTCATAATGATGGTTATTACTGAATAATATATGGAAATCCAGGGAAATAAAAACTATTACCAAGTTTATCGACATCAGGTTAGTCAGTTTGGAGAATAGTATTGACGTTTTCTGATCATGTCACACCACTGTCCTCTGTTAGTCAGTTTGGAGAATAGTATTGAAGTTTTCTGATCATGTCACACCACTGTCCTCTGTTAGTCAGACTGGAAACTGGTGTTGAAGTCTTCTGATCATGTCACACCACTGTTTTCTGTTAGTCAGACTGGAAACTGGTGTGGAAGTCTTCTGATCATGTCACACCACTGTCCTCTGTTAGTCAGACCAGAAACTGGTGTTGAAGTCTTCTGATCATGTCATACCACTGTTTTCTGTTAGTTAGTCTGGATACTAGTATTGAAGTCTTCTGATCATGTCGCACCACTGTTTTCTGTTATTCAGTCCGGAGACTGGTGTTAAGTCTCCGGATCATGTCATGCCACTGCCTTCTGTTAGTCCAAGGACTTGGAGACAAAGTTTTCCATGTATCTGGCAGCAGAGCAAGAAGCATTTTCCTAAAATCGTTGAGCGCTGAGCATTTAAAGAGAAGATGATCAACTGTTTCATATGAGTGTGTACACAGCTGACCCTCAGCAATATGTTGTGGTTGAATTCTGTTCAGGTGCTTGTTAAGTGGCATGTGTTGGGTTCTCAGTCAGAAAATAGTGTTCTGATCTTTTCTTTGGAATTGATTTACACTGTCATTTGGACTGGTGCTTGCCATATGTCCGTAGACCTCCCTCCCTATGTTTCCTATGGCCCATCTGTTCAGCGAAGTTTCTTTGTTTGCTGTTCTTATGAGCTGTTTGTAAAGTTGTTGCTGTGTGTGGCTGCACTTGTAGCATTAATAAAGACAGAATATTACCAAGATGTTACCTAGGATTAACAAGACCAAATTTGGTTACAACTCCCTTTACTTAATCTGAAACTTGACATCATTCTCCGAGGAGAATAAGTTTGGGCTGTAATATGCATGTAAAGTTGATCCTGATATGATTCTTGAAACATGGCATATGATTAAGAGTATCACATCCAGACTGCAGACCTCATTTACAAGTGTTTTCATTGCATACTTTGTGTCAGATGGCCAGAGGTAGTGGCAAACACAGATCTGTCGGAAAGAACATGAAAAGAACTAATAGAACAGAAGAATGTGGGGATGGATTGGACAGACTCTCTAAAAGAAGCTGGACACCATAACCAGAGATTCACTAGTTTGGAACACACGGGGAAAGAGACAAGGGCCAAAAAACACCCGGCAACAGTTGAGAAGGAAGTCACTTTTTCTTCTTCTTCGTTCATTCTCAAACTCTTGTTGCCAAGCCCTGAAAAGAGCTTTTGCAAGTAACCAGATTTACCAGATTTGTCCGGAGAACGGAATGCGTTGTGTCATAGTTTACAGCTTGACTGTGATATTTGGTCTTTTGGTCCAACGCATCCAACTTTAGCATGTCATTTTTTAGTACCGGATTAGCCATCCCTTTTAGATCCTTTTTCCTTAACCAGACTGCTCTGTTGCAGCCTGTTATATAGGATCACTGCATGGAGGTGTAAAAGGATCTTGGCAGATCTGATTTGCTGACCCTGATGCTAGCAGTCAGCTTTGGGTTTCTGACTGCTGCAGCTCATGCATTGCTCAGCATCTTGATCCCAAAGTCAGTCCAATCAAGGTCTTGTTATGCCCAAATATTAGAAGATGGCAAAGAACAGAAACAGTTGGAGACCATCTGCTGCTTCTCTATGTTCCAAGGGAAACCAAATGATCTGGATAATGATGAGGATGAGAAAGTAAACATGGATAGTACACACTTTTGCAAAGAACTAAATAATGTAAACGGACAGGCGTTAGATTGTAACCCATAGGCAAAGAGAAGAAGGTAGATCAAAGTACACTTAGCAAATAGGAATATAAGAGGAGGTCAAGCAGCTTTGATCTCATGAATAGTGTTCAAAATGAGGGTTTAAAAATAGGAATAGGTGGAGAGCAACTACTTTTGAAGGCGAACTAAAATTATCAAGTTATCAATTTCAATATGTAACTTGTAATCCTGGTATTCAATCAGACATTGAACGTTTGATGCCAGGTAGCCAAATTACGTCTAAATACATATCTGTCCTTTGTCTTGGAGAACCACGTCGTACCAAGAACCTCTCGCAGGCCATCTCTCCATCTCATTGGTTGGTGGACATCTCGGAGGTCATTGAATGTTGTAGGGCTACCAGTACATAACGCATAACATAATGTGTCCATCGGTTGTCAGACAAGCGTATAACATGACCCACCACCTATCTGTATTTTCTTAATAGTGATGTATCCACGGCGTCGTTGAAAGAGGGCTGGTGCCTAATTTCAGTGCTATGTATGTGGTCTTGTAGTTAGACTGAAAGTGTTCTTCGTTCCATCGCTCATTGGGTCACGAAGTCTGTCAGCATCTGTTTTTCTGAGGTTCCAGACCTCACAGCCTTATATCATGGCAGGAATGACCACGGCGTCAAATATGTGAGATCTCGTCTTGTCATTTTTCATCTGATGAAGGATGGGTTGGATTTGTTGTAAAATGAGCCAACCTGCTGCTATTCTCCTTAAAATATTACGATTCAGTTGAGGAGAGTTCATAATTGTTATCAGTTTCAACAGTAAATTACAATTTCTTTGTGTTGTTATTTTACAATGCTACCTCTACATAGTTGCATTCATCACATGAGCGTTAACAGCATGCAAAAGGATGTGTTTTGTTTAACATAAATTGTCATCTGTGCTAAGGTTACTAATGCTTTTCTTCCAAGCAAGAAAAGTGCAAGTTGAAGATATTTCCATAGCAGATAATGTAGTTGCAGATGAAGTGTTAGAGACTTTAAAGTGCAAGGCTTGAACTTTCTAGCTCATTGCCATGCTGTCTTGCCTTCCCTAACTTTAACAAAAACCAGTGCCTATTTTCAGCTGAGTTTACTTAATTACCACCCAAGTTTAAGGTATTCTCATAGGAGATAATGTAGTTGCAGATGAAGTGTTAGAGAATTTAAAATATGAGGTTTCAACTTTTTAGAGAGGAAACAACTAGCTCATTGAGTTTCTGGATTGCCTTCCCTAACTTTAACAAAGACCAGTGCATATCTGCAGCTGGGTTGACTGAATTAGCTAAGAAGAAAACAAATAGACTCTGCAGAGTCTTCTAAACCAGTATAAAGACGTTAAGTTAAGTTAAATAGAGGCCATCCTAAAACAACTTTATGAAGAACCATGGAAGCAAGAATGAAAATCATGACCCTGAACACGGGCACTATATAAAGGCTGGTCACAGACCAAGCAAAGTGGAAAGAGTTGACTGCTACTGTAAAATGCACATCTGGCATGATGATCACTAATGGCTTCTACATCTGTGTTCTTCTTGATAAAGATGGGTTTTTTGTTTGTTATGCTGTGTCATAGTTTACAGCGAGACTACACTATCTGCGCCTTTCAGCAAGGACCCATCCAGTTTCAGCACTGAATTTTTTTGCCAAGTTTGTTTTCTTTGGCCCTTAGTTTCTCTGCCAGGCTGCATGGGTGCAGCCTGTTTTCAGGACCACCACTTTGAGGCAGAATAGGGCCTTGATCAGCTCTAATTTACTGACAATGATGCAAGCTGCCAGATAAACATAGCTAGCTGCTGTCAACTCATTCACTGCTGCATCTTTGACGCTACTGATTCATAAGGAATGTTTGTGCGGGACAATGATCACAAAACAAGTATTCATTTTCACTCGACTAACATACATAATGAACAACAGAAAAGAAAGAGAAGTAATGGTGAGCTTGGAATTTAAACATTGGACCTTCAGGGGATGGATGTGCCTTGCCCCAAAAGAAAAATGAGCTTAGCACTAGACCAGCGAAACACGCTAAAAAATGTGTCACTACAGAGCTAGTCTTTCGTCGTTCAACACTTGCAGCAATGAAATATAGGTCAAGTTCAATTCAGGCAAATGTTTCCTAACCTTTCTATCATCAAGCATAGACCAAATAAAGTAAGTAGCATGTCCTTTAAAGAATGTCGCTTCTTACAACCGCCACCTATTTGGCTTTTATAAGTTTCTTGGCAAGTGTGCAGTACGGCAGGTTGCCATTACTTTCTATACGTGGAGGAGCAGTCGCCTGAGAAAAGAACACGATATATGTCAAACTGAACTTGGTAGGAATTGAACCCTGTGTGTTAAGATTGTAAAAATTGAGCGAGTTTCACCTCTAGGCTACGCAGCTTGTTCACATAGACCAAATACTTGTGTCGCAGGTAGACAAAAACAGTTGTAGTTTCTGTTAAGGAATGTAGTAAGACAGATAACACAAGGCAGCAAGTTGCAAACACAGAATGTTTATTCATGACAACTATCCCAAGACAAGTATTTATCTGCATTCAATTAACATTCAAAATGAACAACAGGAAAGAAAAATAAGTAATGGGCACCCTATGTTTCAGCCCCCATACAGTACAACTGGCCATGCATGAGTAGCACCCTATGTTTCAGCCCCCATACAGTACAACTGGCCATGCATGAGTAGCGACTAATCTTCTCCTCAGTTCTGTCTCAATATTCTTTGAGGTTAGCAATTTCTGTTTTTCTCTGAAGGTAAAGACCAATGCATTCCTGGTTGTAATTTCCGTCTCGTTCCGGACATCTTCTGCTATGGTTTGTCCCAAATATATAAACTTCTGTACTTATTGGATTATTTCTCCATTGATGATTATATTAATCTACCTATGCTGTTTGTTTATTACCATAGTTGTTGTTTTCAATTTGCTTATTTTCATGCCATACTCTTTCTATTGATAGCATACTTGTATTAAATGAACACTTTCAAGTATGTAGCCAGATTTTACTGTGACCAACAAAACTGTATGAAACCATAAACCATTTAAAATTGTTTAAAGGATTAAGTTGTGAACAGTTTCTCATTGATCAAACAGCAGATAAGCAGGTTTTAATTAAGACTTCTTAATGAATTACACATACATATTTTACTAGGGTGCTGTCTCGTGCCATCAAAATTATTTTCAGATGAGATTTGGTTCATTAGCTTGACTATATTCCTCAGTATAGTTTTGGATTAAGACCCATGGACAAGCTTGAAATATAGAAACATGCATGTGTTTTGTTTTGTCTGAAAGTCTATTGTTATTAATTTCTCAGCATGTTGTTTTCTCAATAAAATCATTTGTGCTTGCATCTTACATAAGTTTTTAAAAATATGAGTTTTATATTCAGTTGTAGTTATTAAATGTGTGCTCAAATTCAATCTAAATTTTCATTTATTTAATTGCTAATATTTCGAAATAACTGCATTCAATTTAGTATAGTTTTATATTTAACTTGATGACTCGTGACATCAGAATTAATACTTTTATGTCTTTGTATCAACTGCAAAGCAATTTTTTTTCTCACTATTTCAATTTTATTTTCGTCTTTTGTTTTCTTCAGCCAATATATTTTCATTGCTTACAGTCAGGTCACTTGGTGTTTGTGTATGTGATTGTTGTTGTTGTTAATGTCACCTGTACTTGCATTGGGTGCTCTTGATGACTTTCTTTGGTGGCATGGTTACAGTGGCTCTCTTATCATCCAGAAGCGTACTTGAGAAGGTAGATCGGTGTTCTATTGGCTTTAGTGCAATGCGAGGCTCCTCAGTAAAATCACTACGATGGGGATCACAGTTAGCCAGACTCATGAAACAGTCTGTTTCCAGGGACAACTGCTGGAAGTTATGTGGGGGTCTTGTACAGTATGTTTCCCATGACCTTCCCTAACATACTGTGATCAATATGTTTTGCCTGACAGAACGTTAGTCTCCTCCATCTTGTGTGTGAGAAGCTGATTTCACAGCTTCAAGCTTGAATGACAAACAGTGAGTTAGCACATCATGTTGTTACATGGAGCACATTAAATTATACATATTCATATTAATCTTGATCATCCTTAATCCGAAATGCTTGGAGCTAGTGGTTTCTCTGATATAGGATTTTTTAGGAATGTCAGCTGGCATGACGTGATGAGGATCAAAAACCTATGGGAATGGAGCTAACAATGAACTGGTCTGCCTGGGTCTTTGTTACAAAGGCAAGAATAGCACTACTGCCGCATAGAGAACATGTCGTAAGAGACGACTAACTGCTCAAGATCAAATTTGCTGAAGGGAAGGGATGTCAATGACATATGCCATGAAAGCAGTGACAGACACTGATTGATTTATAGATTGATACCTGTATCACCCTAGTGGAGAAAAGAACTGGACAATGTAACCTTCCTTTCAGTACAGAACTTCAGCAATTTATATTTTTGTTTCTTCAGGTTGTAGATGTAGATCATACCATTAGCATACTTCTCTGTAAGACAATTCACACTTACATTGCTGTTCTGTTTTTCCAACAACGTGACTTCTTGTTCCAATGTTAAACAAAAATACTTTCTCATTTTCTTGTTGCTATTATCGTCTTCTTCTTCGTCGTTAGTTATCAAATTCACGTTCCAAACCCTAGAAAGGGCTTTGCAATCAACATGATGTTTTCCAGAGAATGGAATGCACTGTGTCAAGTTTACAGCTTGACTGTGACATTTGCATCTTTTATCCAACTGACATTTTTAGGTACTGGGCTAGACATTTCTCTTCAATCACTTCTCCTTAGTCAGTCTGTTCTGTTGCAAACTTTTATTCAGGATCATCCCATGGAGGTGTAGAAGGGTCTTGGCAACTCTGGTTCAATGGCGCTGAATCTATCAGCCAGCTTTGGGTCACTGTCCGCTGCAGCTCGTGTATTGCTCAGCATCTTGATCCAAAATTGCTGTTGCCAATTTGGTGTATTTGCAGGTCATTTGGATATTTTCAACACCACAAATTTTTGCACTACAAAATAGATAATATTTGCTTAACGGATTTGGAATCTTTCAAAAACCTTCTGAAATAATTGATTTGTAGGATCATGTCAGTTTTTTTAAAGGTTTCACATTGGTGTTTGACTTGACCTCTTTCCTTCTCAATCTCTCACTATCAAGTCCTGAAGGGCTTTAATTAGGAGAACAATATTTGCACCTTTCAGTCCAAAACATCCAACTTTAGCAGGCATTTTTTGAGCACCGGGTTAGCCTTCCCTCTTCAATCCCTTCTTAGCCAGTCTGCTCTGTTGCAGCCTGTTATCGAGGGTCACCGCGTGGAGGTACAGAAGGATCTTGGCAGCTCTGGTTCGTTGGCCCTGACGCTAGCAGTCGGCTATGGGTCACTGACTGCTGCAGCTCATGCGCTGCTCAGCGTCTTGATCCCACATTTCTGTTCAATAATTTTAAAAATAGGGAGAATAATAATATATACTCATAGAAAGCAAAGATGGCAACAGTATCAGATATATGTATTCTGGTGTGACCGCATGTGACTATATAGTCTGATACATGCGCAGACTCTAGCACATGTAGGGTTATATGTGGTCAGCATCACATTCTAGGCCGGGGATGGCATGGGCTAGTGGTCAAGTGACACGGCTCACAACTAAAGGTGCTGGGTTCGATCCCCATCACAGCACCGGCCGTTACTCCGGGGAATCAAACCCTCAGAAAATGCAGGAGGAAGCAGACCCTTACATAAAATGCATGCTGAAATCGGATGCACTGGGCCAACAGGCGCAAAATAGAAACCACAGTGCAACGCACACCGCCTAGGGGAATAGAAAAATAAGTCGAACGCAAAAAAACAAAAACAAAAAAAACCATTCTAGGCCATGTTGATGTAGAATTTCTGTCATATCACCCATCTGCCACATGGTCTTCCTTGTGTCTTGTAACCAGATCTTCTTATCTTAAATGTCTATGATGATAGCACAGGTAATAGAATTGGTATAAATATACTTTTTATCACTTGTCATTTCATTACTAAGCTGATGTTCAGATGTACAAGTAGTTGTGACCGTTGATGAGTCAATTATTAATTTCTCTATCTAGCCTTCCATCTTTTATAAAAATGCTTTCTAGGTACACTTCAACTCTTGGATCTGTTGAAGATTGGTTCTGTTTACACGTATGTTAAGTGTACCATTCATTCTGTAGATCTTCATACTAACACATACAAAAGTCTACCAATTACACGTATGTTAAGTGGACATTGTGTTTGTTGATCTTCATACCAAAACATACTAGAGGGTACAAATTACATGTACAAGCACATTTTATCTTTCTCTTTTACTTTTTTGCAGCCGGAGAAAAACCCACACTGGCGAGACGAGTTGAAACCAAAGGATAGACAAGAAGAGGATGCAGGTGCTGGAGAAGGAGAGACTGCAGAAGTGGAGAGTTGAACATCGATGGAAGGCTAACTATTTGTCCAGTAATGTGACTCAAGAATGTTATAATCTGTTTCGAGCACATGTTCATGTGTGTTTCTTTGGCTTTCTTTTCATACAAAGAAACAAATGTCTAGTATAACTAATGATGGAAATTGTCTTTTGTTTGTTTATTTTGTCTATCGGTCAAATTCTTTTGAAAGTTTAAAAAACAGTTGATTCCTTTTAATTTTTTCATAGAAGCATAGGGCTACCAATACAATTGGTACTCCCTTGCAGGAAACCTGTGTCAAAGCATATATGTCCTCTTGCAGTGGTAGTTTTGGTAGTATTTTGTTTTACATGAAGAGGTTGTTAGCCTCGTACTAAATCATTCTTAGTTGTCTTTTCCAGCATTCATATTAGGATTAATATTTAAATAAATATTTCTTTAGTACATTGCAGCCATTGCTACAGATCCACAAGGGATCCTCAAAAGTTGAGTGAGAACCTCGGCCATAGACTGGGATAACCTGTATCATGTCATGTTCCATTAGTATTATCACATCATCAAATCCTGAAGATCTCCTTGTGCATTTAAGTTGCTGACAGCCAGGACTAGAATTAGCTCAAATATACATTGTTCTTACCTAAATATATGTTATTTTTAACTGAAGATCAATTCTGAAGACAATGCTTTACCAATTTCACATTATATTTCTTTTGTTTTAGAAGAAAGCGTTACACAGACACATTTGGTTCTGTTTAGACAGTGATAAAAAAATCAGCTCTATTTATTAATAACAAATTTGTGATATTTGATTATTTGTCCTTGTTTTTCTACTCTTTGTCATTTTTTTTTATGTTTTAATATTACTAATCATTAATACTCATGCTTTCATGTTTTCCCCCCTTTATTCAATTGTTTATTATTTCTGCTATTATTTTAATTTTCTTCATTTCATTAAAGTGCAGTAAAGGCTGCTCACTGCAGCTGGCTTACTTACAAGAAATGCACTTGAAAGCACTTGCACCCACTTTTGCAGTGGTAGTTTCTTTAGCAATTTATTTTACTTGATGGGAGTTGCTAGTGCTATACACAACCCTCTTTAGTTACCTATTATGTTATGCCTTGGAGGTTGCAATAAGCTGACTCTTTACTTCCCTTGTAAAACTGTGGTGATTCACATCCATACTTGTGTATTATATTTTAAATTCTGATGTTCATCCCAGTCAGTGAGATCCCAGTGTGTTCTCATGGATAACTTTATTACTCTGTTGGTGATAATGTACATACGTTTGGTTTATTTCTGTGTTTTATTTTGGTGTGCATGTAGTAAAAAAAGTTACTGTATTTTCCATGTTTCTAAAATGTATGATCCTAGTTTACAATTTGTTTGTTAATGCGGAGATCCGTTTCATTAATGTGGATAATATCCAGTTACTATGTAGTAGGTTTTTCTAGTTTTTCTTTAATAAAGTATTTTAGTGAACTTTCATTAATGGGAAGTTTAGTTTAACTTGAAGTACTTTCATTGATGTGGATTTTAGTTGGCCTGAAGTACTTTCATTAATGTGGCGTTTAGTTGACCTGTAGTACTTTCATTAAAGTGAAGTTTAGTTGACTTGTAGTACTTTCATTAATGTGGAGTTTAGTTGACCTGAAGTACTTTCATTAATGTTAAGTTTAGTTGACCTGAAGTACTTTCATTAATGTTAAGTTTAGTTGACCTGAAGTACTTTCATTAATGTTCAGTTTATTTTGCCTGAAGTGCCTTTAGAAAATGGAGGTTTAGTTGCTCTGAAAGGTAACCAGCTCTCTTCCTCAATGCTTTACCTTCCCTAACTCTAACAGAGCTAAGTACCATTTTGCAGCTAAGTAGACTGCAGTGTGATGTGACTAGGCTATGTACCCAGTTTGTTTCTTCCATGAATCGAAAGTACTAAAACAGTTCTGTCTTATACCACCATTAAAATACATTAAACCAATGATGACTTGTTCCTCTATGTTTGATATTTTGTGGAGAAATCACTTTTTGTCTGAACTGTAATATAATTGACAGAACTCGCATATAAAATAGCCGTATACAAAAGGTATTTTATAACCATGTTTGTATACAAGTTGTACACAGCATGTATATTACAAATACCATTATTACTTAAATTATGCAATATTAATATGAAAGCATACCCCTTACAATTATACGTACTAACACATTCTTGTATCCAGTTGTCTTCAAATGCTGGCTCCCATACAGAAGCCTGAGCCAAAGCAATTTGTATGCTCATACAGTGGTGGTTTCTGTAGCAATTGTATTGACATAATGAGGTTGCTTACCCCATGTACATTTTCTATAGTGACCTTTTGTGGCATGCTTGGGTGGATGCAGTGATCCTATTCAATAATCTGCCTCCCGGGATCAATACACCAGTTCAGAAAGCCCAAATGGTAATCAGTAAAAAAAAAACTTCACAATGTCTAAACAGTGGGTCTTGAATACATGGCCCACCAAGCAGTATCCTTTGGTCCACAATGTGAGAGTTATTGCAAAGTGAGATTAAGGATAAAGATGGTCATCTCCTATAATGATAATAGAGTGTGTAAAGCAGCAGCAGATTCAAGATGTTAACTTCACTTATCTTGGTGTTAGACTCTATGAGTCTTGGATTGAACAATCAACCTTGCATCCTGAACCTGATATGTGTGCCAATAGTAGCTCCAATTATAGCACCAAAGCACATTCAACAAAACAGACAACAAGTTCCTAACTGACTCATCACATATGTGCCCCAAGTGCAGCAGAGTCTGCATGCCAGGATTGGTCTTTACAGTCATATGAGATCACATTTCACAGCACTGTGCCCTAAGTGCAGCAGAGTCTGCATGCCAGGATTGGTCTTTACAGTCATATGAGATCACATTTCACAGCACTGTGCCCCAAGTGCAGCAGAGTCTGCATGCCAGGATTGGTCTTTACAGTCATATGAGATCACATTTCACAGCACTGTTCCCTAAGTGCAGCAGAGTCTGCATGCCAGGATTGGTCTTTACAGTCATATGAGATCACATTTCACAGCACTGTGCCCCAAGTGCAGCAGAGTCTGCATGCCAGGATTGGTCTTTACAGTCATATGAGATCACTTTTCACAGCACTGTGCCTCAAGTGCAGCAGAGTCTGCATGCCAGGATTGGTCTTTACAGTCATATGAGATCACATTTCACAGCACTGTGCCCCAAGTGCAGCAGAGTCTGCATGCCAGGATTGATCTTTACAGTCATATGAGATCACATTTCACAGCACTGTGCCCCAAGTGCAGCAGAGTCTGCATGCCAGGATTGGTCTTTACAGTCATATGAGATCACATTTCACAGCACTGTGCCCCAAGTGCAGCAGAGTCTGCATGCCAGGATTGGTCTTTACAGTCATATGAGATCACATTTCACAGCACTGTGCCCCAAGTGCAGCAGAGTCTGCATGCCAGGATTGGTCTTTACAGTCATATGAGATCAAATTTCACAGCACTGTGCCCCAAGTGCAGCAGAGTCTGCATGCCAGGATTGGTCTTTACAGTCATATGAGATCACATTTCACAGCACAAGTCTGATACTGTCGCCATCTTTGCTTGCAATGGCCAACTATTATTAATATGACAAACAATGACAAAGCAATAGCCATTATCTAAAGATAGTCAAATAAGAGAGTGACCAGTAAATATGAATGCTGAACAGATATTTTTCTATAAGTATTAGCAACAGATAAATTTGTTGTTACGATCTAGTGGTATTTAACAGGGACATATGTAGGTTTTATTGTGGAGAGTGGTGTCTTTAAACTTGTCTTCATGCAGCCGTTGGTTTCAGAACATGTCTTCATGTTGGTCCTTGAGCGTGTCTACAAGAAGCCCTATGTGTTACAGAATGTGTCTTGATGTAGTCTTTCAGCGTGTCTACAAGAAGCCCTATGTGTTACAGAATGTGTCTTGATGTTGGTCCTTGAGCGTGTCTACAAGAAGCCCTATGTGTTACAGAATGTGTCTTGATGTAGTCTTTCAGCGTGTCTACAAGAAGCCCTATGTGTTACAGAATGTGTCTTGATGTTGGTCCTTGAGCGTGTCTACAAGAAGCCCTATGTGTTACAGAATGTGTCTTGATGTAGTCTTTCAGCGTGTCTACTTGCAGCCTTAGTGCTATGGAACTTGTCTTAATGTGGCCCTTGAGCATGTCTACAAGAAGCCCTATGTGTTACAGAATGTGTCTTGATGTAGTCTTTCAGCGTGTCTACTTGCAGCCTTAGCGCTATGGAATTTGTCTTAAAGTGGCCCTTGAGTGTGTCTACAAGAACCCTCAGAGAAGTTTGAGTTTGATAACTCTGTTCTAGACTAATAGAAAAAAATGTATCCCTTTAGTACAAGCATTCTGGCCTAATAAGATTATGTCCAACATTGCCAAGATAAATATATTTTGAATTATAGTTGTCAATACAAATAGTTATACTAAACTTAAACAAACATGTGGTAATATTATTCTTTGAACTTTTATGACCAAACTCTGGTAGATATACCAAGAACTGCTTGTCGAGAACAAACAAGATGCTCTGAACATCGTCGTAACCGGTCAATACTGAAATTATTACTGAACAGAAGAAATCCTAAGACAACTTAGCAAATAAACATAATTAGACGCCATGTAAAGGATCATCATTGACTGGGTGAAATGAGGTGATCTCATTGTTGCCCTTGAAGATGTCACAAGATGCAATGGTCACTGATCACTTTGTCAATCATTCACCTAGGATCAAAGAAGAAGTAATGTAATGTTATTAAACTGATTAAGCAAAAAAGAATACATTTCTAAGCTGGGACAAAATAAATACATTGCAATTTTGCAACAAGCACACACATTTTTTCCATAATTTAAGAAAGTTGTATCACATGTGCTCGTCTAAATCTCCTGTGTATTTGGTATTTTTATAATGATAGTTCGTCCCTTATAATAAAAGTCTTCCATGTTTAGACAGAAAACTACAAGTCTCATTCGCTTCACTGCATCACGTCCATAGCCTGTTTGTATAAGAGCATTGTATTTCTGTTCTGCTAAATGTTAATCTGTGGAATCATGTGTATGTCTTTTTTGCAATGTAGAGGAAGTACGAAGTACACAGAGAGATGTTAGGATAAGAATACAGAAGGCGAGAGGAACTTTCATTGTGTAGAAGAACTTAGAGAAATCAAAAGAAATTAGGTCCAATACAAAAATAAAAACACACCAGTATAGGGTCCATGTTATTGTATGATTCTGAAACATGGAGACCAGCAGAGACGACAACCAAGAGGATGCATACTTTTATTAACGGTGTCAGATCAGAATAGAAAGATTGAAATTGAATAATAAGAGCACTAATGTGCATCCTCCAATATTAAGCTGCTCGAGACTAGCCTACTAAGCAGGAAATCCTTCTCCCACCAGCTATGTCCAGCTCATACCAGAGCTGAGAAATGCACAGGAGCATCTGCCTCTATAGAAGTACATGTTGACTAAAAACTAAGAATCAGATTGTGCAACTCTTGGAAAATGCCAGACAGGTATAGGTACAGCATGGAGTAGGGAAAGGACACGGGTGTTGGGTGGGACAGGACACAGATAGAGAAACAAGCTAGGGTCAAGATAGTCTCTTTTCTGGAGTCTCTGAGTAAATAGAATTTTCTAGAATCAATGGGGCAAGAGACTTGTCTGGAGTCCCTGAGGCAATAGTTTTTTATGGGGTACTGAGGCAAGAGACTTTTCTGGAGTCCCTGAGGCATGAGACTTTTCTGGAGTACTCCAGGCTTGAGACTTTTCTAAATTACCCGAGCTGCGAAATGGGACATTTCAAAGAGATATATCTGTACGTCCCAAGGTCTGTATCCACACAGTTCAGGCATGACCTACTTTACTACAGTAGGCCTGCTGAAAGGAGCCCACGCTCTGTACATAGAATATGCCACTTGACATGACGTGGTATGTTTCTATACGTTCCTTCAAACCAAGAAAGGCATTCCACATTCAACAGGCTTTTGGGTTGTGTGAATAAGGAGTGTGTAAAGCCATGAGTTGTAGATTCATCTACCCTAAAGAGGTTAGACAGTACTGTTAATCATATTTTATTATATGATGTGATTGTGGCAGTGGTACTATTCTCATCGTGACCTTGGAGTGATAACTCTCTACTGAGTTGTTGGTTTTCTCTCTCCTTGCAGTGTTCTCGTTTCACTTCTCCATGTTGCACAGGATGAGGTAGCTCTTCAGGGTACATCTCCACTTGGATCAGTCTGCTGCTTTGTCTTCCCAGTTTGCCAGACTCATGTCCATTTCGCAGTCGGCGCGACAGCTACGGAATTCATGCTTTGTCGCCAGTACTTTCACCGATGGAAGGGACTGAGCACAGGGGAAGGTGGAAAGGGGTGGGGGGGGGGGGGTGGCTGCCAGATCCAATAAAGTCGGTTCAGTGAACCAGTTTCCCTTTTTCCCACAAGTTCTTTTACCCCTTTTACAGTCTGACCTAACTGATTAGATTTGTGTGTCTTAAGACACACATCTAATCAATTGCATCGGACTATAAACGGTTAAGACATGAATCTAATCAATTGTATCGGACTATAAACGGTTAAGACACGAATCTAATCAATAAGGGCGAACTGTAAAGGTTTAATACAGTTTTATCAATTAGGCCAGACTAAGAAGGGTTAAGTCAAGTCTTATCAATTAGGACGGACTGAGAAGGGTTAAGTCAAGTCTTATCAATTAGGACGGACTGAGAAGGGTTAAGTCAAGTCTTATCAATTAGACCAGACTGAGAAGGGTTAAGTCAAGTCTTATCAATTAGGCCAGACTAAGAAGGGTTAAGTCAAGTCTTATCAATTAGGCCAGACTGAGAATGGTTTAGTCAAGTCTTATCAATTAGTCCCGACTGTAAAAAGTTAAAAATAATATCGGCATTTATAGAAGGGATATTTAACAATTCTGGAGACTGGTAGAAATCATACGAAGGTACCAATTGTAGAACTTGAATAGATTACAAATCTGCAATCCATGACCGACAGAAGAGACTGCAGAGCCCAGGAGCAAGCAAAGAAACTCAGAAGACTGACAGACCATCCAATGCATCAGAGACTAAACAGATTTGGAAATGGAAAACTAAAGCGGAGAAACTTTGCAGAAATAGCCAAAGCAAAGATGAGCGAATACCCCATGAACACCGTAACAATACCAAAGCCCATCCCTACTATTCACAAACCTACCTAGAAGCAGCATATCATTCCGGAGGTGGTAGAAAATATACCAGGCATTGGAAACAAAAAACAGCCAGACTGAAAAAGAAAGAAGAGACATAACCCTGAGGTACATAACGGAAAACTACCCAAGCATGGACTGGACCCATGCATACACCGACGGTTCTGTAACAAACACAACACATCACGGAGGGGCATGGGTATTCCTGAGCCTACCGAATGATAGAAAAATAACACTGTCAGTGACAACTGGAAAATTCTCAAGCAATTTCAGAGCGGAGACAGAGGCACTGAAGGCTGCAGTAGAAGCAATGCTGACAGGCGAAAGCAATGAACGCCAGATAGTCCTGTTTACAGATGCCCTGGCCGTAGTCACAGCACTAAAAAGCCAGAAAAATACTGAACTTAATGATTTAAGAGCCGAACACTGTCAACTATGCCAGCAGTCCGCACCAAAAAGAGTAGTGGTACAGTGGGTTCCATCCCACTGTAACATCCAAGGCAACGAGGAGGCAGACAGAATGGCAAAAGAAGGTGCAAGACTACCACAACCAGATTCTAGTGTGACCTACGAAGAGTCCAAAAGGCTTATTAGGGCTAGATACATGGCCAAATGGGAAACAGAACATACTGGCTACACAAAAAATGATTTATATTACCAGTTGAACAGAAGAGAGCAGGTCGTAGTCTTCAGACTCGGCACAGGCCACAACAGACTGAGGTACCATCTATTCAATAAACTGAATATAGGTGGCACTGACGAATGCACTTGTGGTACCGGGAAAATGACCGCTGAACATCTGCTGCAAAATTGCCCGACATACGAGGACCAGAGAAAGCACATGTGGCCTTCACCAGTGGCAACTAGACAAGCTCTATGGCGACGAAGAAGAAGAATACTCTGCAGGCTGTGTACATTCAGTTTGTGTCTTGTCTTTCCCGTTACCACAAGAGGTTGTAGTGGCATCAGCGTGGGAGTGATGTGTCTTAGGCTTCTTGCTAACTAGGCATGGCTCAATTTCTCCTGGGTGATGTGTGTTAGTCCACTATTGTCCCATGTGTGCATTTCACAGCCACACCAAAACCGACACTATCTGCAAATAGGACGAAGGGCGACAATATCGCTTGAGACGTCCAGTTGTGTACACTTGACCATCAAAATACAGCACATGGTGATCGAAATATTTTTACATATAGCCGGTGACCATTCCAGAATAATCGGAGGGGGAAAAAACACTAAAAAAATGAACGAACTAACTTATTACAAAGGGAAA
Source organism: Ariolimax columbianus (assembly GCA_036924085.1). Classification (NCBI taxonomy): domain Eukaryota; kingdom Metazoa; phylum Mollusca; class Gastropoda; order Stylommatophora; family Arionidae; genus Ariolimax; species Ariolimax columbianus. The sequence goes on from JAVGWX010000017.1 coordinate 45,051,857, forward strand.
ACAGCAACACGTTTCCAAGGACACCAGTGTAAGTCGTCGAGTAGTATGAATTCCAATGAAATCGGTAGATTGGCGGTGGACTAAAACACGAGAGCAAAAGCAAAATTAGACCCGCGGTCTGTGCCATCTACACCTCCACGCGGTGATCCTGGATAAAAACTTAGCTGCTCTTGCTTTGTCGTCTTTACGAACCGTCCTGTTTTCTTTCTATATATATTTAAAAATCGAGTTTGTAGACCCACAGGTGATTTACCTGTTGTGTCTTTTCGTTCGTAGTGTGTGTGTGTGTGTGTGTGTGCGCGCGTGCGTGCGTGCGTGCGTGCGAGCGGGCGTGCGTGCGTGCGTGCGTGTGTGTGTCGGGGGGGGGGGGGGGGGATAACACATCAAAGCAAGGAAGTGATAGTGAAACTATATAAATCATTGGTGAGACCTAAATTGGAGTACTGTATTCAGGTGTGGAGTCCTTGTCACAGAGTGGATATAGACATGATAGAAAATTTCCCCCCCCCCCCCCCCCCCCCCCCCCACCCAAAAAAAAAAGCTCCAAAGATGATCATGGGATTCCAGAATTATAGTAAATGAGGAGAGACTTGGTAAAACTGATCTGTATTGTTTAGAAAAGAGAAGAATTCGAGGTGACTTAATACAGGTTTATAAATTAATCAATGAAAAGGATAAATTAGACAAGTTTCTCAAAGATCAAGCGACTACAAAAACTAGAGAGCATAGCTTCAAATTATTTAAAGACAGATCCAGATTGGATATTAGGAAACATTTTTTCAGTCAGACAGTGATGAATGCTTGGAATGCATTGCCTCAGGATGTGGCGGAGGCAGGGCCAGTTAATGCGTTCAAGAAGAGATTGGATGATCACAGTCATTTTTAAAGTGAAATGAAACTGGTTGTTTAGAGACTCTGTAGAGTCTTCTAGACCAGTATAATAAAGTTAAGCTAAGTTATTCGGCCACGTGACACGACAAACACAAGATATTATCCACAAGATACCAAAGCTATACAGATACAATGGATGCAGAGTCAAGGGCCGACCACGCAAACGATGGATAGCATAAAAAACAATCACTGAAGCTGCCTGTGTACCAAGCATATACTAGAGTCGGCCAACAAATATCTTCATAACCTGACGCTGAAAGACACAAGTAGGACAAACAACAAAAAGAAGAAGAAGACACGTGGATTTCCAACGTTTGTAAAACCAAACTCCCATATCCGCCGAACAAAACAGTTCATCTATTTACAATACAAACGTACTGTCACAGTAACTGCCGGGTTGTTAATGTAATTGAATATAATCAATCCACTTAAATGACTCGTGAAATGACTTTACCGTGAAATGCTGTTACTAAAGACCCGTTCTAATTTCACGTAACAACGGAAGATTAAAATTTGCAAAAGGGCAACGACAAATGTAGTACATCTTGTAGATTATCAAAGACGAAGTCGACAAATAATTGCGCGTTGTTTGAAAAATACACGAATTTAACATATCCCATGAACGCCATTTGTTTATTCGGCGCGGAGTTAACAAGTAACTTTAACATTTTGTATTAACATCACCCGTCATCTTTAAGCTAAATTTCTACTTCACTAGGCATTTTGGCTTAAGAGTTGTGTATCTTTTTTCTTTTTCATCTTTCGCTTGCTTGAAAATATAATATATATATATCTGTAATGTTGTCTCTTGTATAAACTTCAGTCTTTTGTAGTTCACATATGAGAACACAAAGTTCCTCTTCCAGTATTGTTTCTATAGGTCGGTTGTACTATAGGTCGGTGGGTATTTTCTCTGTACATTAAATTCAGGGCAGTTCTGTAGTATGTGCTCTGAGGGTGCCTGTTCATTTGTACAAATGGCGGAGTTGCCAATCTTCGATGTTGTGCACTTGTGGCTATGAAGTCCGGTGTGTCCTGTTCTAAGGAGCAACACAGCAGTTTGTTCTTGTCTGTTCATCTTATGGTAATTGTCTTATGTTAATGTTGGTGGGTCTCTGATTGATTTGATCATCTTTTTCTTTTGTTTTTATGCAACTGATACATTCGATTGCCTATTTGTTGCACACTCCTTTGCCAGTGGATCTGCTCTCTCGTTTCCAGGTGTTCCACAATAAGAAGGTATCCACGGCGGACAGTAGAGCCTGTAGATCTGGCAGTTTCCCGAGCTGATTTTGCATCTGTCAGAAATACTGTAGGCTATGAACCGAGATTGGTGTCCAGCAGTTTCTCTATTGCCACGTTGATTGTCTGTATATCTGCATCAATATTATGACAACATATTCTTATTGGTATTCTAACCGTTTCCCTAATGTTGTTTGAGTGTTCATGTATCTTTAAATTTTAATATTATCTCAATTTCGTTGCCTGCGAAGCATAGGGTTACAACTGCAGTTAACGTCATGCCGGAACATCCGCTTGTGTTGGCTCTTGCAGTGACAATTTCTGCAGCATTGTTTCACATGATGAGGTTGTTATTTCCCGTGCACAACGCTTATGAAGTCCCCTTTTTGCAACAAGCCTGAGCGGTTGTAGTGGCCCATTCTTTGCTCTCCGAGTCATTCACTCTTCCTTTTTTCGCTTTTCGTCCTGCTTGTACCCTTCAGTATCAGGTTATGAAGAGGTTTCTTGACCGGGCCCTAGTATGTGCTTGTGCCCTTCAGCGTCAGGTTATGAAGAGGTTTCTTGACCGGGCCCTAGTATGTGCTTGTGCCCTTCAGCGTCAGGTTATGAAGAGGTTTCTTGACCGGGCCCTAGTATGTGCTACGTACACAGGGAGATTTACTGCTTCTCTGTTATTTCTGCTAACCATCATTTTGGGTGGTCGGCCCTTGGCTTTGTATCCATTGTAACTGTGTATTATTGCTTTCTGAGGGGTACTGTCTGGTGTTTGATGTGTCATGTAGCCGAACCATTGGGTTTTTTTGGGTTTTTTTTTTTTTGGTCTCCTGATGAGGTCTAGCACTGGTGTTGTACCTATTTGTCTCACAATATCCATTCTTGTTAGTTCAAGCATTTCTGTTGTTACAATGTGTCTTTAATCTTTGTTTGTTAATGTCAAATTATCACAATGATAGCACAAAGTAGGTAAAAATATTGTGTTGTATATTCACTGATGAGTTAGAAATATATTTTGTTGTTGTTGAAGACTCGCTAATAGCAAGCAGAATCATTTGGTTGTATCTTCTTAGTTCTTAGTCGACTTGTACTTCTACAGGGGCAGATGCCCCTGTGTAGGTCCCAGTTCTGGTATGAACTGGATGTAGCCGGAGAAAACCACGGCAGACCATTTGGAAATTGGTTGCAAACTATTTAAATAATCGAGAAACAATGTCATCCGAAAATTAACTGACACAACATTGGGAGCACAGCCAAATGTCCTCCAAACATTACCACTAGCCACTAGCCACTAGCCACAAACCACTAGCCACTAGCCACAAACCACTAGCCACAAACCACTAGCCACTAGCCACTAACCACTAGCCACTAGCCACTGTACGTCTCTGTAGCTGAGTACGTCGCATCAATTTGGGAGAACTCTTCACATGTTTACAACAATAAATGAGACGCCGGATAGTTACAGTTTGCCTAAAGCGATACAACTGATTGGGAGATTACAGAATTACAGTTATAAGAACAGACTCGAAAAAACCGGTCTACATTCTCTAGAAAAGAGAAGAATTCGAGGTGATTTAATACAGGTATATACGATAATAACGAAAAGGATAAATTAGACTATAACTAGTTGTTTAAAAAAAAAAATCCAACCGTCTACAAAACAAGAGGGCACAGCCACAAATTAATTAAAGAAAGATCAAGATTAGATACCAGGAAATATTGTTTTAGTCGGAGAGTGGTGAATCCTTGGAATGCATGGCCACAGGATGTGACGAAGGCAGGGTGAGCTAATGCGTTCAAAAATAGATTGGATGCTCACAGTATTTTCAGTATCGGTAGAGTAGAATAAACTGGTTGTATACAGACTCATTAGGTCCTTTTAAATCAGTATAATTAAGTTAAGTTAAGTTGGTTACGAAAATGATGTCTAACGTTCTTAGTGCCAGGACAAAGGAGGTAAGTAATTTATTAAAATAATAGACGCGATGCGCTTTTTTTTATACTGCTGGATTTGGTTGGCTGATCGAATCATATGATATCATAATTAGGCTCCTATAAACGTGAAGCATCCCATGTCACAAGAAGAAGCGGGTTGGAGCACACGGTGAGAACCGGTAAGAGGAAACAGAGGATGACAAAGAGAAAAATATTGGACAACTTGAAGGAATGACATGGGAGGCGATCCATGTCGGAACTCATAACCGACACAAGTGATAAGATACGAGGAAATGAAGGTCCATGATCGGCAATGCCAACCTGCAGGACACTTATTGATGATGATGACATGAGTCGCTTCCTGCAATAGTGGAACACACTATAAACATATACACCATACACTCACGCATCCTCTGGTCAATTCGTTAACACTACAAACATATACACCATACACTCACGCATCCTCTGGTCAATTCGTTAACACTACAAACATATAAATACAGACACACTCATCCACACACTGGCCAATACATCTTGATGTTACCTAAAAGACTACGGTTCGGGGTTGATAAAAGCGTTGCCTTCGCAAGTAGAATCCAGAAATGCAAACTCGATCAGTTTGTTTCACCTGACCATGATTACTCTTCGCTTCAACATTGATTTTAATATATTTCACGTGACCCTAATTACTCTTTGCTCCAGCCTTGATCAGCATATTTCATCTGACCCAGAAAACGCTTCGCTCCAAATTGGTCTTTTAACAGGCAAGCCGTATTTAACAATTTTTAGTGCATGTTTCACAGCAATAGTTTTTCATGGTGAAGTTGCTAGCCAAATACACAACACTACTTAGTCACCTTTTAGGACATTCTTGGAAGGCTTCAGCGGCCATATTCTGTTTCATTCTAGCCCCACTGAGATGGACCTGCAAATATAAAGTGTTCTGCCACACGGCCCTAAATTAAAGGCATTGTGTCGGCCGCTATTTTGGCTGCTGACGTCACAATTCCCGTCCTATCTGATCTAACAATGTCTGACAGTACGAGCGTCTAAAATGGCATACTATTGGAAGTACAAACTGATTTTATAGTAGACAGAGTGTATCTATTAATAAGAAAAATGCTAATTCTAACAATTTAATATTAAAATAAAACAAACTTACCTTTTCTAATGTTGTTGTTGCGTTGTTTAGAACGTACTAGTTTACCGGCAGAAATCACGAACACAAAAACATTTTCTAGCAAGCACTGAATTTAGATTATCTGATTATAGTTCTGTTACGAATTTTGTTGTCCATAATTTCTCGGGTTATAACATAGGTTACTAAGTAGTCGCACCACATATATTTCTTAGAATAAAAAAGGAATATTTTCCACTAAAACCTTATTCTCCTGCATAACTTTTAAGCCATTTCAATTTTCCCAATTTTCTTTTGAAGGGTCCCTATTGAATGTTGAACCAATGCCTGTTTTAGATCGGACTCGCTGGAAAAATCTCCACGAAATGTCACATTCTTAAGTCCACTAAATTACATAAGTTATTTTAATAGTTATAATTCATTAAAACTCATATTGTGCCAATCCATCATCCACAAAAAGAAATTAAAAACAATCACGGTACAAAACACAACAGATCACTGATGAGCGTGTTCTTTTCACAGAATCATACCTGAAACAAACTGCATATCCATCTTCTTTTCTTTATTTATGATATACAATAGCCAGCGCTCCTAATGAAACCATTCTTTTGAAATTATTACGCCTTCATAACAGTTAGTATTTTTGGAAGTAACATTTTCCATGTGTTTTACGAAATCTTTCCAGCTTCAACTCAAAGCTCACTTATTTTGAACAGTTCTGTCAGCCTTCGGTACGTTCAATTTATCGTTACAAATTGCGACCGTGAGTTCATAGGCATAGTAGAACTAATTGGTGTTTAACGTTCGCGACTACAATTAATCTGAAAGTCGTCCTTTACACTCCATACAACTGCATTGAAAATCTATAAATATTTTTGTAGAGAGGCTAAGCAATTTAAACTGTATCTGAATATCTCAAACCCTGAAAAGAGAACTATTCACGTTTTGGGTTTAAGTAAATGGACATTTGATCGATTGCTCTGCGACTATAGAAGTTTGTGTTCAATCAAGACTAGTACGCAAGGAAGAAAGAAAAATGGTAGATAGTTTTGACAGTGATTCGAAAAGATATTTGAAGAATGTTTAATCCCAAAGAAACAGTGACACTGTAGCAGACCCTCCGCTTGCCCTGGCCGTGGTCTAACTTAAAACATTCTCACACTCATCCACATCATCATGACCATACTCAGTAAATGACATATCAAACAGCAGGGGGCATATTTATTATATCATACTCATATCATAGAATGAGTAGAGAAATTACAAACACAATATAATACATATCTTAACTAAACATTCTACTATAACGGGAATTGTAAGCATTAGCTATTGATGGAATTCCCAACTATCTAAAACCCAGTTCTATTGCCTTGAAATTACATCACACACACATCGCCTTAACTGCGTCTTCAACACACCTTATCAAATACTCTTCCTCACTGAAATCCCCTCAGGCGGGCGATCTCGTATTAACTCGTTCACAATGTGTCCTTGCTTACAAACACACTTTCAGATTATCTATTAATGCAAAACTCATTCACCTATTTGAGCGATCCTGTTCTATCACTAAACATTCGTCCAACCGTCTATCAATCGCTCCTCTATCTAAGTCGGTGAGTTAAACATACTATCCACGTTCAGTCTCTCTCTCTTCCATACAACCTCTCTCTCTCCAGCCTCCCGAGCTAAACTTTGTCTCGAGTTATATATCCTCAAGCAAGGCCAGAGCTTGACCAATCGATCTCAGGTGATGGTCATCTTCAATCCCAATTGGAACGAAACACTTTGCACACCTGTCACTCATTCTCTCGCAGCAAGCCCCGCTGCCAATTTCGTCTGTCAATCAATCTCCCCCTACCAAAATCGGAAGGCCAGTGGTCAGTTTCTACCTGTCCACATTCCTTAACCCAACTCTGTTCTCCTTTGCTGAGACGGTGAGTGACCTTGACATGCATTCAGGTAGCTTTAAGCTTTAACATGTTCAGGCATCCTAAACTCCCCTTGCTCTGGCGGGAACTGTTACAACACTAAGGAAACTGAAGTCTCGTTTGAGAACACACAATGACCTTGATGTATCGGAATCTGCATTGTGGAGAACTGTAAGTAGCATAGACTTGACCTTTAGAAAGTTTGCTAGCTGAAGAAACGTCATCTGTAAGAAGCTGCTTTCGGTATCCATTAGAAACAATTACTTACGTGAAGTACACGATATACGTAATCAATGTTATGATATGGTGTATGTGGATGAAACTTGGATAAATGCTCGTTACACAAGTGAAAAGATAGGACAATCAGCGGATGGAACGATTAAAAGATTAGTACCAAGTGACAAAAGAAAGCGCTTGATAACAGCACATTCAGGTAGCAGACATAATTGGCTGGTGAAGAATGAAGAACTTGTATTTCCTTCAAATTGTACGGATAATCGGAACTGTCATACCGAGATGAATGGTAACATATTTAGAGAGTGGATTGAAAAAAACAGTTCATCCGTCCTTGGATAGACCTTCCTGTCTGATAATGGACAATGCATCATACCACAACACAATGACACAAGGAGACAAAATTCTGACATCATGCAGTACAAAGGTTGCAATAAAGATGTAGCTCGCAAAAGAGCATATACCATTTCACGAAACAAATATAAAACCTGAATAGCTTTCCCTTGCCAGGCAAACATGAAAGAAAAAGATATTTTATACATACAAGTTGATCCAAGAGCATGGTCATATGTGTTTGAGACTGCCACCTTACCATTCACACTTAAACCCAATTGAACTCGTTTGGGCAAAAGTTAAAGGACAAACAGCAGCTGAAAATAAAACTGTCAAACTATGCGATATGAAAGAACTAACATATGCCGCCCTTTCAAATATAAACAAAGATTATTGGACCAAATGTGAGGTCCGTGTCTTGAAAGAGGAAGAATGTTATAAGAAAAAAGATGAACTGTCGTTCGCTCTTCTGAGAGCAGTTATCAATTTGTTGGAATCGTCCGACTCTGATTAAGTGAGAAATTACATGTTTGTTTTCCGAGAAATAGAAGTTTCCATCACCTTGGCAAAACGGTCTTTTTTCTTAGGGCCACCCCAAGCAGCTAGAAGATGGATCTCAGAACTGGCCACCCCAAGCAGCTAGAAGATGGATCTCAGAACTGGCCACCCCAAGCAGCTAGAAGATGGATATCAGAACTGGCCACCCCAAGCAGCTAGAAGATGGATCTCAGAACTGGCCACCCCAAGCAGCTAGAAGATGGATATCAGAACTGGCCACCCCAATCAGCTAGAAGATGGATCTCAGAACTGGCCACCCCAAGCAGCTAGAAGATGGATCTCAGAACTGGCCACCCAAGCTAGAAGATGGATCTCAGAACTGAACTATAACCATTGATTGTTTGCTCCAGCATCTATTGATAAATCTGGACAAAACCATCTGAAGTATGTACTTTCTATGTTCTATATATCATGTACACCTTCACGCATTATTTCTTTCTATGCGCAGTTACTTCTTACAGTTCCAAACACATGAACTACATTAAAAAAGAAAAGGGTGTGGTACCTAATGTAGAAAATCTCATTCAAATTTAAGAGATGCACATACCTAAAGATAGACATTTTTTTAAATCGTATGAACAGTAGGCTGTGGTTGAAACCCTTTTTGGGATCAAGATGCTGAACAGATGCTGCAGTGGTCAGCGACCCATGGCTGACTGTTAGCGTCAAGGCCAGCGAACCAGAGCTGCCAAGATCCTTCTACACCTCCACGAGGGGATCATGTATAACATGTTGCATCAGAGCAGACTGGCTAAAGAAAAGGGATCGAAAAGGGAAGGCTAACCCGGTTCTCCAAAATGCCTGCTGAAGTCGGTTTTGTCGGACCGAAAGGTAGAAATGTCGATGTCAAGCTGTAAACTACGACACACATTCCGTTCTCTGTTAACATACTGCTACTTGCAAAGACCTTTTCAGGACCTGGTAGTGGGAAATTGAGAACAAACAAAGAAGAAGAACACTTTTTTAAATGCGTGCTGAAGGTCCAAAACAGGTAGACAGGCTACAGCGTGCTATTTCCTTGAGAAACGAGGCGAACGAAGATAAACTTGCCTTTTTATTTCTGTATTTAAATGATGTGGAATGTTTTTTCTAATGCTTTCTTTCAACCCAAAAGACTACTCCACACAGATCCGATTTAGTGAATGGTGTGGTGTGCCATGCCAAGAAATAGAGAATCTTCTACCCTATGAAGGTTAGACCCGCATTGTTAAATCGTCTTCTTCGACATGCTATCAGTGTTGCAGCAGACATATTTTCGTCACTGTCACGCCACACGTTGCCTAGGAAACCATCCTGACAACTGAATTTAACATGTAATGCCATAAGCAATAGTTGCCAAACTACCATTAAAAAGATATGGAGACAACACAACTACACGACCTAATAAAGCAAAATTACCAAGAAGTGAGCAATTAAATAGCGACACGAAAGTTGTGACAGACAGACAACATGGACATTGGCATATCTGATGAAAACGTGACAGAAATAGAACTTGATACAACGACTCATCCCATTGACAACTCCCCCTTTCTTATCAGCGATGAAGCAGCGACTTTTATTGTTATATTTGTCGTTATATTTCTTCACGGAAGTTTATCTGTTGTTGGCTTGGTCAGCAACACCACATACAGGACCATCTTCAAAAGACAAGGATTGAAAGACGCGTTGACTGTGGGGTTATTTGCTATTTCGCTTTTTGACTTTCTAGTGTGTATTTTTCAACTTGCAAATTCGTTCTGCTATGCACTGAGCGTGGTAAATTCTAGTGAACTTAGATATATTAAGGCTTTACGTTCAGTTTTAATCTCTTGGGCAAAGTATACATTGTACATCATATCAGGTTGGATAACTACAAAGGTATCAATTGAAATGTGTGTCTGTGTAACATTCCCATTCAAAGTACGACAGTTTTTCACAAGAACTCGATGCATTACTGTTGTGCTAAGTATTGTCATTGTAAACATCGGTATTCATATCCCCATCTATGCAAGTCGAACAATTAGTTGGCAAGTGATGGAAGCAGCACCGGGTACAGAAAATGTTACAAATACACGCATGGTTATGGTGATAAAGCTGTCTAAAGATATTGAGATAATTGAAGCAATTATAGACGCAGTGGTCGGGACGTTGGCTGTCGTATGCCGGGTTATTATTATCATCTGCTCTACATGGATGATTCATGCTCTAAAGGTGTCGTCTAAAATACGCCAGGTTTCCACTAAGTCTGGTTTTTGCGAAGCTGAGAAAAAGTTACCAGTCGAAAAGTATGGCAGTTCCAGGACAGTCACTAAAGAATGACATTCGCCTTTCAAATCGCGAAAGATAGTTGGTTAGAGTTGTTGCCTTTTTGGCCATTTATCTTGCCTTGTGCAACATTCCAAAATATATTGCTTTAATTCTAAATCATTTCTGGTTGAGTCCTCTCAGGCATGTCAATAATTACAATGCTCATTTGACTGTTTGGCGACTGAGTGATCTGTCCCAGACTGTATGTGCGCCTTTGAACTTTTTAGTGTATTATAATCTAAATAATAGTTACAGAAACTGCAAGAAGAAAATGTTTTTTGGGAAGTGTAGTTCAGTGATGTGCACCCCCTCTGGTTCAAACGCCATTTAGGATCCAGGGGGACTTTCTTCTTTTTCTTCTTCGTCGTACGCTGTCAGACGACAGCTTGTATTTGTTCGAAGAAAGCATCTGTCCTCCTGAGGCTGTCGACACTGCCATAGAGCTTGTCTAATGTTGGCACTGGTGATGGCCACATGTGTTTTCTCTGGTCCTCGTATGTCGGGCAATTTTGCAGCAGATGTTCAGCTGTCATTTTCTCTGTACCACAGGTGCATTCGTCAGTGCCACCTATCTTCAGTTTATTGAATAGATGGTACCTCAGTCTGTTGTGGCCTGTGCGGAGTCTGAAGACCACGACCTGCTCTCTTCTGTTCCGCTGGTAATCATTTTTTGTGTAGCCAGTATGCTCTGTTTCCCATTTGGCCATGTATCTGACCATAATAAACCTTTTGGACTCTTTGTAGCTCACATTATAATCTGGTTGTGGTAATCTTGCACCTTCTTTTGCCAGTCTGTCTGCCTCCTGTTTGCCTTGAATGTTACAGTGGGATGGAACCCACTGTACCACTACTCTTTTTGGTGCGGACTGCTTGCATAGTTGACAGAGTACTGCTCGTAAATCATTAAGTTCAGTATTTTTCTGGCTTTTTAGTGCTGTAACCAGGGACAGTGCAACTGTAAACAGGACTATCTGGCTTTCATTGCTTTCGCCTGTCAGCATTGCTTCTACTGTAGCCTTCAGTGCATCTGCCTCCGCTCTGAAATTGCTTGAGCATTTTCCAGTTGACACTGACAGTGTTATTTTTCTGCCATTTGTTAGGCTCAGGAATAACCCTCCCCCTCCATTCTGTGTTGTGTTTGTTACAGAACTGTCAGTGTATTCATGGGTCCAGTCTATGCTTGTGTAGTTTTTCACTATGTACCTCAGGATTATGTCTCTTCTTTCTTTTTCAGTCTGGCTGAATGTATTTTCTACCACCTCTGGAATGATATCCTCATTTTACCAGTACCGCACGGGCATTCGTCGGTACACCCTATCTTCAATTTGTTGAAGAGGTGGTACCTCAGTCTGTTGTGGCCAGTGCGAAGTCTGAAGACAACGACCTGCTCTCTTCGGTTCAACTGGTAATAGGCATCGTTTTTGGTGTAACCAGTATGTTCGGTTTCCCATTTGGACATGTACCTGGCTTTGATAAGCCGTTTTGACTCTTCGTACGTCATACTGGTATCTATTTGTGGTAGCCTTGCACCTTCTTTTGCCAGTCTGTCTGCCTCCTCGTTGCCTTGGATGTTGCAGTGTGACGGAACCCACTGTACCACTACCCTTTTTGGTGCGGACTGTTGGCACAGTTTGCAGAGTGCTGCTCTTAAGTCATTAAGCTCAGTGTTTTTCTGGCTTTTTAGCGCTGTGACTACTTCGAGAGCATCTGTCAGCAGGACTATATGGCTCTCATTTTCACTGTGTGTTACCATTTCTTCCACTGCCGCCCTCAGTGCCTCTGCCTCTGAAATTGCTCGTGTACTTACCAGTAGCGAATGACAGTGTTATTTTTCTGCCATTTGGTAGGTTCAGGAATGCTCCTGCCCCTCCGTTCTGTGTAGTGTTTGTTACAGAACCGTCGGTGTATGCATGGGTCCAGACCATGCTTGGGTAGCTTTTCGTTATGAAGCTTAGGGTAGTGTCTCTCCTTTCTTTTTCACTCTGGCAGTTTTTGTTTGCAATACCTGGTATATTTTCTACCACCTCTGGAAATATATCCTGCCTCCAAGTAGGTTTTCGTACAGTAGTGATGGGTTTTGGTGTTGTTAGTGCGTTTATGGGATCTTCGTGCATCTTTGCTTTGGCTATTTCTGCAAAGTTTCTCCGCTTTAGTTTCCCTTTTCCAAATCTATTTAGTCTCTGATGCATTGGATGGTCTGTCAGTCTTTTGAGTTTCTCTGCTTGCTGCTGGGCTCTGCAGTCTCTTCTGTCGGTCATGGATTGCAGATTTGTAATCTTTTCAAGTTTTACAATTGGCGTTGATTTCATGCCTCCTGTTATAACTCTCATGGCTTGGTTTTGAAGTTCGCTAATTTTATCAAAGTTCGCCTTTGCTGCTGTTGGCCAAGCCGCAATGCCATACTCGAGAACTGGTCTCACTCTTCCAGTGTACATATTCTTTAGTATACTTTCGTCTGCTAGGGGGACTTCCAAGAAGTAGGCGATTACCTCTCATTATCGAGCCTCCAAACTCATGAATTTGCTTACACGTTTACAGCATGACGCATCCGTCACCCGGAGGCCCGTGTTTCCGATGCCAGTTGGCTATTATTTCACTTTCTGTTGTCCTGGTGTGCATTCTAGCAATTATTGTCTATCCTTCATTTAATGATCAGCCTTGGATTTTATATTTGAGTCGTTTCTTATCATGCTATTGTGTTTATAGTCGTTTAATCTTCCTTAAGCTGACAAATTGCATTCGAAGCTTACTGTTGTGCTTGGCAACATAAGAACTAATACTTAACATAACTGAACCTAACGTCTTTATACTGGTTTAGAAGACTCTGCAGAGTCTGTTTACAACCAGTTTCATTTACATTTCCTTGCTCTAAAAACTATCGCATCTAATCCCTCGACTACTTTCAGTGGCAATGCATTCCAAACATTCACCACTCTATGTCTAAAAAAATATTTTTCAATATCTAATCTGGATCTTTCTTTAGTTAATTTGTAGCTATGCCCTCTTGTTGTTGTAGATTTGTTGTAGTTTGAAGAAAAAAAACTTGTTATAGTCCAATGTATCCTTTCCTTTCATTATCTTATAAACATGTATTGTCACCTTAAATTCTTCTCTTTCTTGACACTGGAGGCCGGTTTTTCTTTTTCCTTATATCAGCTTTGTCGCTCTTTTGTGTATCCTTTCAGCGTGTTTATATCTCCTCTACGAATAAGGACTCTACACCTGTACACATTTCTGCAATCTAGGTCTAACTAATGCTTTATACAATTTGACTATCACTTCCTTACTTCAATGTTTAATATTTCTTTGTATCATTCCTATCTTTGCATTTGCCTTTTTCACTGCTACCTGGAGCTCAGAGCTTGTGGTTTCGGAGGCAGACTTCAAATCGGTTGTTCAATATTCAAATATATATTACACCCAACCATTTCGAACGCTAATTTTCATCCTGCCGAACGATCCAAAATCATACGTTCACGCTGGTTTGATTTCAACGTCATTGACTGCTGCAGGCCACTGTGGCTCGCCCAGACATCATCATTGCTAGAAACGTTCTATACTCGTCAAGCTATAACAGAGATATGCAGAATACCCTGTTCCGGATTACTCATCAGTTCGCAATAATGGCAGCCAATCTCTAAGCACGCGGGGGGTGGGTGTGGCAGGGGGAGCGGTGCAGTAGACGGACAAAAGTAGTGAAACCAATGACCATGTTCAAGCCTTGCCCGCTGATTAGGAAACAGATCGTCCATGCCAATCCCAGAACCAACAGCCCAGATCTCGCCAGCGCCATCATGACTGCGCGGGGGATACTTTAGGAAGAGACTTTTCATAAACATTCCAATAGTCTGCTGGGCACGTTATAACGAAAATACACGACTTGAATGAGAAACTCATTGTGTACAGACTCTGCAGAGTCTTCTAAACTAGTACAAAGACGTGAACAACAGGGATTGGCCCCGGCAAGCCACGAGTGAATTGTCGCCATCTTAAAATGAAACATCGGAACAATTCAACAGAAATGTGACTAGCAATGTGAAAAGAAACACAGAATGACAATAACAAGCGGCGTCAAAGCCGGCACACGACATAAATCTAGATTACGCGGTCTAACAACACAAGACGTATAGAAGAAGAGGATAACACTCAATAATCAACATGCGTCAATCATTTCTTAATAGCTTTTCCAAGATCACGTGGCTAAAATACTCCCTGCTCATTGGCGTGAAGCAAATACAAATTTGTTTCTAATGTGTATAAAATACATTTATTCCCAACTTCACCCGCGCTAACTTACTCCCAGCTATATATGATTTATGAAAGCAAAAGCTCGTTGGGTTCGCTTTCCAACTTCTTTTCTCCCCCAGTCACGTTCAATGGCAAAGACTAGTCAAATTGAGAAAAAAATAAGTGACTTGTGTGCTGCCTCCGTAGAGTAGGAATAACGTAAAACACAACTAAGTCTGCCAAAGTCTATTATTTTACGATTTCATCAATCTGGATGAGCTGAAGATAGACATACAAAGTTCGTTTTCTATGGAAAATGCAAGCACAACGTCTACTGCTTATAGAAAACAACCTTGCCTGATATAGTTATGTATAGTAAGTTAATTGTCCATCGATGGTGGGGAGAGCATCAGACGGGTTTGTTTAGGTGAAGTAACTTGCGCTGTATTTGGATTTTAGTGAGGAAGATACTGCGCTGGTCATCAACCTCACTCTCTGGTCCCGAGCTATCTTGGACCAGTGATGAGATATAAGTTATGACGACCGGAGGTAACTCAGGATGTAGTCACTCTGGTCCCACATCTCTTGAGACCAAGAATCGCTTGAAACTTGCGGGATTCGATCGTCCACCACTTTGATAGGCCATCTTTAGACCGCAGCAACCCCACATATATATTTATCTCATAATTCTGGTCTTCAATGAGGCACGTCTGTCTGATGTCAGGTAGCCAAATGTTGAGTAAACTCATTTCTCTCGTTTGCCTTGGTGTGCCATGTTGGGCCCAGGGCTCCATTATGCCATATTCGGTCGTACCGCGAGGGTGACTAAAGTTATATGGCCACCACGACGTCACTCTACGTGTCCATCTGTTATCCAGCATGCACACCACATGACCGGCCCATCTGTTATTCAGCATGCACACCACATGACCGGCCCATCTGTTATTCAGCATGCACACCACATGACCGGCCCAACTGTTATCCAGCATGCACACCACATGACCTGCCCATTTGTATTTTCGTAACAGCGCGACATATATTATATCAGAAAAGGAAGTTCAACGTCTGATCTCTGCGTTGTGGATTTGGTCTCGAATGTAAATCTTCAATGTTCTTCGCTCCATCGCTCGTTGGGAAACGTAGAGTCTATCTGCATCAGTTTTCCGTAGGTTCCACACCTCGCAGCCATATATCATGGCTGAAATAACCAGACTGTTGAAGGTGTCAGCTCTAACGCTATTGCGGTATGGGTTTAACTATCTATATATCAATGTGTAGCATGCTCTTTGCAGAACGTCACTCCCATCACAGCCGATCTGAAAGGGACTCGATCTCCTGCCCAAGCATTCTTTGGCATCTTGGTGCCATCGCCTTATTGACCTACCTCTGCTTCTCTTGTCCGGTATTATACCCTCCAAAATCATTCTCTCAAGACCGTTGTGTCTTTTGATGAGACCAACGTATTTCAATTTTTTATTTATGATGAAATTTATAAATCAGTTGATTTCTATGCTAACTCTTGTCGAATGTCTGCATTCTTTTTTCTTTTTTTTTGTTGATCCATGGTATTCTGAGGACTTTTCTATAACATGTCGGCTTTATAAATATAATATATTGTTGGTTGTCCCTTCTCTTACCCTGAAAATAAAGACATCTGGATAAAAAAATTAGGACTTTTGAGAACGTCTTTCCCTGGGGTACCAAAACAAACCTTTATATTGTCTTACGGTCTTTTAGAAATGACTTTCCCATTTGATAACAGTTTATCACACTAAATCTGATATTATGGTGAAAACACGCTCACTGGTAAACTAATAACATATTACATATTTTAATTGAATATCTCAAATTTATTAAATTAACTGTATTCACTTTTGCCATTTTTCTTTGGACCTGTCTAAACCTTTTTTTCTGTGAATGATACACGTGAAAGATTTTCTTATAATATAAATTTAAAAGATTTTTTTTTCCTCAGTGTACGTTATTTGTAATATCTTCCTTGTAAAGCAGCAAATCAGACAGGTGAAGGATTTCACATACTTAGGGAACACGTTATCAGCCGACGGAAGAATTAGAGGAAATCCAACAAAGATGCAATAAGGCAAATCAGATCGTCGAACAATTAACTCGAATACTTAATTGTAAGCAGGTGAAAATAACTACCAAAAGAGCATTATACAACACGATTTTCGTCCAGACACTATGCTATCGATGTCAAAACTGGACACTAACATCAATTGAAAAACGACGAATCGTAACAACAGAAATGAAATTCCTGTGAAAAATATTGGGTGTAACAAGGAGAGACAGGATTAAAAAACGATGACATCAGGATAATGGTGGAAACAACACCAGTATCAGACTACATGAAAAGACAGCAACTAAAATGATTTGACCACGTAACAAGACTGGCACCACACAGCGCCCACCAACATTCAATGCTATTTAAATACAACAGATTCAAGGCCAAAGACAGACCACGAAAGAGGTGGCTTACGGAAATTTCTGAGACGGTGAATGCCACTGAGGCACACATCCAGGATCATTCTAGAGATCCCTTCATAACCTGGCGCTGAAAGAGAAAACAGGATAAGCGAAAAGAGGAAGAAAGAAGAGGACATTATTTGCATTCTTAAATATTTTTCCACTGATGCAATCTTTGTTTAGAAAATATGGGTCTTTTTTAAACACATGAACAGAAATCTTAACATAGCATGTCACCGAAGTCAAATTTTGTGAGCACTTTTTCTTAATTGAATAAATAGTAAGAGAATGTCTATCCTTAGACCACTGCATATCCATCAATGAAGACACTGTCAGGAAACAAAGCGTAAGATGCACGCAAGAAACAATTTCATCCACAAACTCACCGGTACAACACTTACATTGTGTTTTTTTCCGTAGCACAATACGGTGTGCCAGTCTGGGAAAACTCTGCCCATGCGAAACTAGTTGACTCTGCAATAAATGAGGTGGGCCGGATAGTATCATAGTGTCTAATACCCATTTTCTATCGATACTATATATCCCATAATTGGCATAGCAACACACAAGATACGAAGATGCATCGCAGCAGAAATCGAATGAGAAAAACAGGAGCACGACGCAAGACACCCAATGTTTGGACATCAGGTACAGAGCACAAGGCTCAAATCTAGACATAACTTCCTAAAATCAACAAAACTGATACGGACAGCACTGAGAGCCGCCGTATCGAGAGATGGCACGAATTGATGTAGGCCCCAGAGATCGAACTTCAGGGGGAACCTGCTCCCAGACATCATCTACCATACACAACATGGAAGTGATTAAATGAACTTCGAACTGGTGTATCACAGCGCAAGAGGAACATGAAGCGATGGAGATACGCATATGATGACACGTGTGGCTGTGGTGCAATACAGGACCCAGATCATCTGATGACCTGCCCAAACCTCCAGGAAACATGCAATACGTGCGACATGCAATACGTGCGACATGTTGGAGGCAAATGATGAGACAATCCATATCGTTGAATATTGTATGCATGCTGCTTAATGATTTAAGAGCAGTACTCTGTCAACTATGCCAGCAGTCCGCACCAAAAAGGGTAGTGGTACAGTGGGTTCCATCCCACTGCAACATCCAAGGCAACGAGGAGACAGACAGACTGGCAAAAGAAGGTGCAAGACTACCACAACCAGATACTAGTATGACATACGAAGAGTCAAAACGGCTTATTAGAGCTAGATACATGACCAAATGGGAAACCGAACATACTGGCTACACAAAAAACTATGCCTATTACCAGTTGAACAGAAGAAAGCAGGTCGTGGTCTTCAGACTTCGCACTGGCCACAATAGACTCAGGTACCACCTATTCAACAAATTGAAGATAGGTGGCACCGACAAATGCCCGTGCGGTACCGGGAAAATGACCGCTGAGCATTTGCTGCAAAACTGCCCGACATATGAGGATCAGAGAGAGCAGATGTGGCCATCACCAGTGGCAACACTAGACAAACTCTATTGCAGTGTCGACAGCCTCAGGATGACCGCTGCTTTTTTCGAAAAAATAAAGGTTGATGTCTGACTGCGTACGATGAAGAAGAAGAAGAAGTATGCATGCTGTATGACGTGGTCTTTAGACACGGAGATTGCAACTATTGAAGGCAGATTTTCATTAAAGCATTATGGGGGTGGTATCGAAGCCGAAACAATTAGCAACTATTATAACACCACTGCGGAAAACATTAGAACGTTATGTAGTAAATAAACATTTGATCAACCTATGTAAACGTCTTTATGTACAGTAAGAAGAAACGCAGGACATTCAGAAACATTTCATATTAGGTCCGGTGTACGGTAAGGTTGTGTACAATCTCATTCACTGTTTATCACATTTATAGACGAAATATGCATTTTTAAAAGACAACATTAGTGATGAAAACAACTTCAGTGATCACTTAAATGAACATCTCTATGCTGATGACCAAGCACTAATACCAACCTCAGTGATCACTTAAATGAACATCTCTACGCTGATGACCAAGCACTAATAGCAACCTCAGTGATCACTTAAATGAACATCTCTTTGCTGATGACCAAGCATTAATAGCAACCTCAGTGATCACTTAAATGAACATCTCTTTGCTGATGATCAAGCATTAATAGCAACCTCAGTGATCACTTAAATGAACATCTCTTTGCTGATGATCAAGCATTAATAGCAACCTCAGTGATCACTTAAATGAACATCTCTTTGCTGATGATCAAGCATTAATAGCAACCTCAGTGATCACTTAAATAAACATCTCTATGCTGATGACCAAGCATTAATAGCAACCTCAGTGATCACTTAAATGAACATCTCTATACTGATGACCAAGCATTAACAGCAACCTCAGAAAAACAAGTGCAGGAACTTATCAACAAGCAAATGTGGTCTGTACAAATTTCTGTATGGAAATCGAAGTTAAGATATTTATTGCAAGAAAAGAAATAGAAACAATAATATTCTTACAAAACCAACAAGTAAAACAGGTGACAAATTTTGCGTACCTGAGTAACATAATCTCAATAGATGGCAAAGGCGACACCGAAACCCAAAGTAATAATAAATCAAGTTAAATCATTGGCCTATGTCCCTGATTTTTCTATGTACACACGTGACAATGGATACAAAAAGAACGCTTTACAACACAATATTTCTATCCCCATTGCGCAATCTGGGCCAGAATTAGACATTAACAAACAAAGATAAAAGAAACATCATAACAGCAGAGATTATAAATGCCTGCGCAGAATGCTTGGATTTGCAAGAATGGATCGAATCAGAAAATGAGATATTAGTAGACGTAGGCAAAACACCAGTGCAAGAAATAGCAAAATAATTGGTTCGACCACGTGACACAACAAACACAAGATAGCCCCCTGTCCCGGTCAGGCATAAGAACTTCCTACTACCTTTATACACATGAAAGGCATGCATCACAGCACTGGACCTTCATTCGATGATGAATTTCAATTTGTTTCACCCCTTCGTCGCTCAAAAAACTGATAGAGGAACGCTGCAGAAAGCATGTTTTATACTCTTTCTATCCCACTTTTAAGGCTTCCATTTGAAGCCCCCTCGTACAAATGAACCCCCTATACAGCTGGGTGGGACAGCTTACCCGTAGCGGGAGATGAACTCCTTACCTTTGTCTTAAATAGCAAGTGCTCTACGCTACACTATTCAACAACATATATATAAATTAATACACAGAACAAAAGTTTGAACGCAATTCTGTGTTCCCATAATGTATTTGCAAGATGCAATCTCAAACAATACAGAACAAAATATTCCAGATGAGACCACCAAAACAAAATTCCTATGTACAAGTCACATTGTGTAAAAATTGACATTTGTACATGTATATATAAATATTTATAGTTAAACAATTAAACCTTATCAAAAACTGTTCATACGATCTAACAATGAAATGCAGTTTAATATTCACCATCACAAATACAACTACCACACATATATGCTCATGTCTTCTTTAATCATCATTCACTCAAAAATAGCCATTCTTTTATAAACTTCATTTATAATGTTCAAACCCCATTTTTCAGATACCTATTGTGAATCCCTCTCTTGTCCTGGACTGCAAGATTCATATCTTAAATGATAGGCCAGACTGTCAATGGTTAAATGCAATATGTCCCTGCAAACTGTATTGAATGTCTTCCCTCTGAAGGGGGCATTCAAAGTCAAAGTGTGGGCTCTTTCATTGCCGTCACCCCAAAGTGACTAAAACTAGATATTTCAGCCATTTACAAGTAGAAAGTGTTGAATCAAGAATAAAACACCCGAGAACACTATTGAAAATATAACCTACGAGGAAAAATCAGTAAGTAGGTCACAAACTGATATGGGATCATCATCATGTAGCATGTTCTTTGCAGAACTTTGCAGAACAGCCGATTTGTAAGACTCTCAATCTTTAGCCAGAACTCCCACCTCTGTCGCTGTCATCTTCAGGACCTCCATGATGTCTTGTGTCCATCTTCTCCTCGACCTGCCTCTGTTCCACTTTCCAGGTACCATACCCTCCGGTATCGTTTTGTCTAGGCCATTATGGCATTTGATGAGACCAAAATATTTTAGCTTTCTGGACAAGATAATGTTTACTAACCAATTTGAATTTGATATCCAGTTATTGTAGGATATATGCATTTTTCCTTTTCACTATCCATGGTATTTTGAGCACCTTTCTGTAGCATTTTAGTTCAAAAGACTCAATGCTTTTCTTAAGGGGTCTCTGTGGCGAAATGTTCAAGGTGTTTGCCTCGTGTTCAGACGATCGGGGTTTGATTTTGAGCTGTGGCGGTCAACTCATGATGCAATTTTTTCCAGAGAGACCTAGGTTCATCGTGTTTTATGTGATGCTCTTGGCAGGCGGAATACCGTTCTGCAGAGAGAGACCGAGCCCGAGTCATATGAGGAGACCAGTGGTGCTGAAGTCGAGCCTTAACCTTTAATGTTTGTGTGATGGTCCACATTTCACATCGCTGCGTTGATATGGAATAGCTTAAAAATATAGTTGGTAGTTTCTCTGAAAGCGTCGCTAGGTGATAGCAATATCAAGTTTTGTAATTACTGTAGGTAGCAGATGCTAGATGTCGCATGCACATGCGCATCTCAGATACAAAATGGTGTCTGCGCTCACAGAGTGGTCGTTCATAGAACAGTGCGTGGTTGTGCATTCTTTTGAATAATAAATGACTTTCTTAAAAAGATATTCATCAGGAAATGCTTTCTGTTTATGGTGAGAAGTTGTTCTGTAAAGGGGCGCACAACTGGGTCAATCAATTTTCTCAAGAACGCTACAAAATTGCTGATGAAGTCCAAACCTGGTCGTCCTGCTCAGATTGCAACATATGGCTTGATTTCTTCTTCTTCTTCTTCGTTCTCAATCTCCCGCTACCAAACCCTGAAAGGGTAAGTAGCAGAATGTAGTCCAGAGAACGGAGTGCGTTGTGTTGTAGTTTAGAGCTTGGCTGCGATATTTGCACCTTTCGGTCCAACACATCCGACTTCAGCAAGCATTTTTTGAGTACCGGGTTAGCATTCCCTCTTCGATCCCTTCTCCTTAGCCAGTCTGCCCTACTGCAGCCTGTTATCCAGGATCACTGCGTGGAGGTATAGAAGGGTCTTGGCAGCTATGGTTCGCTGGCCCTGACACTAGCAGTCAGCTATGGGTTGCTGACCACTGCAGCTCATGCGCTGCTCAGCATCTTGAGCCCATATGGCTTGATTAACCCAGGAGAAAATAGATCAACTAGGCTGGCAACTTCTTGAATATCCACCCTCACAGCCCCGACTTAGCTCTGAGCGATTTCAAACTGTTTGAGGCACTAAAAACCCACATTGGCGGGAAATGTTTCATGAATGACAAAGAGGTTGAATGTGAAGGTGTAAATATGGTTCAGACAGCATAGCATAGACTTCCGTGCTGAAGGTTTTGGTGCACTGATACAGTGGTGGGATAAGTGTATCAATGATGGTGGAAATTATGCTGAGAAATAAGGGACAATGTAAGTGCAATAATAAATGGTATTCAAGTTCGTATCTCATTTTCGCTTTTTTCTTCTTCTTTTTCTTCAGTGATCGCTCTATAAATGACGCTGTCATAGTTTACAGTGAGGCTTCGATATATGTGCTTTTTTGGCACAACACATCCGATTTCAGTTGGCTTTTTCAGTACCAGGTCTGCCTCTCCGCTGCGACCGCTATTCTCTTAGCCAGACTACACTGGTGCAGCCTGTTTCCAGGTCTGCCACTTGGGAGATGGAATAGTGTCATGATCAGCTGTAGTTTGCTGACTTTTGTCAGCTCATTCCCTGCTGCATCTTCTGCCTCATTAGTTTTTTAAATTAATTTTAAATAGCCATATGTGACCTATTTACTGATTTTCCCTCATATATAGTGCAAAAGTCATACTTTTATATGACCTTGCAAGTGGACAACAAATGATGTGTGTAATTCTTCTGTGAGGGTCTGAAGCTTGCCCTGCTGTACGAGCATGGACCTTTGGTATCATTGTAAATATAAACAAACAAATAGAAGGAAAGAACATAAATAGTGTAGCAGGGAAACAATATCAAATTTGGCATTTAGCAAAATATATCAACAATAATAGGG
Source organism: Ariolimax columbianus (assembly GCA_036924085.1). NCBI lineage: Eukaryota > Metazoa > Mollusca > Gastropoda > Stylommatophora > Arionidae > Ariolimax > Ariolimax columbianus. Next base: position 45,075,291 of record JAVGWX010000017.1, read on the forward strand.
TAAGAATAAATGTGATACCAAAACTTGTGGTCATATCAAAATAACCAATCGATAACAGAAAAGATTATCAAATATGCAAAATTATTTTCTAGTCTGGTGTAGAAAATGAAGTGTTAGAGACACTCTTTTATTACAAGGAGAAAATAATAAAAAATGCGAGGGATGGTCAAAAAGTTTTGCACTTTAGTATGAAGGAGTGAAGGTGCAGACTTGGAAATTGGTGTGAGCTTTAGTCCTTCTCTATGCATTCACCCTGCAAGGTGATTCACTAATCACATTTATTCTTCATCTTCCTGATTACCTGATTGCTGAACTGTTCCGTCTGGGCACGGAACCATGCCTCCAGTTCAGTTATCAAGTAAAAAAAAAAATAATGCAAGCAGAACAAGCCTTTTTATGTCACTTTCATCGACCTGACAAAAGGATTCAATTTCGTTAGCTGGGCTGGACTCTTTCAAAATCCTCTCAAAAAAGGCTGTCCTAACAAACTGCAGCAGCTTATAGTATCATTTCATGAGGATATGAAAGGGACAGTCCAATTCGACGGTAACACATCCCATTAATGTAATATTCAATGTTGTGTTAAACAAGGCTGTGTCCTGGCCCCAACACAATCTGGAATCTTCTTTGTGCTGCTACTGAAGTACGCATTTGGTAATTCAACAGAAGGGATTTACCTTCACATTAGAACAGATGGCAGTCTCCCGGCTGCATCCAGCTCATACCAGAGCTGGAACCTGCACAGGGACAACTGCCCCTGTAGAAGTACAGGTTGACTAAGAATATTTTATATATATATATAATGACAATATTAAAATATGGTAATAGATAAATAAACAGATTGAAGCTGCAGTAGTACTAACGGTTAAAAGTTGAAAAGTAGATAAAAACATAAATAGGTAATGGCTCAGTGACCGCACCAGGACAAAAATAAGGTGATGAAACAGAAAATACGGGAAGGGAGGCGCGCACAGACATGCGGGGAAAAGATAATATTTTATTAAATTATATATTGGCCGTTCGTCGTAAATCAACTGCTGGCACTCTGCATATGAGTAGCACCGTTCTAACTAATCTGCCAAATTGCACGAATTCAAATAATTAACCACAAAATACATAAAATTGTAAGTAAAGAAGCATGCATTGCAACCGTCCAGTTTTGGCTCAATATTGTGGATCTCATTGAGCTGAATGGTACATGAATCACAGAAGGTGGATAGTTTCCTCTGTGACTTCAAGAATGGATGCTATCACAGCTTGCCATGCCGCACGCCTCACCCTTCAATTAATCAAAACATTTGAACTCCTTGTGGAGCATAGGTGCTCAACAAATACATGCCAAGTCATCAGACGATGACCTGGCTATATCTGTTGAACATTAATACAAACCGAAAGCCTACTGAAAGTAGTGCAGCCATCAGGATTTGAAGGCAGCTCTTCCACATCATTTTCTTATTCTTATCCTTAGAGAAAATTAGTTATTTAGTCCTTTATTACTGTATCATGAGGGGAAACATAGAGAAACTTTGAGGAAAAAAAATTGTTTGTTAGTGATAGTGACTACAGAACAAATACTTTTTTGCACTCGTAAAATATGTATAGTGAGCAGAAAAGAAAGTAAAGTAATCGATAACCAAGATTTGAGCTTAGGACTTCATGTGACAAAAGCACAAAGCCAAAAGAAAAGAGATGGATAAGGTATTTGACCAGATGGACAACCCAAAGAGTGTCCCAACTGGCCAAGCCTTACAGTACTTGTGACTAACGAATACAGGCAGAGTTTGATCCAGTCATATTTATAACATTTTCTGAGTGAAGTAAAATACTTGTGTTTGTGATCGCTGTCACTAATAAACATACTTTGCCATAATGAACTCTTTGTTTCTTGAGCTATATTTTAGACCTGGACAGCTTGTCCACACTCAGTAGGTTTCTATTCTGACATGTGTGTGTGTGAATGGTGTGGTGTGAAAATTCAACAGTTGCAGCCTTCTACCCTAGAGGGGTTAGAAAAAAAAAGTTATATATTAAAACTACTCAAATATGACACAGGAAATAAGGCTAGAAGAAGAAAGCATTCAAAGTCATTACCACGTTTCTAAACAGACAGAATTAAATGGTTTGGAACTTGAAGAAGATTGTCTAAAAACCTTCCCAAGACACGAGCATACATCACCAGATAGCAGGACTTCCAAGCAAGAGCAAGACCAATGAAAAAGTTAGATTAAGAGTATACTTGTCCATATAGATCCAGAAATTCTGTAACACTATGGTTAGTGGTGCCCCTTCTGGTCCAATATTGATATCTTTTGCACCTCTTTGATGGGAGAGTGGGCTCATTCTTTCTTCAACTGGTGTAGAAAAAACAATTTCACATGAACCTCTTTTGCTGTCCCATCCACTTCCCTAACCTTCAGCTGGAATAGGGCCCGGCCCAAAGCTGGAGCAGTGAATGAGTTGACAGCAGCCAGAAACCCATAACTGACAAAGACCCTATTCTGTCTCCAAGTGGTGGCCCTAGAAACCATGCAGACTAAGAGATCAGGGATCAAAGAGGGAAGGCAAACCCGATCCCAAATGGTGTGCTGAAATATGATGTGCCTGGCCAAAAGCCGCAGATATCATAGCCATGTTGCAAACTATGACACAATGTCAAAAACGTATTTTTTTTAGGACAAATGCCAAAGGCGAAGAATACTGGGAAGAACAGGATCAACCTCTTGTAGGTAAGGTAGGCTTGAACACAAGATGCCAACAGACATTGTGAGTCTCGTATTGTCCAACCACTCTTAACCATCGGGGACAGTTCACCATTCTTCACCTCAGGACATTACATACTAAATAAACACATGTAAAGGCTTTGTCTGTCTGCACCACCAATGTGAACGTGTAGACTGAGTGAACAAACTACAGAGTGTGTTCAACAGGATTGTCCTCTGTAGAGACAGTTGAGGAAGTCTCACTGGTCAAATGAGAAAAAAACTAAGTTGGACAGAGCTAAGGAAGAGCTTCAGACAATGGTCATCACAGGAACTCATCTGATGAGATAAACATCAATCAGCGAACACAAGAAGAATAAGATAGGCTGACATTGCTCCAGAAACACTACAAAGGAACTGGCTGATAATAATAACAGCCACAAAGATGTCACATGACAGGTAATTACACCTACCCACGACATCTAATGACATAATTGCACATGTGAATTGCTGGTTAAACCCCAGGTTGTCCTGAAATATTACATGCTCAGCATTTAAGAAGAACGATTAAAAAAATTGTTCTTTCCAAGTGTCTTCTTATCTTTCCCTCCCAATTCTGCATGTATTCTTCCTGCTCGTCCTTGTGAGAAAAAATGTGGCTATTTGTTTTGAATCAGAGTATTACTCAACCTGGAAGAGAACAAAATGGCGTGTTAGATACACTTTGCGTTCGAGAACATGAAATGTTTTTTCGAATGTCCACAATGAGTAGGTTTACTCTTTTGTGCGCCCTGAAAAGGATGTTAAGTGGCGGGTTGCAGCAGCTTTCCTCATATACCAACTGTGCTGATTAAGGCCGACCGGGGTCAACCAGCGGTTGTGCTATGCTTGGCTTCATCTGCATGTCGCTCTCTACTATGCGGATCACGTTGATCCCTCGCCCGTTATCCAGGCTGCCATGAAAACAGCACATTTCCAGGGAGGGCTACGAGGAAGCCGAGGTGAAGATCTTGGCCAGTATATTTTGCCTGACCCTGACTAGCATGTCTGATCAATATGTTGTGCCTGACCAGACATCAGTCTTCCTCCCCACATGAAATGTAAACAGCGAACACAAAATATGCTTCTTAGACAAATGTCATGGTACTTCAAGGCAAAAGACAGAGGTGTGCTTAGGAGTTTAGACTACGTTTGGCTACCTGCGCCCCCCCCCCCCCCCCCCCCCCCTTCTGTTACTGAAAGAAAACTTTCTTCAATTAACTGGATTCAGGTTTCCCTAAAATTTGGCTTAGTCAACGAAATGAAGCTGGACTCACGCTCAAACAATTGGGATGAAGGGAAGAAACTGGTGACTGCCGTAACAGTGTCCCGAGCCCGGCATCTATATCAACAGATGTAAGTCTCACCCTCCTAACTGTATATACAATCAATAAACCAATGCCAGTCACTTCTTTTAGAGAATAGGGTATTGACAACCCTCCTCCAGCAAGTTCAAGCTTGAGCTGTTCTTTCACCCTCTCTCAAATTAGGATTCAGGGACCAGAGTTCCTTTTCAGTCTCTTCTCCGGGTACATTTTGGCATACCTCTCTCTTCCTCTTGCTCCGTGGATATGTCAGGCCTATCTGGCCACATTTGATGGTGCTTTCTGTAAAGTATACCCTACCCATTTCAATTTCCTGCTGCTGATCTTTTGCTCCACTGGTTGTTGGCTCCTTTCCCTATAGGTCTTCATTTCTCACAATGTCTTCCCAGCTTATAACCCTTATGCTCCGTAGACATTTATCAACTTAGTTTTCTCTATATTGCTATTGTTGTTCTCCAAGTTTCAGATCTATATGGGATCAAGATGCTGAGCAGTGCATGAGCTGCAGTGGTCAGCGAGCCATAGCTGCCAAGACCCTTCTACACCTCCACGCAGTGATCCTGGATAACAGGCTGCAGCAGAGCAGACTGGCTAAGGAGAAGGGATCAAAGAGGGAATGCTAACCCGGTACTCAAAAAATAGCTTGCTGAAGTCGAATGTGTTGGACCAAAAGGTGCAAATGTCGCAATCAAGCTGAAAACTACGACACAACGCATTCCATTCTCTGGACTACATTCTGCTACTTGAGCCCTTTCAGGGTTTGGTAGCGGGAGATTGAGAACGAACAAAGCCAAGCCAGATCCGTACAGGAGTACTGACTTAACATTGAAATTAAACAATCCTAACTTGATATTAGTCTTAATTTCCCTGAATTTCCATATTATATTCAGTTGTTGCTGTTGAATTCCCACAATGAGTAGGATTACTCTTTTGTGCGTCCTAAAAGGACGTCAACTGGCGGGTTGCAGTAGCTTTCCTCACACCCCAAGTGTGCTAATTAAGGTTGAAGGTGGACCGGGGTTCTCCAGGCAGTTGTGCTATGCTTGGCTTCATCTGCTTGTTGCTCACGACTTACGGGGATCACGTTGATACCTCACATTGTTAGCCAGGCTACCATGAACAGCCCGCTTCCAGGGAGGGCTACAAGGAAGCCGAGGTGAGGGTCTTGGCCAGTATATTTTGCCTGACCCTGGTTATCATGTCTGATCAGTATGTTGTGCCTGACCAGACGTTAGTCTTGCTCATTTTATTCAGTAACAGGAATGCTATACTTGCCTTTCCAATTCTAGCCCTTACATTTGCCTAAAATAGACAGCTGGTCGAAAACTGGAAAACAATTAATAGATTAAAACAAAAGTCCCCATTACAAACAGCAACGACTGTAGCAGAACAAAATCATTTTTCACATATACAGAAGAAAACAAAAATGCCCAATCTTTTACCCAGGAAAGGAGTTAAAACCACCTATAGTAAGAACCCTGGTTTTGGAAAGTACAATGACAAGAGAAACCAACCCAATTAATACTAAAGACAGCAACCTTGGAGACAATAGACAGCTACCATAACACTATGATACTTCAACAGACGGCTCTGCTTTTAAAGGACAGCTACCATAACACTATGATACTTCAACAGATGGCTCTGCTTTTAAAGTCACTATAAATTCTGGGCTTGGAGCCTTAATAAAGTACCCAAATGGCGAGACATTTCAACTATATGAACCATGTAGAGAATACTGTAAGAACCACCAAGCAAAAATTACAGCAATAAACATCACAATACAGGAAATAAGAAGATCCAGCAAGATAAGCAATAAACACCACCATACAGGAAATAAGAAGTTCCAGCAAGGAAAGCAATAAACACCACCATACAGGAAATACTCAAGAAGTTCCAGCAAGGAAAGCAATAAACACCACCATACAGGAAATACTCAAGAAGTTCCAGCAAGGAAAGCAATAAACACCACCATACAGGAAATAAGAAGTTCCAGCAAGGAAAGCAATAAACACCACCATACAGGAAATAAGAAGTTCCAGCAAGGAAAGCAATAAACACCACCATACAGGAAATAAGAAGTTCCAGCAAGGAAAGCAATAAACACCACCATACAGGAAATAAGAAGTTCCAGCAAGGAAAGCAATAAACACCACCATACAGGAAATAAGAAGTTCCAGCAAGGAAAGCAATAAACACCACCATTCAGGAAATACTCAAGAAGTTCCAGCAATGAAAGCAAAAACTGTCTGATATTGTAGTCTTAACTGATTCAAGAACAGCGCTACAAGCATTAGAGACATACCTACAAGCACTAGAGGCATACCTACAAGCACTAGAGACATACCTACAAGCACTAGAGGCATACCTACAAGCACTAGAGGCACACCTACAAGCACTAGAGACATACCTACAAGCACTAGAGGCATACCTACAAGCACTAGAGGCATACCTTCAAGCACTAAAGACATACCTACAAGCACACCTACAAGCACTAGAGACATACCTACAAGCACTAAAGACATATCTACAAGCACACCTACAAGCACTAGAGACATACCTACAAGCACTAGAGACATACCTACAAGCACTAGAGACATACCTACAAGCACTAGAGACATACCTACAAGCACTAGAGGCATACCTACAAGCACTAGAGGCATACCTACAAGTGCTAGAGGCATACCTACAAGCACTAGAGACATACCTACAAGCTATCAACAAAGAAGTTACAACACTGGCTGAGACGATTGATAAGATTCAAACATACAACATCATAATCACCCTCCAGTGGATTCCAGGACATATAGACATATCAGGCAATGAGAAAGCAGACAGACCAGCCAAATTACAGACAGCAAAGCAGATACTTCGAAACAACCTCAAAGAGGAATGGTTGAACCGATGGATGACAGGGTCTACTGGACGTGCCATGTATAAAGAAATGACACATCTAAACAAAAATAACAACATCAACAAACTTTATCGCAGGGAGCAGAGCATAATCTTCCAACTTAGAACAGAACACATCAGACTTAACAAATACTTAAACAAGTTGGACCCAACCGTCGCAACTGCACCCACCCATACGAGACAGTGCAACATGTGCTGCTCGCTTGCCCCGGACTCACCACATACAGAGAAAAGTTATTGTCGAGCACCTCAACAATCACCAACACCTTATATGGCTCCACTCACCAGCTACAAAAAACTTGCAAATTCTACAGATTGGCATTGAATGCGAAAGAGCGAATAGCTCGGCAGACCTAGTTAATCAACAACAACCAGCCCGATTGACTGGCACTCACAAGACAGTGACTGTGGCGATGATAAATGCAAACGGTGGTAAAAAGAATAAAAATGAAATCCCCCCCCCCCCCCCCCCCATTAGAGCCATTCAATACAATACTTCAAACTAATATTCATCATTATTATGAATACTTCATGTCATATTTAATTGTCTTTTTAGATCTATTAAACATAATTTTAGTTCAATTTGTTCATTATCAATTACATTTAAAAAAAATTATTACTCAACACACAAAGTTGCGGCTCTTTCCATGATCTGCATGACATGAATAGACTAAATTAGGCTGTACTGTAACAACAGGCCTTTCCTAATATTTCTTCGGCATCCAATCTGAAAAGGATGTTGTGACGTAGTTTACAGAGAAGAGAGCCTGCAATATTTCTGCCTTTTGGACTGATGCATCCGATTCCAGCTGACTTTTTTGGGTACCGGGTTTGCTTTCCCAAAAAGCCAGACTTCACTAGTACAGCCTATTAACAGGGCTGTCGCCACTTGTAGGTGAAATAGGGTCTTTGTCAACTCTCGTTTGCTGACCCTGATGCAAGCAGCCAGCTACGAGCCACTGGCTGCTGTCAGCTTATCCCATGGGCTGCATCTTCAGCCACTTCTAATATTTAACCTCCATGTCTTGTCTTATCCACTTGTGCCATGAAATGTCGTGGGGAGCCGTAGTATCCGCAATCATTTTCCTATCCATCTAGTTCTCGCGGCCTGCCACAGTTGCAAAAACCTGATAGTCATGCGTTACAGGCTCATAGGGGTAGTTGGTTTAGGTTAACCTCAATGACTGATTCTAAATCAACTAACTAACAACTAACTTCTCCAATGACTGACTCAAAATCAACTAACAACTAACTTCTCTGAAAACAGGCCCAGAAAGTCAAACAGAAACCCTACACTCACCATTCCATTGCTTCATCCAGACCTTCCCCTTTAATTGCAGAAGTCTTGAATATTTGGTACTTTCTATATTTTAAAGCTGGTAGACCTAGAGAGTTGGCAACATCTGTAACAGACATTGCCCCCTCTATATCTTGCTTGTTGGCAAACACCACTAGAACAGCCTTTTTCAGCTCATCCTCCTGCAAAACCAAGAAACTATTTAAGCGCATTTTCAACAAGAAACAATTTAAGTAAATAAAGACAAAGGAAATATGTGCCTTGCATGATTCTTCTTCTTCTTCAATCATCTGATGTTATGCTTCTAGTCCAGTGAGGTTCACGAAGGAGACTGCGTTTCAGGTCTTCGCCGTTTCCCCACAGCTTGTCGAGCATGGTCGCTCCACAAGGCTAGACTGCCACTCTTTGCTCTGTATAAGTGGGGCAGTCCTGCAGGAAATGTTCTGGCCTTTGCTTGGGTACTCTGCAATTATTCGTGGCTGTGTCTCTCGGACCCATTCTGTGGAGGTGGGCCTTGAGTCTGTAGTGTCTCGTTCTGAGTCTGAAAATCTTTGTCTGCCTATCTCTGCCAAGCTTGTCTATGCTGTCATTTTCTGGCTGGTATCATTTGTGTTGTTCTCTCCATTCCATCCTCATAGAATGTTTGACGAGTGCCTTTGCTTCTTTATAGCTCTGTGGATGGCTAGTCTGCTTTGACTTCCACCACGTCGAGTTTAAAAACAATGGCGATTTTGACATTTGTTTTAGACTTTTGGAAATGATTTCTTATATTTTTCACTTGGATTTGGAGATTCACCCATTATTGAGAAAAGGCAAGTTTAAGTTTTTGCAACGCATTTTTCTGGATAGATCTCTTTAGATTGTTCACGTAGATACAATAATTATGTTTATAGTGGGAACTGGCAGATACAGGCATTTGTAAACATTGATAATTAGTTTTTGGCTGAAATTTGTTAGATTTTTTTTCAAGCAAGGGACGCCAAATGCTGGTGAGTCTATATGTTTGTTTCGTTTTTCATTTTCACCTTTATCTTCTTGTATCTCAGAAACTAACACAGACACAGCAAAAACATCAACACCAACAAGTTCTTTATTCATTTATGTCTCTACACACAAACAAACCAAAAATATACAGGCTCTCAAAGCCAGCAACCTAGAAAAATGTGAAGCTGCAAACAATCATTCAGGGGAAAGTGCGTAATTTTTTTATTCAGTGCGGTAAAGGTTAAATTGAATTGTTAGGCCCATATTCTCTTGACCAATGATACACTTAGAGATGATGTGGTCAGCATCTTTTTTCCCCCAATGCTTACACTGATAGCCTATTTTATTTGCTGAGTTTTTTTTGCGTTCGCCTTATTTCTCCCCAAGGCGGTGTGCGTTGCAATGTGGTTTTTATTTTGCGCCTTCGTCATGCATTTTATGTAAGGGTCTACTTCCTCCTGCATTTTCTAAGGGTTTGCTATCCGGGGTAACGGGCGGTGCTATGATGGGGATCTAACCCAACACCATCAGATTGTGCACCGTGTCGCTTAACCACTGGCCCACGACGTCCCCTATTTTCTGAGTTGACCCCAGAGCCGTTTACAATTGACAAATACACTGCATCAATTTTTGGTATTGAACTTAAATCGCTCAAATGGGGAGTCAGTGCACTGGACAATGTGCACGTTTTCATTAACTGACCAAGACCCTGTTCCACCTACAAGCACCAGGCCTGCAAATTGGATGCACTAGTACAATCTGGCTAAGAGGATAAGGATTGGTGTGGGAAAGTAAGCCCTGGTACCCACAAAAATCCAGCTGAAAAGTGCAGATATCGCATCCTCGCTGTAAACTCCGACACTACAACACAACCTCCTTTTTTAATTTCAAGATGCACACAGAAGAAGATGGAGAATTAACTGAAGATAACAGATTCAAAAAAGATTCACTTAAACATCATCACAAAAAATGAAAGTCACACAAAACCAAAGTCACACAAAATGAGAGTAACACGAAACCAAATTCACACAAACTGAAAGTCACACAAAACAAAAGTCATACAAAATCAAAGCAACAATGACAAACCTCTAACATTGAAACTAGTTCCTGTTTGCTAATGCCGATGCGATCTCTGTCCATGCTGTCAACAACATAAATGATGGCATCCGTGTTGGAGTAATAGCAGCGCCAGTATGGTCTGTGGAAAAATGTGGTATGGGACATTATAAGTAATAAATCATTATAGAAGGTGCACGGAGACCATAACACATGATTAAGGAAGTTCGAGACAAATGTACAGAAAATAGGATTGATGTGGATAGAGCTAATGTGGATGGGTCAGGACAGGAGGACTTGGCTTGCATTTGCCAAAGACATGTGCTCCACAGGGAGCTGAAAAGGTTTGATTGATTGATTGATTGATTGGTAGAAGACATAAGGATGCACAAAATGGCTAAACCCTTTCAACCCTGGCCCATAAAATCCCATTCACCTGTGCTCCTGAGAAAATACGCACAAGGTAGACATTTGAGGAAAGCGATTTACAATGACAAAACTATGTCAATCAATCAATCAATCAATATAGTTTAATGTCATTATTCAATCTCAAATTGACTGACATGACCATCTCCAATGTTCCTTCTTGTTATACCAGTAAATTGTGGAGAATATTTATTGAAAACCATCCTACATGAAATTTACTTGATACAACACGTTGGATTTCGCCCGCCTAAACCAAGCTTAACCATAATCCAAATAGCATGTGTCGTCATTCAAATAATCACTTGTCCTTTTCAGAATTAATCTACCTCTAATTTATTAGTCTCCAAATTCCAGAGAATAGTTTTTTCACCATGAACATCGCAGAAACATCAAGAAAAATGTAAAGTTTCTGGGTGCCACCATATTTGTTATCTTTCGTAATGAGTACTGTGTAGGCGTCAAGATATTATGGCCAAAATTCAAACAGTACTGCCCGAACTATAAATTAAAATAATGGTCAACCAAACACTTCGAATCATGGGTGGCTCAGGGAATGTGGTATTTACACACACACACACCAGTATAGGGGTGTCACATGTTCAAAGGGTTAAAGATGTAAATAGTATGTACGAGACATGTTCAAATGAAACGAAGCTAACTGCACCAAGTGAACATATGTATGATGCGCATGATGACGTCACTTCTGGTGTAAACAGCACATACCAACCGTCAAGTTTGCAAAATTTCATTATCCTCTGACTCATAGTTTCCTCGGCAGGCCCTTGAAAACATGGAGGGTGTGATATGGAATCCGTCAAGAGTTGATCAGCAGCGGTGATTCGGTTTCTAACATCTGAATGATGTTGACCAGTTGACATTCATCGCAAAATGCAGAAAGTGTATGGTGACAAAAATGTGTCGAAGACAACAGCGAAGAACTGGACAACGTTGTTTATAGAAGGACGTGAGTTAACAAAAGATCTTCCAAGACCAGGTCAGATGCACATTGTTGCGTCAGAAGATGCCATCGCCAAAATTGATACAGCAATTCGGGTGGACCATCGCCGAAGCTTACGTTCACTAGCAGAGGAATACGCTGTGTCACTAGGGATAGTTAAAATTGTTGTTAGCAAGAAACTGAAGTATCGGAAGGTGTATACAATGGGTACTAGTGGCTGCATGAGGCCGAGTTCATGGACCAAAGACCATGTGAAATCAAGCTGATGGACCAGTGGCAGCATGAGGCCAAGCTGATAGACCAGTGACAGCATGAGGTCAAGATGATGGACCAGTGACAGCATGAGGTTAAGTTCATGGACCAGTGACAGCATGAGACCAAGTTCATGTACCAAAGGTCATGTGAGGTCAAGCTGATGGACCAGTGGCAGCATGAGGCCAAGCTTATAGACCAGTGACAGTATGAGGTCAAGCTGATGGACCAGTGACAGCATGAGCTTAAGTTCATAAACCAGTGACAGCATGAGACCAAATTCATGTACCAAAGGTCATGTGAGGTCAAGCTGATGGACCAGTGGCAGCCTGAGGTCAAGCTGATGGACCAGTGACAGCATGAGGTCAAGCTCATGGACCAGTGACAGCATGAGACCAAGTTCATGTACCAAAGGTCATGTGAGGTCAAGCTGATGGACCAGTGGCAGCATGAGGTCAAGCTGATGGACCAGTGGCAGCATGAGGCCAAGCTGATAGACCAGTGACAGCATGAGACCAAGTTCATGGACCAGTGACAGCATGAGGTCAAGCTGATGGACCAGTGACAGCATGAGGCCAAGCTGATGGACCACTGACAGCATGAGACCAAGTTCATGGAACAAACACCATGTGAGGTCAAGTTGATAAATCAGGGGCTTTATGAGATTAAGTTGGTGGACCAAGGACCACATGAGGCCAAGTTGATAGATCAGGGGCTGCATGAGATTAAGTTGGTGGACCAAGGACCACATGAGGCCAAGTTGATAGATCAGGGGCTGAATGAAGTCAAGTTGGTGGACCAAGGACCACATGAGGCCAAGTTGATAGATCAGGGGCTGAATGAAGTCAAGTTGGTGGACCAAGAACCACATTAGGCCAAGTTAATAAATCAAGGGTGGCATGATGTCAAGTTGGTAGACCAGAGGTAGCATATCCCCAAATTAACTTTCACATAACAATTGGCGAACAAATTTTCCCGGGGCATTGTCTGTCGCTTTTATCTAACTGAATTTACGTTTCGCTGCTGACATTTTTTCAAAGCATTTTCATCATGGATAGAAAACCGGGTTACCGTAGAAATTGGGTAAATATACTGCTCTTTCGATTGTAGAGAGTTCCACTTCCGTCCTGGCAGGTTAAAAACAATGAAGATTTTGACATTTGTTTTAGACATTTGGAAATGATTTCTTCTGTTTTTCACTTGGATTTTAAGATTCATCCATTATTGAGAATGGAGAAGTTCAGTTTTTACAACAGACATTTCTGAAGTAGATCTATTTAGTTTGTTATGTAGATGCAATAAATACGTTTTAGTGGAAACAAACAGATATGCCAATCTTGTAAACATTGATTATCTGGCCTCTGTTGGACTTTGACAAAATTTTCCTGCACACAAGAGACGGCGAAAACAGGTAAGTATATATGTTTGTGATGTTTTCCAACAATAACACCTTCATCTTCTTGTGTCTCAGAAACTAATACACACACAACAAAAATAATTACACAAACAAGTTCTTTATTAATCTATTTCTCTACACACAACAATATCATATCTGTAGACCAACAAATAAAAAGGTTACAGGCTCTCAAATTCAACAACCATTAAAAACGTGATGTGCTGAAAAAATTATGTGGCAGCGTAAAGATTACATTTTTCCGTTCCAATGACATGAGATTACAACAATTTGGCTCCCTTCCACTGGCGTTGCATGTCGCCAGCTCTAGGGTTATTGCTTTATCGTATATAAACTACCAGGTTAATGCAATAGAAACGGATGAACATACTGATACTTTGATTACAGAGAATTCCAACTTCTGTCATGTACGGTTAGACAAAAACAATGGCGATATTTTCATTTGTTTAGATTTTGGAAAGAATTTCTTCTGTTTTTCACTTGGATTCGAAGATTCACCAAATATTGAGCATGGGGGAGTTAAGTTTCTTCAACAGGTTTTTCTGAGGTAGATCTATTTAGTTTGTTTGAGTAGATACAATAATTACATTTATAGTTGAAGTGACAGACATAGCCCCTACTGTAAAATTCTGTAGTAGTATTAGTGCATTTTTCTGTGAATTTTTTTTCTTTTCTAACCAATTGACGCCACTACCGGGTCAGTCTATATGTTTGTGCTATTTTTCACCACTATCACCATCTTCTTGTATCTCAGAAAGTAACTTATACACAATAATAACAATAACACCAACAAGCTCTTTATTAATATATACACAAACAAAACTAGAGGTTCTCAAAATCAATAACCACATCGGGGCATGATGTGCTGAAAAATTATGCAGATGCAGGAAATAGATGTAATTTTTTAATCTGGAAAGCAAAAGGTTAATAGACCAATGATCATATAAGGTCAAGTTATCAGGTCATGGATTGCATAAGGTCAAGTTATTGGACGAAGGACATCATGAGGACTATTTCATGGACCATGTGCAGTGGGAGACAATATTGATGGACAAAGGTCAATTGATGTCAATATAAATAGGGTTTTAAATGGTACAAGGAATACATGAGTACAATGCCGTTACTTGAAGAGCCACGTAAATACTATTTTCATGTACTACACTTGCCCTAAATAGAGTACATAGAAGTGCACAGACAAACAGCTGTCCCTAACCTGATGCTGGTTTGTCCTCCCAAGTCCCACACTTGAAACTTGAGATTCTTGTAAGTGACTGTCTCCACATTGAATCCAATAGCTGAGGAAAAGTTGGAGAAGACTTTTAGTACTTTGATGTGTAAATCATTCAGTGACTGTAGCCCTTTCTGGCTTGGCTTCGTTCATTCTCAATCTCCCACTACCAAACACTGAAAGGGCTTAACTGGTTACCTACCACAAGCCGCTCCCAGCGCCAGAACACTTATTTAGCCGCGGCCATAAGCCGCTGTGACCGTCAATGTTTGTTTCATAGTAAAACAAGTTATAAATTTATAGTTTTCCTTTCCGTTTCGGTACGAGATTTTAATTTACCGAAGGGAAGTTGATTTTTGAATCACATGTGGATCAAATCGGATGTTAAAAATTGTATTCTTGTCATAATTATCATATTTTCAAGCTAGTTACCGAACTGTAAAAAATTGTTTACCATGGCAACAAGCGATAAGGTCAACAAAAGCACTTGTACGGCTCGTCTAACTATTGAACAGGCTAGAAACTTGTTTCAACAGATAAATAATACATCTAGTGAAGACGAGGTAAGTGAAACAGATGTCGATAATAATGATTCAATTGATTTTGATGAATACGAAAAAAATAGTAGTGACAGCGCAAGTAGTGATAGCGAAGATGGTGCACGTCCTGGACCATCAAAATTCCCTAAAAAGGCTAAGACGGCTGCTAGATTTAACAAATAGTTCAGTAAAAAATGGAGCTCAAGAAAGAGAACAGTGGCACCAAGTAACTGAAGGTGAAACAACAGGCAGTATTCCCTTTGTTCCAACTCGTGAACCAGGTATGCATGCAAAACTAGATGCATCTTCCTCTGAACTAGATTGTTGGTTTGCCTTGATAACACCAGATGTGTTAGATTCATTGGTATCAATGAATTTGCAGAATTGAAGAAATCCAAACGTTTCTTTACAAAAGTCTACACTTGCAAGTTGGAAGCCTATCACTGAATATGAGCTGTTAAAATTTTTGGCCGTGATTATTGCAATAGGTTTAGGTAAAAAAGCATCAGTGAAGGATTATTGGGCACACAAACCGCACAACTACAACCCATGGTACAGTCAGATGTTTCCTAGATTGAGATTTGAAATCATTTACCACACCATGATGCATGTTGGAGATGCTGAATCTGTAGGCAAGGACAAAATAGAGCCATTCTTGAATTCACTAATAGCAAAGTTCCAGGATGCATTTTATCCATTTCAGGATCTGGCCATTGATGAAATGGTAATAGGCTATAACGGACGCTGGAAGCACAAGCAGTACAATGCCTCCAAGCCAAGCAAGTATCACATCAAGACTTTTGGCTTGTGTGATTCTACTACAGGGTATGTCTACTCTGTATTGACATACTTCGGAAAAAACACATCATATCTCCTTGCCAATGACCGTACAAGTCAGGCTGTGAAGGTGTTTGATTACCTGCTGCAAGGAATTGGAAAAGGCCACCATGTATTTGCGGATAGGTACTACACTGTAGACACCGTGATTACATATCTGTTGAGTAGGGGTATTGATTATACTGGCACACTCAACATCAACAGGAAAAATTTTCCGCTTCAGTTGAAGACCATTTCTCTACAGCTCGAGAAGCTAGGTGGTACAGAAATAATGATGGATCCCAGATATGTGTTGCTTGGCGAGATAAGAAAGCCAAAAGGCTGTGTATTGTTGTCTCCACCAAGACTACAGTTCAGATGGAGCAGGTTACAACTAGACGAGGCAACACAGTTGAAAAACCCAAAGTAGTGCAGCGATACAACATGTGTATGAATGGATGTGGCCATAGCGACCAGATGGTATCATACTATGGCTGCTTCCAAAGAAAAACAAGAAAATGGTGGAAAAAAATATTTTATTGTATCATTGAGGTTTCACAGGTAAATGCTCATATATTATACACGCTATGTCATGCTGATGAGAAGCCTATGCCCTTGGAAGTCTTCAAAGAAAATTTTATCCATCAGCTGACTGAGAAGGCTGCATCCATCATCCCGCAAGAGGTAGTAACCACAAACAGCAATAAAGTTGGGAGAAAATTCAAAGAAGGAAACAAAATTCAAAGATATGAGGGTGCTGTGCATCTTGTGGATCACTCAGACAAAGACAGGAACTGCATTGTATGCTCAACTCCTGCAAAGAGAGCCCGCACAAATTTTTATTGCACTGGTTGCCCAGAAAAGCCACATCTCCATCCGAAGAACTGTTTTAGAGTGTACCATACACATGATCCTGCAGATGGTGCTCACTAAAGACATTGATATACTGTAAATAAATTGGAGATATATATTTTTTTTTAAATGTTAATTTTTCCAAAGATATATTTTTTTTCTTCAAATGTTTATTTTTCAAAAAATGTTTAATTTTTTCTGATCTGGCCTACATGTGGTTACATTAGCTATTAGAAGTGTAAATATTATCCAATTTCTGTGTTCTTGGATTTGTTTTTCTTATTGTTGGATATACTTTGTGATAACCACCAAGTAAAAGACATTAAATGTTTTGGACATTCAAAAATTTAAGGTGAGTTGGCACTTTTTTTTATAATTTTGTAATGCTTTTCTGTTGTAAATAATAATTTACCATTTACAAATTTCCTACTAAAAAATAACACAATTGTTATAGATCTATCTTAGAGAACATTCATTTACCTACAAAATGGTATATCATTCATAAAAGTATGTTAATAATTAAGAAAACTGCAGCTAAATTTGTACATACACCTGCAAATGGGAAAATGGGATCTCAATTTAATTCTGCCACAGCCTGTTTTTCAATTCAGTAGCTAATCAGTTAAGTAACAGAATATAGTCCAGAGAACGGGATGCGTTGTGTCGTAGTTTACAGCTTGACTGCGATATTTGCACCTTTCGGTCCAACACATCCAACTTCAGCAAGCATTTCTTGAGTACCGGGTTAGCATTCCCTCTTTGATTCCTTAGCCAGTCTGTCCTGCTGCAGCCTGTTATCCAGGATTACCGCATGGAGGTGTAGAAGGGTCTTGGCAGCTTTGGTTTGCTGGCCCTGACGCTAGCAGTCAGCTATGAGTCACTGACCACTGCAGCTAATGAGTTGCTCAGCATCTTGATCCCGTAGTCCTTTCTAATAGGCAATCTTTTCCATGACCCTGACAAATTCATTTGAATAGAAAATGTAAGTCTAATAATAAAACTGAATACTTCAATAAAGCATTAAATTACATTTAAAAAAGTTAATTTCTGATTGGATGCCAGATAATAGTAGCTGTAGGCAGGGAAGCAGCTCAGGGTGGATTATTTATTTGAGACATCCCCCTACACCAATAATTGTCAAATTACAAATGGTAAAGATCACAGAGGCCATGTCCACATCTGCCCATTTGATATTAAATCTCTCCCCCTTTGTGGATGCCACTCCACATGGTTTTGATTATATAAATTGGCTGAAATGTTAGAATTACCTCCTTATACTTAAAACGTAGCTTAACACTTTGCACCCTAAGTCATGAAATAGAAAATATATATTCTTAAGAGCAGGGCGATATTTCTTTGCTGCATTCCTATACTGTGTTCTTACTAATGAGGTTTAAATGCTAATCTAGTACAGAATTTAAAAAGTGAAAGGTTGTATTTATCAGAGTAGCAGTTTCAGTTGCCAACATAAATATACTGGGTAGGTTTGAGTGTAGTGCATTAATTATAGATATCATTTGTTTAGAAGTTAACTCAATTTAATTATATGAAACACAAGTTACTAAATATTCTCTTCATATTACAGATTGTTAGTATAGAAAAACTGGAAAGCCTGGCAGGCGGGATAAAATTTGAAGAATGTTCACTTGAGTTTAGCTGGACATTAGAAGCTCTCAAAGATAAAAGTGTCTGTTACGCTTGATAAATTTATATGTGAGAGTTAAGTTGCCACATAGTGTGTCAACTCAAATACACCCTTCCTCCATATCCACAGTTGGCATACCCCTTCATTTCCACTCTATTGTTGACGTTTTTTTATGGAGAAGCTATCATGATTAACCGACTGAGATGGTTGACTCAGATATGTGTGTTACATCTCAGACAGGGCGTGAGATCCTAGGACACCAACACACTGAACTGCCTCCCTTCGGGAATATTCAAAAGATGTGTCTATACCCTCACCTTCGATATCATGATGCCTCTAAGACAACAGGCTTTATATGTACTCCAACTGAGGAAGACATGTGCTTCTGTCCAGGAGGCATTGGGCTGTCAAGAGCTACCAGCTATCATCATGGATAGCCCTATAGGACCAAAAAACCTGTTTCCAGGGTAGACTATCTCATTTAGTGAGAAAGATTTTCATAGACAAGGGGGTGACAAATTTGTTTAGGCCAAAATGTACAAGTCAGGCATGACAAGTTCTTCACAGGTTTATTTCTGGGGGGAATGGATGAATTGTTCTTGAAAATCTGAATTATAAATTTGAAAATTGAAGTTTATTTTAAAAGTTCAAGGACATATCAGTAAGTAGGTCACAAATTGATATGGGATACCAGAAAAATCTATTTGTGAGTTTCTAAGGGTGTCATTATGTGGCAGCAACATCCAGCTTTGTATTTATTGTGGGCGAAAACACAACTACAAAGAAAAAGGTCATTCTAACATACTCCAGGAGAGTACTCCAAGCCATCTCGTCCCAAACAAGATAAGACTCACGCAAAATAAAATACAACATCGGATTGCTGTCCTAAAAAACAGATCTAGTCCTACAGTGGATTCCGACATACTGTTGGATCCTTGGAAATGAGAAAGCGGATGAGTTTTTAAAAGCTGGAAGTGGTGACACACAGACTTGCCATCCACAGAGCTATAAAGAAGCAAAGACATTAATCAACCGATCCATGTGGACAGAATGGAGAGACTAGCATAAAGAATACAAACCAGAAAATAAAAACGTAGACAAACTTGGTAGACAAAGATCTTCAGACTCCAAATGGGACATTGCAAACTCAAGGCCCACCTCCACAAAATGGTCTCAGAGACACGGCCACCTGCTATTGGGGTGTGCCCAAGCAAACACCATAACATATCCTGCAGGGCTGCCCCACTTATACAGACCAAAGAGAGGCAATCTGGCCTATGGAAGTGACCAAGCTTGAAAAGCTTCGGGAGACCAGCAAAAATCTCAAACGCACAGTCTCCTCCGAGAAACACACCGAACTAGAAGCATTGCATCAGTAGATCAAAGAAGAAGATTACTGTAGGTAGCAGATGCCAGGTGTCACATGTGCATGTGTAGCTCAGACACAAAATGGTGTCCATGCTGATAGAGTGTACAATCAAATAACAATTAGCTGTTGTACGTTTTTGGGGGGTAAAAGTAATTTGGACAAAGGATATTCATAAGAAAATACTTCTCCTGCTTATGGCCAGAAGTGTTTGTCGTGTAAAGCAGTACATTACCTGGGTCGATAAATTTTCTCATGGACACTAAAAATTGCTCATGATGTCCGGTCTAGCTGTCCTGTTCAAATTGCAAGGATCTGTGCAGCGAGTGGGGGAAATGATTTGAGATGATGATAGGCGAGTAACGATAAACAGTGTAGCAAATGCAATAAGGTGTTCACATAGTTTAGCCTACATCGTTATGCCTGATTCCATCTTGGAGGGAGATGCTAGCAAATGACAAAGAGGTTGAATGTGAAAGCGAAGTGTAAATGTAGCCGAGAACGCAGACCATACTGCAGGTCTTCGTGCACTGATAAAGCGATAGGATAAGTGTATCAATGTTCATGGAAATTTTGTTGAGAAATAAGAGATGATATACGTGTAATAATAAATGGTTTTCAAGTTCCTATCACATTTAGTTGTTTTTTTTTAGTA
Source organism: Ariolimax columbianus (assembly GCA_036924085.1). Taxonomy (NCBI): domain Eukaryota; kingdom Metazoa; phylum Mollusca; class Gastropoda; order Stylommatophora; family Arionidae; genus Ariolimax; species Ariolimax columbianus. The sequence continues at coordinate 45,095,752 of JAVGWX010000017.1, forward strand.
GCTATTTGTGACCTGTTTACTGACTTCCCCTCATAATATTTCCCAATTTTATATATTCCTTATTTATGGAATGTATTAGTTGCATTGCAGCATGACACCGGAGGTCTGATCTTGAAAGTCAGCGGAAGGAGAGGATTTAAGCAAAATTGTGCAAGTAAATTCGAAACTGGTCCAGAAATGTTAGGCGCATAGTAATATTTCTATGTGCCACGGCGAACTGGTGCCCAGGATGTGTCGTGCTCTGTCATAAACAGATGTACTGATTAGAATCACTTCTCTTCTACCCTGAGATGTAGCACTCCTTTTCTTTACCTTGTAGCTGCAGCGTGAGCGTGTAGCCTAGTCGATAGTGAGCTGACTGGCTTGCTAGACTGGGACTACAGCATACCAGGGTTCGAATTCACCGACGGACAAAATAAAAATTCAGGCCATGATTCGTGCCTGGTAAATGGGTACCTGGCGTATGGGTCATGAAAGGTAAAAACAGCAAGAAAGGGAACTGGCCACCCTACCTCACATAGGCTGCGGCTTAGTCCATGAAGAGTTATCTTCATCCCCTACGGTAATTGTTGCCATGGGACTCACCTTAACCATTACTTTTTACAGGGTGAGGCTACCAGCCTCTAACTGAACCCTCCCTAGTCATATCTTACGACTTGCCTGGCAGGTTACATTGTTACTATTCTTTGCTCCCCTTTCAGACCACATGAACAATCACAGACAATAGACCAATGTAATGATGACGCCAAGTACCGTCTCCACATGAAAGGTTGGCTACAATGGACCTTCAACATTCTATCCTTCTTGCACTGATGGTTCACTTCGACCGACTATTATTAGTCCATCTCTTGATCTCCCATTTATGCAATATGGATGACATGTTGAGGAGCAGTGAAATGGCAATACACTTGGCCTATCATTGGAAACATGATGTCTGACATGGTTCCAAGGACATGGAAAGTAAGTAAGCACATATACTATATTTGTAAGTATATGAAGAAGGAGATTCAAGCACTTTTCAATCAATCAAAGCCCATCGCTCCTCTGTGTGTATAGACTATTGACAACATCGTGTCAGCATTCATGGTCCTGGGCTGCTCCTTCTGCCTCTCTCCAGGTGAAATTATTTCATCTTGGTTCTTGATCACAATCTCTTCTCAAAGTATTATTGGATCTATCTCTATTTCTCTTCCCTTGAGAATTCCACGTAAGAGATTACTTGGCTATGTTGGACTGTGCCTTCCATAGCACATGTTCTATCCAACCCTATTTTCTTCACTTAATTTGTTGCTCTAGTGGCTGTTGTTGGCTCCTTTCCCATAGGTCTGCAATACTCACAATGTCCTGCCACCAATGTTTAAGACTATACTAGGGTCTGGCCAAGAAATCTCTTCATAACCTCATGCTAAAAAGTACAAGCAGAACAAAAAGTGTATTGAAGAATCCTTTGTAGGTATCTGTTAACAAAGGACTGAAGTCTTTGTTGTATGGCCTTGGTCGTTCTTCTTGTCTCCGCTCCATACAACACCAACTTGACACTGGCGTTGAATATTTTAACTTTGGTGTAAATCTAAATTTATCTGAATCTCCCTCTTGTCTTTCTGAACCTGGTCGTTACATCTACATCTGTACCTCCTGATGTGTCAATTGTGCTGCCAAAATAGGTAAAGGTATCCATTTCTTCTAACAGCTCTCCCTCTAACATGATTGGTTCTTCATCGTTAGTGTTAGTTTAAGGAGCTTGGTCATCTTCTTGATATTCAGTCCCAATTCAGCTTATTGTTCTTTCCCCTTGTCAAGTTTCTCTTGCACGTGGCTATGACTGTGTGACAAAGTACAATATCATCTGCAGAGTTGTCTTAGTCATCGAATTGTGACAATAGTACCCACTGAATACCAGTTGTTTTGCCTCGATTGACGTCTACATTTTCCAATCTACAGCCAACAAGAACGGGATCTTGTCTCATCCCTGTTTGCACCCCAAAGCTGTTCAGTCCGTGCTCCTTCATGTACCACTATACTTACTGTCATCATCATGTAGCATGTCCTTTGTAGAACGTCGCTCCCATCACAGTCTGTTTGAAAGAAACTCATTCCCTTGCCAAAACTCCAGACTCTGCCACAGTCATACTCAGGCATTCTTGGATATCTTGGTGCCATCGCCTTCTTGGTCTACCCCTTTCTCTTTTGCCTGGTACAATACCTTCCATTACCGTTCTCTTGAGACCGTTGTGTCTCTTGATGTGACCAAAGTATTTGCATTTTCTGGTCATAATGGAATTGATAAACCAGTTCTCCTCTATGCTCAACTATTGCCGAATACATTTGTTTTTTTCTCTATCCAGGGTATTCTGAGGATCTTTCTGTAACATTTTGACTCAAAGGATTTGATTCTTTGTCTGGAAGTTTTGGTAATCGTCCATGATTCGCAGCCATAAGCTGCCACAGGAAAAACACAGGCTCAAGACTTTTACTTTTATCATTTTATTAGTGCTCTGCCATAATTTCTTCAGGCTGTTCAGTCTCTGCATTGCCATGCCTAGTCTTCTTCTACAAAGATACTTGCTGTATCTTTGTACATTTTATGTATGAGTCCAGCACTGGTGAATGAAGTGAATTTATTGCATTTAAATCACAATGTCAAAACGTATGAAGGATATTCTCACACTGGTGAATTTATTGCATTTAAGTCGCAATGTCAAAACGTATGAAGGAGATTCCCACACTGGTGAATTAAGTGAATTTTATTGTTTAAGTTGCAATGTGAAACCTATGAAGAAGGAGATTCAAGGACTTACTTGGTATAGTTGTTACTACTTCTCCAACCTGGAGCCTGTACAAAATTGTGGTCTTTCCTGCTCCATCCAAACCTAGAATTAGTATACGACGTTCCTTAGTACCAAACAAGCCAGAGAAATAGCTCAGCAGGCCACCTGAATAAAGAGTTATATTTTATTAGGATTGCTGTGAAAATGGTAAAGTTAGTCATATAAGAGATAGTTCTGTTGGGGATAAAGATGCTGTTGTCTATGATTTCAGCCTTAATGAGGTGATGAGATCTATTCAACATAGTTTGTTATCCATTTACAGCTGAGTGGAAAGACATGACAAGACTGGACTACTTATCCAGTCAGTTATGCCACGAGAGCCAATTCCTCTACTCGTTCTGCCATTTTAAAGTCCATATCTACCGCCAAAGCGACAAAATGAAAAATATTTTTTTCTTAAGAAACTCTAATTGGCCGAAATATAGTGCATATGTTTTTTTTCTCCACAAAAAAGTCCTTCCAAAAACTGTACTCATTGAAGTAAGCAAAGGTTTGTCCCAAATTAGTTACACTACTGTCGACTGGGGAACGAAGTTGTTTGAGACCGGTATACTAAGCCAAGGTTTGTCCCATAGTATTTACACTACTGTCGGCCAGGGAATTACGTTGCTAGAGACTTCAGTATACTAAGCCAAGGTTTGTCCTATAGTACTTACACTACTGTTGGGGAATGAAGTTGTTAAAGACTTCAGTATACTAATAATAAGTGCAAGATCAAAATGAAGCAAGCAAGTGAGGAATTAATGTTTTTTAAAGTATACTGTCAGATGGATACATTCAGTTATTTATCCAACGTAGCTTCTCTACGGCGAACTGAGAGAGGGATGGCACGAGAGAGGACTTACAAAGAAACATTTTAAAGACGATCTGAGGGGACTCACTGAAAAGTTGCCAGATAGATGTTGACACCTGGGGATGTCTTGCGCAAAACGGATTTGACTGGAGAAGCGCAGTCAAAGCAGGCGTAGCTACCAGCGAAACCACCGTGTTGTTTAAGGCTAGAGCAGACACGATACCCAGAAATCACGAACAGTGGGAACACCAACACCTGCTACAGACCTCGTGTGCCCATTATGAAGCAGATGTTTTTTGTGCCCACATTGGCCTGTTCATCCAAATGCACACCCACACCCAACAGGGAAATCTATGACAAGGATGATGTCGGCGGTCCTCATCGACAACTATGGATGGACAGCTATTATTATTATCCAATAACAGTATCTTCCCCTCATCTCATGTTTCACTGGATTTTCATGATTTAATGAGAACATTGTGTCTTAAGGAACAAATATTTTCATATTATAAAAATTTACCACAGCTAGTCAGTCAAGCACACACACATACACAAAAAAAACAGGGCAAAATACTTCATACATTCACATGGGACCAAGATGCACCAGTCAGCAGTCAATGTCTCTCTTCTTCTTCTGCGTTTGTTCTCAATCTCCTGCTACCAAGCCGTGAACAGGACTTTGCCAGTAGCAGGATGTAGTCCGGAGAAAGGAATGCGTGGTGTCACTAGTTTACAGCTTGACACATCCGTCTTCGGCAGGCCAATGTCTCATAACTGCTTGCATTAGGGTTAGCAAGGCATGGCTGACAAAGTCCCATTTCTACCACAACGTGGTGACTCTGGAAGCAGGCTGCAGTAGTCACTTGTGTACTCTGGCCAAGGAATAGGGATCGCAGTGAGAAGGCAAACACAGTACTAAAAAAAAAGCCAGCTGAGATAAGATGTGTCTGGCCAAAAAGAGCAGATATCCCAGCTTTGCTGTAAACTACAACACAACGTCAGAACACCCTTTCCAGGACAATCACCGAAGAAGAATAATGCATTCATATGATGCTGGATTGTAGTGATTTTATATACCAATTTACTTAATGTTTTCCATTAGGCTGCTAGTATAATACATAACCCTCTTGTAATATAATATGCATTACATTTCTGATTTACAACATGATTGTTTGTTGAACTTGGTAAGACTCAGAAGTGGGCATAAATTTTTCGTCCCAAAATCATATCCCATTTGAGTCTATGTTAGTTAGCATATCATATCAACTTATTTTAAATTGGTGTTGGCAATACTGAAACATCAAAATTCAATGTAAAAATAATATGCACAACTGTGCTTACCAGGTGCAGAGGCCAGCAACAGGCTCATATGTAACAGAATGACCAAGACCTTCAACCCCCTTTCACCCCAGGCTGTTTGTTTTTTGTTGTTGAGTAAGTTTATTCCTTTCTGCTGCCTGAAAAGGGAGTTTGGTGGTGGGTTGCAATAGCTTTCCGCACATCCCGAACTTGCAGGTGAAGATGGACCAGAGTCCTCCAGGCGGTTGTACTATGCTTGACTTCATCTGCATGCCGCTCACTACTAAGATTAAGGGGATCATCTGGATCCTCCATCTCGCTAACCAGACTGCCATAAAACAGCCTGTTTCCAGTGAGAATTGGGTGGAAGTAAGTTGGGGGTCTTGGTAAATATATTTTACCTGATCTTGACTAATATGTCTGGTGTGTATGTTTTTACTTGACCAATCGTTATCGTTAGTCTCCTCTTCTTGGCTGTGTAAACTGTGTGTTTTAAAGTTTAACAGTTTTATGTATTTACTGTGTTGCACACTAGACTAGACTAGTAAAAGTTACAGAAGTCTGACTGAATTACCAACAAGGTGGTGATCGACACTGTGATCCCCATAGTGGCCATAGTAGTCACAGCTAGCCTTCAAATATAGAGGTTATTCGGCTATCCACCTCCCAGTTGACGTATCTGTTAGGATGCTACACTACAGCCTTTCATTCTTGAGTACACAGTACAGTACACACTTAACACACACCACTCTACTAGTAGTACTAGTGTGCCAAAAGCAAAGTCGCAAAGGTAACACTTACACTGTAAGTGTAACTCGGTACTGTGTTTACTGTTTACACTTTATCAATAACTACTTTAAACTTCAGAAGTTCATTAAGATATAGCGACTAAAGCACGTTATAAAAAAAAAATTTTAAGAGTAAAAAACACATTACGAGCAGCTTCGAAAGCCACAATAAAATTTACCCATTGAGTGATAAATCTGCAGTGTTGAGTAATGAATCTGCAGCGTGGATATTATAACCGGCCGTATTAACCTATTCGACGTGGAGATCAGGACAAACACACAGAAGAGCGCACTTCCGAATGTTGTTAACGGAAGTCAAAGAGCATCTTGGGAGACCTCCAAGAGTTACCGCCGCAGTTTAGATTTAATTACATTGGACAACAAATGTAAACAATTTTTGTTCAACCTAAGCTTCAGGAGTAGCTATTCAATGGCAAGATCGGATTAATTGCGCTTAGTGCCATAAGCACGGTCAAACGATGGTGTCATATCACTCCACCTTTCAATTCTCAATCCCGTTGACAACCCATGTTTTACTAGAAAAGTAACAAACCCGCTCCAAAACAGTATATTTGACAGGGACAAGCTGCCACCCAACACATTGGAACACGCAACTACCCACGAACAAGGCGTTGAAATCGGAAAGGGCCTACGTGTTCAGGCAGCCCAGGATAGGCACGCAATCAGGAAGTCTAGAGCAGAGGAAATACCAAAATCATTTGCAGACTATCCAAGTCATATCATAGAACATTCCGCGGTCGCATTGGCTTGATCAGTCACGAGCGCGCTCACATACTCAAAGATGCAGTATGACATGGGATGATACTGGCGGTCCTCATCGACGACCATGGACTAATTATTTTTACTGCCAAGCATATTACAAGGACAAGCTACTCAAGGAGCTCTAGAGCTTGATAGATTTCTTCTTCAAGACGTGACAAAATTTCAGCCTAACAATTAGCCTGAATAAAACAAATGTGCTAGGACAAGACGTAGATAGCACCCCAACCATCACTATCGATAACTGCGATCTGGCAACTGTGTACCAGTTCACTTACCATTAGTCCCTTATGAATAATAAGCTCTCCCGGGACCCTGAAATAGCAAACCGCCTTGGTAAAATAGGTCATGGCTGCAACTATATTTTCTCGTCTCACAACACGTGTCTGGGAAAACCCCAAACTTACAGCCAATACCAAGGTCATGGTCTATAATGCGTGTGTCATCAGTACGCTTCTATATGGCAGCGAAACGTGGACAACATATGCCAAAACAATAATACAGGCTCAGCACTTTTCACCTACGGCGTCTGGGATCCACTCTTGCCATCTCATGAGATACAGAGTGGCACTGGGTGGTGCATTCGCGCACCGGTCGTCCAAGTATGTACACCCTCCTTCGACAAACAAGACTGCTGTGGCTTGGTCATGTTCGTCGCATGGAAGACGGTCGTATCAACAAAGATATTCTCTATGGACAGCTGGCTTGTAGTAAAAGAACAGCTGGCCTACCACAGCTGAGGCGTTTGTAAGCAGGACATGAAGGCACTGGATATGGTTCTGACATCTTGGGAACACATAACTGCAGACCAATCCAAATTGAGATGCAACCTGAAGATCCACCTCAGGCCGGACGAAAATAAGTTCATGCAATAGGGAAGTAAAGAGACAACGCCGAAAGGAAAAGGAAAACCAAAACTCAGTAGAGAGTTGCTACTCCAAGGTCGCATCAACTTATAGTCAGACATGACTGAAAATGGGCTACTCCAAGGTCGCATCAACCTATAGTCAGACATGACTTTAAAGGGGCTACTCCAAGGTCGCATCAACCTATAGTCAGACATGACTGAAAATGGGCTACTCCAAGGTCGCATCAACTTATAGTCAGACATGACTGAAAATGGGCTACTCCAAGGTCGCATCAACCTATAGTCAGACATGACTTTAAAGGGGCTACTCCAAGGTCGCATCAACCTATAGTCAGACATGACTTTAAAGGGGCTACTCCAAGGTCGCATCAACCTACAGTCAGACATGACTGAAAAGGGACTACTAATACTACCCAAGCACATTACAGGGACAAGCTACTATTTCTGTTTCTAAGAATCGACGTCACTGCACTCTGGGCATACCCATAGGTGCTCAGTCTCTCTCAGCAAACGGTACAGGGCCTGGATGCTGATGGTCCCTGTAGTTCGCTGGTTGTAGAACTATCCTGCTCGGTCCTCTCATGCGCCCCACTTTGTTCGAACCTCGTTTGATGTCGAAACTTTGCAATCTGTGGATTGCAAATTCATCGGTTTTGGTGTCCTCCTCCAACAGACGGTCGTTGATTGATTTCAAAATGTCTCTCCTATCCATCACCAACGTGCCCATGATGGGAGCTTGTGAAGCCAAGATGTCATCTCTTTCGTTGACATGAACACTAGTATCACTAGGACAGTAGATCCCTGTCAACAACTGGAGGTTTGAGATCTCAACAGCTGCTATCTATTCGTACATCAGCCATCCCTTCTGTACCATCTGAAGTACGGCTTGCGTGTCAGTCACGAAAATTGCCCTTCTTAAAGTGGTCTCAGATAGCCATCTTAACGAAGAGGTCACTGCTTCCATCTCCCTTCTCAACACGGAGGGGATGGACGTGTATTTCAAGCTACTACACAAATACAGTACAGCTGGCAAGGAAAACCAACTACCGAAGCACATTACATGGACACGCTACTGCCCAATTACAATACAGGGATACGCTACTGCTCAATTACAGTACATGGACACGCTACGGCCAATTACAGTACAGGGACACGCTACTGCCCAATAACAGTACATGGACACGCTACTGTCCAATAACAGTACATGGACACGCTACTGCCCAATTACAGTACATGGTCAAGCTACTACCAAAGCACAGTACAGGGACACACTACTACCCAATTATAGTACATGGACACGCTACTGACCAAGCACAATACACGGACACGATACTGCCCAATTACAGTACAGGGACACGCTACTTAGGGGTAAGCTACTGACCAAGCACAGTACAGAGACATGTCACTACCAAAGGACAGTACATGAGCACGCTACCACCAAAGCACAGTACATGAACATGCTACTACCAAAGCACAGTACAGGAACACGCTACTACCAAAGCACAGTACAAGGACACGCTACTCAGGAATAAGCTACTGACCAAGCACATTACACGGACACATTACTACCCAGACAGTACAGTTGACCGTGGAAAGATGTCACCAAGTCACAGTACAATGCATCTTCTATCTCCTGCGACATTTATGTCACCTGATCTTTGGTCAATCTGTTTCTATGATACTATGTTTATAAATGGTTTGATGGGGTGCGACAGCTGCTCCTTGTCAGAGAAGAGGTAGGGACTGTCCTATTTGGAGTCCACGAGCCTGTCGCCGCCCGTCTCGCCCACCAAACTCCCACGTTCATAACTGCTCTCTCGGCAGCCGCGCAGTCCTATAGCACGTTAATAAAAAGTAGATTTGAAGTCATTTTTCCCATTGACTAGGGCCATTTTTTTCAAATATTTGGGTCTAGGAATGGTTTTCCCTTAGACTTTTCCTTGTTTGGGCTCGTTAGATGATAAATCCTTACCTGTCCTGCTCTATTGGGTTGCGAGTTCCTATGCCTGAACCTTGTATAGAGTTTTCCACTCCTACGTAGTTTATCTGGACTCTTGAGCACCAACCAGGCTGCTACCATTCTTAGTCTGGCCCCTCTCCAGTGACCTGTCCGGCTTGGGTGGTCCTATCAGGAACATACGGTCAATGAGGTACACTGTGTATGGATCTGCGATCAGGACACTACTACAGCGTGACCGGCAGCGTCTTGAGGCCTTCCACTTGCGCATCTTTGGGATCTACTGGCACGACCTGATTTCGAACAATGAAGTAGTTCGACGTACTCAACTTGCAGACGATGCCTTAACAATTTACCGCCGTCGCTTTTCCATCTTCAGACAGTAAAATGTTGTCCATACGGCTGTACAGAGAGAGCGAGAGGGAGAGAGTGGTCATCATCTTACGTGATGGACTAATATCACATCTGGATACACCCTGCTGAAATCCATTACTACCTGCAACATAACAGCTGTCCATCGCAAGTGATTATGACATCGGCCATCAGACATGGTGTGTTGCACCTTACCGGTGAGTCTGGAGGTGGCTAGCAGGTTGTACAGTCCAATTTTGGTACAGAAACCCCTTCCACAATAGCAGCAATTAAGGTCAGAGTTGGGCACATGAGTGTTAGTTGTTCTGTCTTTTCGAACAGTACGGTCACATATCGTGATCAAATAGTCTTGCAAATACGATCCTCCACGGAAAGGTGCAAGGCAGACGACGAGGAGGCCGTCCCAACAACAAAAAAATTACGGAGGACAACATAAAAGAATTGACCAATCTCCGACCAGAAGAGGCACAGACAGCGGCCGCTCACAGAGAAGGGTGGCGTGAGGTTGCAAGGATGTCTTCATGTGTGCCCCAATGGCCTCAATTATTACGGGATGACCTGACCTGACCTAACGTTTTCTCCGCGCCTCGGCGTACCTCAGTTAAAGTACGCCCTGCTCTGGCGGCTCTACTCTATGCTTCGCATTCCGAGTATCAGGTATTCCCATGAGTTCACATCGACGTTGAAGCGTGCCAGTGACCTTTCGAGGGAGTCTTTGAAGAGAATCTTTTATCCACTGACCATGCACATGCCCCATTTCATACCCCCCACCCCCTAAATCAAGTGATGCTAATGTGTGTCGTACGCACGATAAGCACTCGGTTAACACAGGCTCCCTTTTATCCCCCCTCCCCACATCAAGTGATGCTAATGTGTGTCGTACGCACGATATGCACTCGGTTAACACAGGCTCCCATTTATCCCCCACCCCCCCCACATCAAGTGATGCTAATGTGTGTCGTACGCACGATATGCACTCGGTTAACACAGGCTCCCTGCAAAATGCCATATGCAACGGTGCTCCGACGCTCCCCTTTTATGGAGAAAGCGTGAATAATATATGACCCGATCGATAACCACGTTAGCCGAGCCATGTGGGTTTATAGATCTGCCAAAATTGGCCAAGTGGTACAGTCACCCAGTGTTGAATTAAGACTCGGGCTTTTGTGTTGCAGGCTGGAGAATTCGGTCAGATAGATGGCCTTAACAGATAAATAAATCTTTATTTTCTGCATTTTCATTTTAACAATCTTTTATTTAAATTGACAGGACATACAAAAGAACACTAAACCAAATAACAAGAGACAGCTGGAAAAACAAAACAGAAAGCCTCAATTTAGATAAAGAAGGAAACAAACTATAAAAGTTAGTCAGAGCCATGAATGACGAAACACCATCAAATAAACAAATTACCATCAAGCAGGGCGACAACATGCTTACTGGAAAAAAAGCAGCAAACGCCTTTATAGAACATTATGCCAGGTCAAACCACATTGATGTCCCTACAAACAGGCATACAGACATTAGTGAAGAACAAAAGAGCCACGACAACATCAATATGGCACCAGAGGAGCACATGATGGCAAAACTAACAATGAATGAAATGGAAGAGGCCATGAGAACTTTAAAGAAAAAGAAATCGCCCGGAAATGATGGGGTAACAAACGAAATGCTGATGGGGTTGGGCCAAACAGCAAAGAGAAAGTTACTATCAGTCCTGAACCAAAGCTGGAAAATGGGAATTGTACCGGGGGCATGGAAAGACGCTGTACTTATACCAGTACCAAAGAAAGAAAAAGATAGAACAGATCAAAATGGATACAGGCCTATCAGTCTACTGAGCTGTGTAGGAAAACTGATGGACCGTATGATAAACACCAGACTGATGTGGCACCTGGAAGAAAAACACATACTAATCCCACAGCAAGCAGGTTTTAGACAGCACAAATCCACTGAGGACCAGATCACTCTCATAGCGCAGGAAATAGAGGATGCATACCAAGAGAAAAAACTCACAGTAGCGGTTTGGGTGGATTTAGAGATGGCATTTGACAAGGTATGGAAAGAGGGACTTAAAGTCAAGCTACGAAGAAGTGAAGTTTGTGGGAAAATGTACAGATAGATCAGCCACTACCTCGACAACAGAACAGCCAGAGTTCAAGTACAAGGGCAGATGACCAAAAAGGTGACACTTGAGCAGGGAGTACCCCAAGAGGGAGTACTGTCACCCACACTTTTCCTGGTGTATATAAACAACATCACAGAGAATATACCAAGAAGAATCTACAGCTCCATGTTTACCGACGATCTGGCTATGTGGACCTCTGAAAAAAATCTCACCATAGCAAGACATCGGATGCAGCAGGCCCTAACATCGCTGGAAGAGTGGGCGAACTCATGGCTGGTAAAAATAAACGAGGAAAAAACGACATGTACAATATTCTCGCTATCAAACAAACCCCAAAACACCAAATTAAGTCTTAACGGCAAATATATGCGGCCAAACGACAACCTAAACTACCTGGGAGTCACATTTGATCGGCGCATGACATGGAAAAGTCAGATCGAGAGAAACTGAATGAGAGCCAGACAAAGAATGGAAATTATGAGGAAACTTGCTGGCATAAGCTGGGTAGCAGACGAAAGTATACTAAAGAAACTGTACACTGGAAGAGTGAGACCAGTTCTCGAGTATGGCATTGCGGCATGGGCAACAGCAGCAAAGGCGAACTTTGATAAAATTAGCAAACTTCAAAACCAAGCCATGAGAGTTATAACAGGAGGCATGAAGTCAACGCCAATTGTAGAACTTGAAAAGATTACAAATCTGCAATCCATGACCGACAGAAGAGACTGCAGAGCCCAGCAGCAAGCAGAGAAACTCAGAAGACTGACAGACCCTCCAATGCATCAGAGACTAAACAATTTTGGAAATGGGAAACTAAAGCGGAGAAACTTTGCAGAAATAGCCAAAGCAAAGATGAGCGAAGACCCTATGAACACATTAACAACACCAAAGCCCATCCCTACTGTACGCAAACCTACCTGGAAGCAGCATATCATTCCGGAGGTGGTAGAAAATATACCAGGTATTGGAAATAAGAACAGCCAGACTGAAAAAGAAAGAAGAGACATAACCCTGAGGTACATAACGAAAAACTACCCAAGCATGCACTGGACCCATGCATACACCGACGGTTCTGTAACAAACACAACACAGAACGGAGGGGGAGGGGTATTCCTGAGCCTACCGAATGGTAGAAAAATAACACTGTCAGTGTCAACTGGAAAATGCTCAAGCAATTTCAGAGCTGAGGCAGAGGCACTGAAGGCTGCAGTAAAAGCAATGCTGACAGGCGAAAGCAATGAAAGCCAGATAGTCCTGTTTACAGATGCCCTGGTCGTAGTCACAGCACTAAAAAGCCAGAAAAATACTGAACTTAATGATTTACGAGCAGTACTCTGTCAACTATGCCAGCAGTCCGCACCAAAAGAGTAGTGATACAGTGGGTTCCATCCCACTGTAACATCCAAGGCAACGAGGAGGCAGATAGACTGGCAAAAGAAGGTGCAAGACTACCACAACCAGATTCTAGTGTGACCTACGAAGAGTCCAAAAGGCTTATTAGGGCCAGATACATGACCAAATGGGAAACCGAACATACTGGCTACACAAAAAACGATGCCTTTTACCAGTTGAACAGAAGAGAGCAGGTCGTGGTCTTCAGACTCCGCACAGGCCACAACAGACTGAGGTACCACCTATTCAATAAATTGAAGATAGGTGGCACTGACGAATGCACTTGTGGTACCGGGAAAATGACCGCTGAAAATCTGCTGCAAAACTGCCCGACATACGAGGACCAGAGAAAGCACGTGTGGCCATCACCAGTGGCAACACTAGACAAGCTCTATGGCAGTGTCGACAGCCTCAGGATGACCGCTGCTTTTTTCGAAAAAATACAGGTTGACGTTTGACAGCGTACGAAGAAGAAGAAGAAGAATAAGAAATTGATAGGACGGCTGTCCGTTTGCGTGGACTTCTATTTCTCCTATTTTAAACAACTTCCACATAACCGAGAGAGCTTGAATTGTGTACACAATCTCTACTGTAGTGCAATCTGTTAATCTAATTTTGACGGATCATGGACAGGTCATCCACAAGCTTGTACCGAAAAACGTATTAAAATTATAAATGTAATTTTACTTGTTTAAATGTATGCTGATTAAATTGTCAGCATTATGTCAGTGTCTGTAATCCAGAAGCCTTTAACAGCTTAATTCAAAACTGCATACAACTATGCAAAACATGTATCTTAATCACAGCTTAAGCTACCACGTATTAAAGAAAAGAAATAAGATGTCTCTCGCAAAGGACAACAGCTATTAAGTCCTGCCTGCATTTAACCTTCATTTGTTAAAATGTCTTTTTGTGACAATTGCATATTTTGCATGCATCTTATCTCAACATGGAAAATAATCCGGAAGCCCGAGATTGCAAGGCGCCGTCGAGCAGGCTGGGCCGCCTTCAACCACGGCCATCTTGATAATGGCTGCAACAGACGCCACAAGAGACACCAAACTGCGAGCTGACATATTTCACTCAGTGGTTCTACCAGCGCTATGCCATGATGTGAAACCTGGTCTCTGACAAAAGCCATAGAGAACCAGCTAAAGATAACAAATGCCTCGCTCGAGCGTCGTCTCGTGTGCCTATCACTTAGGCCACAGCGCCAGATGGGCTTACACAACAGGAACATCTGGGCTTGTCACACGTCAAGGATGTCATCCATCATGCCAACAACTCCAAGCACCGCTGGGCTGGCCATGTAGCCAGAAGAAAGGAGGAACGCTGGAGCAAAAAAAGACAACATGGAAGACACCCCTTCCCCTCCCCTCCCCCCCCCTCCCCCACCAACTACATGGCAAGATTCACTCGAGCTGCACAACACTCGCGATCTTGACACAAACAAGTTATCCATCCACTGGACAACCCGTACCCGAGACAGAATCGACTGGAAACCGAGATGAGTCCAGCACAACACCTCCCAAAAAAATAGCACTGCTAGAGCCCAGTCCGCTAAGCAAAAAAAACAACCCGGCTACTATCAACTCGCACACGAGTTGGGACTTGCACAAGGTCCAACGCCATTGTAGATGCACATGTCGACTAAGAATAAGACTTATCTCATAAATTGGTAATGACGTGTATCTCTCGACTTCCGATTATCTACTACAGAAGTTACCAACATGCACAGATTAAATATATCATATAATGCTTAACTATATATCACTAACACAAGTACCATTCACGTGCAAGCTCAAATGTGACATAAACAAGCTTAGATCCGATCATTGTATTCTTTAGATATGCTCAACATGGCGTCTGAAAAACAATTCTTGACTTCTCAAACTGTGGCTGAAATCAATTCTTGACATACGAGAGGGAAACATTAAAACAAATGACAGTTGAAACCACAAGAAGAGATCAAGTTGCTGAGCAGTGCATGCGCTGCAGTGGCCAGCGACTCAAAGCTGACTGTTAGCGTCACGGCCAGCGAATGAGAGCAGCAAAGACCCTTCTACACCTCCACACGGTGATCCTGGATAACAGACTGCAACAGAGCAGACTGGCTAAAGAGAAGGGATCATAGGGAAAAAGCTAACCTGGTACTAAAAAAAACCTGCTGAAGTCAGATTTGTCGAACCGAAAGGTGCAAATGTCGTAGTCAATCTGTAAACTACGATACAACGCATTCCGCCCTCTGGACTACACCTTGCTACTTGCAAAGCCCTTTTCATGGCTTGGTAGCGGGAGTTTGAGAACGAACGAAGAATAAAAAGAAGAAGAACAACAACAACAACATGGGGAAATTCTGGGAAGATGAATAGAAACATGGTGATAAGGTACAAGTCAGTTTCGCATAAAGTAAGTAAATTCAAGACCTCCGTTAACACGCCAGTCTGGCATATTGGGAAAATGCCTATTATTTTTCTTGAAAGTTGCACGCTAGGGATGATGTGGTCAATACCACGCGGGCCGCCTTTACTTTCCCAGATTATCCTCGTACCCAATTGTTGAGACTGGGTCGACCCCAGCAGCCGTTTTGCGATCGGAACAATCCCGCACCAACCGGGACCGAACGTCCATCGTTCGGCTGGGAAGTCAGAGTACTAACCGCACATAGTAGCATGGAAAAGGAACAATAGTATTATTTTTTTTAAAGCTAATAACAATATCAATGTGCGTTTCCTAGTTACCGCGCCAGGATAGCAACACAACGGAACCCATGATACGATCACAATGCATTCGTCGGGGATTTAGAAAAAACGAAAACAATTAAGGAACCACACGTGAGAATTGACATTGCAGTGGATGCGATATGGGCAATGTGTATGGGTGTGTGTTAGTGAGTATACTCATTGTTTCATATATTACGCGTATAAATATTTGTATTTATGTGAATATATTAACGTTCTTGTGAATGGGAGGCGAGGGGACTGCTTTCGCACATCAGTTGGTGTGAGACAGTGTTGTACACTCTCTCCAACTCTTTTCAATATATTCCTTGAGGGAATTGTGAGTGAGGCACTTGTCACGTTGGTACTGTCAAGATAGGGGGCCGAACGATTACCAACTTTCTTTTTGCAGATGATATCGATGTATTGGCGGGTTCAGAAGCAGAACTCCAGGAATGGGTCAGAAGGCTCGATGAAACAGCTCTTGACTGTGGTATAGAGATAAATTCTGGAAAGACAAAATTAATGACCAATTACGCCGAGGGCTTCAACAGCAGGATAAAAGCTAATGGCCAGGAACTCGAAGTGGTTGACCGTTTTAAATATATGGGTTCGATTGTCAGTGATGAAGGATCAAAATGTGAGGTGCTGGCCAGAATAGCACAGACAATAGCCACACTTGCACTGGTTAACAAAATCTGGTAAGATAAACGGTTAGCAATATGCTCGAAAATCAGATTAAAGCGTATATTGGTCCTGTCAATATTCATCTATGCTTGTCAGACATGGACAGTGTTACAGCTGACTTTCAGCGAAGGATACAGGCCTTTGTGATGAGATGTTACCGAAGACTTTTAAACGTCACGTACAAAGATCGAGTTACAAATGACGAAACACGAGATAGAATTACAACAGCAATAGGGCCTTTTGAAGACCTCTTGGCAATTGTCAAAAGAAGGAAACTCGCTTGATTCGGTCACATATCGACATCAAATGATCTTGCAAATACGATCCTGCACGCAAAGGTGCAAGGCAGACGACGAAGAGGCAAAAAGAGGTGGTAGGACAACATAAAAGATACCTATTCATGTTTTTATCGAGACCGACAATAAATCAGTGTTGTCATCAAGATGCGTCATGCTGTTGTGCTAACCAGCCTTCTATGCACATGCGATACTTATACAGTCTTTAGCAGACATGTCATGAAATTCAACATTTTCAACGTGAGCTGTCTCAGCAAGCTGCTCAAGAGCGGTTGGCAGGATAGACTGCCCAACTCTGTAGTCCAGCAGAGTGAGACTTTCTGGCATTCATAGGCTGCTACTGAATGCCTAAATAAAATGAACTGGCTTTGTTGTTCGTATGCCCGATGAGCGCCTCCTTAAGCAACTGTTCTGCAGTAAGCTCATGACAGGTAAGCTCTAGTTGGGGTTTGAGGAAGGAAAAAAAGGGGGGGGGGAGGGAGAAACAGAAAAAACGATACAAAGAACAAAGACTCTCTCTCTCTCTGAAAGTTTTTTTTGAACGGTTTCTTCATGTCGCTAACTGGGAGCTACTTATCCCGAACCGTTCATCCTGGCGCACTGCCATTACACATGATGCTCGCAGAACAAGCGAGCTGCACGAAATGACAGAATGCAAGATGGTCAAATTACTTACTAACGCTGCCCAGTGTGTCCCACGTGCGGTAAAGTTCGTCGTGCTCAAATCATGCTGTACAATCATATACGGACATGTTACACACACCAGTCGGTATGGCACATGATGCTGACAAATTTTATTCGACCGGAAATGTGATTACAATTTATTAAACTTCTAATCGCCCTCGGAAGAGCTGTTGTTTACTTTCGACGGCATCACTTCATCTTCGTTCTAAATGAAGTTTCTGTGGTTCAGATGTGATATTATTATTCCATCTGCTGCATTAGCAGTTCTTGTTATTGCTGTAGCATTGGCTGGATTTTTTATCAAGCGTGAATTGGACGGCACAGAGAACATGGAGCATCATTGCACGTATGTTATTTTTAGTGCCATTTTAATTATTAATTATTAAATTCATACCTTCCTTCGTATTTAAAATCAATCAAATGTGTTAGTCTTCACAAAATGCCTTCATCATAGCAACATCCCAATGTGTTTAAGTCAATGTATAATATATATGCTTTTTTAAAATAATTCACGCACACATCAAGTCACACTTAATTATTCTGCATTTAATTTTTTCAACGCTTCCGACTCCGCCTTGTCTAAAATGTTCGGCCGCAATTTTTTTGCCAAATAGCTTTAGTTTATTATATAATATATATATATATATATATATATATATATATATATATATATATATATATATATATATATATATATATATATATATATATTTAGATAAACATGGTATTTGTTAGTCATTGCGTAGTGCTTTTTCTTTCTCCATATTCTATTCATCCTGAAAAAGGCATTTTGTTACAATTTTACATTGATAACTTAAACTTAAACATTGTGTCACAGTTTATAACAGGTTTGCCTTCTTTCTTAGATCTAATTATATATTCTCTAAGCCATACACTGCATGATTGCAGAATAGAGACAGAATAGGATCTTGATCAGCTCTGTTCCAGTGATTGCTGTTCTCTAGTTCACTGTGTCTTCAGCTCTGCAGTAGTAACTGTACTCATATTATTATTAACTCCTATTTAATTATTTATTATTATGTCTAGTCTACATTTGTTGTCTCCGGTACATTATTAACCTTTCAAATCTTTACATTTTCTTGCAATCGAGATGGGATGAAGCAAATAATTTTGAACTGATTCACCAAAATCAGCCTACTCCAGTGGTTGGGATACTTTACCATCAGCTTTGACAGCCAATTGTATATTTCTTTAAAAGTTAAGCTTTTCTATGTGTTAAAAATATAAATGAAGCGAGATAGGAGTTTTTGTCAGTATGTTTCATCTGACCCTGGCATTAGTCTTATCTTCCATATAAAAATAGTTGCACATCACAAGCATAAGGACGACATCATCAGACTTTCTCACATTTTTGTCCCAATTCATCTGATGCTGTAACTTTTGGGGTTTATGGTAATACATATGTACTAACAATAACAGACACAAAAAACATTCTGCACAAATTACACTACCACCTTCTATCCATTGCAGTGCCCGGTTGTGGCTTTAATACAGAAACGGGTCCGACAAGGAGATCCTATCTCACCTAACCTCTTCTCCGTGTCCTTCCAATTGGTCATCAGTTGTTGTGACAGGGAGTACTTTGTAATCAATGTTGGTAGCAGACGCCTCAGTCCTCTTTGATTTGCAGACGACATAGTGATGATCACAGAGTCAGCCGCAGAAGTCAATCACATGTTATAGATGCTCAACAAACAGAGAAAGAGAGCAGGGCTAGAAATGAATATCTCCAAAACCAAAGTCAACATGCAGAATAATTTAGAACCTGAACTAACAAATCATTGGTGCACAGGCTGGACAACCTTCTTCTCTATCTAAACAGTCTTAGGAGGTTGCTCGGATCAGAACTTCTCTCTTCAACTCGAATGTGCTGTGCTGCTGAAATACATTCACTTGCAAATGCAATGGAGAAAAACTGCGAGTGACCCTGGCCTCTCTTGAGAAACGCATGGACAGCCTTTATCTTTGCAACCAGCGCATGCAGAATCTCCACAATTCAAACCTACTCTAATTGTCATTGCCAATCGATTCTTGTTTTTCTTAGATCAACTGATGCTATGCTTCTAGTCCGGTGATGTTCTCGAGGAGACTGCGTTTCAGGTCTTTACCAGTCCCCCACAGCTTTTCGAGCATGGTCTCTCCCCAAGGCCAGACTGCCTCTCTTTGGTCTGCATAGGCAGGGCAGACCTGCAGAATATGTTTTGGTATTTGCTTGGGCGCTCCACAGTTGCACGTGGCAGTGTCTATGAGACCCACTCTGTAAAAGTGGGCCTTGGGTCTGTAATGTCCCATTCTGAGCCTGAAGATCTTTGTTTGCCCATCTATGCCAAGTTTGTATATCCACTGCAGGACCAGCTCTTTCGCCTGAGACAGTAATCCAACGTTGTATTTTTTTTTTGTGGGAGAGTGATTTTCTATATTGCCATTTGAGTATGCGATGTAGATTCCACTGCCTCTCCTTTTATTGCTCATCGAGGTCGGTCTATCTGTGTACACGTGTGTCCAAGAGTTGCCAGGGTACTGTCTCTTGAGCTCCTGCGGAACATGAATTTTTTGTTCTGATGCTGACTGCTCACTTTTCTTCATTAACCCTGGAGCCTCTAAGATTATTTTGAATCTGTCCTTGCTCCGTGACCAAGGTTCTGGAATGAGTGCTTCACACTTTCGCATATCAGCTTCCAGGATGTCTTGTGTGTTTTCTGTGGATTTCTCTAGCTGGGTGGTTGGCGCTTTTCCTTAGTAGTTTGTTATTTCTTCTCTCTTGGAACTTCTGGTGTAGTGGATGATTAAGTAGCCTCTGTGGTTTTTCATAATGATTAAAGAATTTGTATTATCTCCTTAATTCGAGGGGCTCAATATTTGCTGTTTTTCCAAGCTCTGTAATTGCTTTTCAATGCCCCAAGGGTAATTCTGAGACCCATATTTTGGACTAGGTCTAGTTTTCATTGGCGAGCCATGCAGTTTTTTTTTCAAAGAAGGCAAAATATTTGTTGGCTTCACCCGTTCTGCAGCTATCCTTTGTAGTGTCCCAACTCTGAATTATGATTTTCATTTCAGCCTCTACAATTCTTTGCCAAGTTGTCTTGGGTCAGACTCTCTTTCACCTTCCCTTTGGGGTCCATGCCAAGGCAATGCTGGTGATGGTGTCTGGTTGTTTTCTTAGGACATGACCTATTCAATTCCAGCACCATCCAGTCATGTCTTCTTTATTGTTCCGGGCAAGCAGCTCTCAGTTGGAGAGAATAATAGTTGCCTATCGCAAGCGAAGATGGCAACAGCCTCAGACTTGTGCTGCAGAATGTGTTCTCTTATGGCTGTTAAGACCAATCCTGGAATGGCATACCCTATTGCATTCGGGGCACACATGTGAAGTCATCATGTGTTTTGTATTTTTGGGCAGCATTCTTTTGCTGAGTCTCTGCGATGGCTTTTCTCTTTGCGATTTGCCCACCTTCAGTGATACTAGTGCGCCAGCTGGTACGGTTTTGTGGAAACAACTCCCAGCAGAAGGTGACATCAATATTGAAGTTTTTTAGAGACACTTTCAATGAGTATTTGTAGTGTTTCTTCTGCCAAGATATAAAGATATATATATATATCATTATGAGTATTTAGTATTTTTTAAAAACCCACTCCACAATGAGTAGATAATCTTCCACATTTGTCCCACAAATAAACACATAACAGCCAACAGTTTAAGTAGTGAATCCAAATACGATCATACCACCCAGCGATTCGTGCCGTCTATGCTAGTGCACTAGGTGACTTAGTCACTCTACACCTACCATTAGAAGTAGTTTTTTTTCTATTGATTTATAGTTTCTGCAAGATCAGGCAGCCATATTAATGCTTAACCCTCATTAGTCACCTCTTATAACATGCTTGGCAGGTTACAGTGTTACTAATTCTTTGCTTAACTTTTGGGCCCTGGCTACACATGATAATTAAACACTGTGTAGAGTATTATATTCTAGAAAAATGCTGAAAAAAACTATATCATTGGAGTGAGTTAATTTCTGTATGAAAAATGATTGAACAATTACTCGCTGCTTGGAAATGCAAGGTGTGGCATTGATTATTTTTGTGACTCATGTTTCCATTATACTGCAGTGAAAAGTGAAAAAGATCTATATTTTAGTTTGTCTGCATTCTGTTGTGGATTCAGTTTTAGAGTGGTGAAATTCAGAAAATGCTGAAGGTTAAGAAACGATGGACTATCTGGTTATCATTGTGACAATATGGGATTAATAATATATAGAAAAGATCAAATTCTAGAAGTATCAGTTCTTAGAATGATCAGATATGGAACAAAGTAACAACTACTAGAAATCATGGTTCTTAGAAGGATTAAATAGTCAGAAAATGTAACAATTGCTAGAAGTCTTGATTCATAGAGGGACCAAATATTTTGCGCACAAAATATCCAATTTTTCTTTCTCAGTGTTAGTCCTGAAAAGGACATTTGTGACGTTGTGTTGTAGTTTACACCAACGTTGTGATATCTGCACCTTTCAACTCGAAACATCAGATTTCAGCAACACATTTGTGGAACTGCGTTTGCCTTCCATTTTTTATCCTTAATCTCTTAGCCAGGCTGGATGGTTGCAGCTTATTTCCAGGGCTGCCACTTGGAAGAGGAATACGTTGTGATCAGTTATGGGTCACTGACCCTGGTACAAGCAATCAGCTTTGAGTCACAGACTGCTGTCAGCTCATTCACTGCTTGCATCTTTAACCCAGATTGCTGTATCTGTCCAGTAGTATAGTGTATTTTACTTCATCATCATCAGGTGCCCTGTCGATTGGTGTTGGCAATCATAGACCTCCATCCACTTCTATCATGCGTGTCGTTTACCAACTCCGTTGTTGATTGTTGCCATTCTCAGGCTGTCCAATATCTGCTCTTTCTGCCTTCTTCTGTGTCTCTTTCCTGCTTTCTTTCCCGTTGTTACAACGTGCTCCAAGCCGCCTCTTCTCATAACATGTCCAAAAAGGATGACTGCCTTGATCTGATCCTTGCAATGAGCTGTCTTTGTGTTTGGGCCGCTTTGAGTACTATATCATTTGTTTTCTTTGTAGTCCATGGGATCCGCAGCATTCTTCTGTAAAACCACACATCTTTGATACTTCCAAAAATGTATGCGCTTGCTAGATGATTGTCCATAATTCACTGCCATATGTCAGTACTAATTCCACATAGCATCTAAGGACTCTCTTTCTCAGTTCCAGCAACAAGGTTTTATTGCACATTATTCCTTTCATGGACTAGAATACCGATTTTGGTTTGGCTAATCTGCATTTCATTTCATAATTGCATCTTCCATCTGATGTTATGTATGTGCCCAGGTACTTAAACGTGTTAACTTATCTCAATTTGGTCCCCTTCGCTGTAACTCAGCATTTTGGAGAGGCCAGTGTTTTCTTAGTCATTATCATCACCTCCAATTTCTTTTTAGTTTAAACTGAGGCCTTTGCTGAATCACCGTGTTATCCATTTCCCGACAGTTGGTATTTTACTTATATTTAGTTAATTATTTATTCCTTTTCTCGTCTCCAAACCTTGGACGTCTTGCAAAGAGATCCGAAGAAGAGTCTTGAAGCCTTCTAATTGCGCAGTCAGAGCCGTTAACTTGGAATCCAGTAGTACGACAGAACTACCAACATTGAGGTTGTCCGACAAACACATCTCAAGAGCATCATTCCTATGATGGACCGCCATCGCCTCTCTATCCTTGGTCATGTGACTTACTTCCCCTAGGATGTTACAGCCTGCGAAATCTTGTACCTGGCTGTCTAAATCAAGGGTGGAAAGACCTTGCCCCACACGGATGTGCCCCCAATATCATTTGCATAACTCCTGGCTGTAACAAATTGCCCCCCACCCCATCAGAACTAAATGCTTCAAGGACCTTGGCCATCAATCATTGTCAGAGATGATCAACATGATTGCCCAAGCAGATTATTATTATAGTATTACTTTGGTTTTTAATGTTTCTAATGTCATCCAGCCTTGAATCTTCTTTTATTTAAATCCTAAGCATGATTTAATGGAAATGTTATTTTATTAAGGCATATTTACCTTTGTGATTGTAGATTTGTTATTATATTCTAAGAACTACTCATGGTCCATGAGCTATGGGTTGCACATATATCATGTTAGATTGTCTTTTCTTTTCCAGCATGGCACAAGAGGCTCAAACAAATATGGACCACTTCAAGACAGAGAATCACTCAGCCTTTGTGATGGGCTACACTGGAGAGGTCGGCAAGGTCCTAGTCGAAGAACTGAATCGACTGAAGATTTTCAAAAGAGTTGTTCTGATTGGGCGACGGGAAGTGCCACTTGAGCTTGGCCCAGAATTTGTAAGAGAATTGCCCTAAAATATGTGTTCTTGATTGGAGGATAGGAAATAGTAATGCTAATTTGGAGGATAGATTAGAGAGAAAGTTATTGCGAGGGACAGTCATTAATTAACAAGAATTTTAAAAATAAATTGCATGAAACAACAGAAAATATGATTTCAGGACACAAAATAGCTCTTTAGCAATACTCCATGTAAGGATTGTGACGATCAAGCAGTATCGCATGAGCAATATAGTGTACAACATGGTAGACTTTCACTGTAGAAGAACAACGAGGTGTTATTCATCTTTTGTGGTCAGATGGTATAAAACCTTTGGAAATCTACAGAAGACTGAAGGTTTGATATATGGAGACAGTTGTTTGAGTGTGAGGATGGGTGGAAAGATTTCAAAATGGAAGACAAAACACTATTGATTAACCACAGCGTGGGAGATTGGCAAGTGTAGCAACTGACACAGTGAAACAGCAGATCGACCAGCCAGTCCGTGGCAACAGGCTATAGATTTCAACATCCATGAGTCATGGCGCTGCGTACAAAATTGTCCATGATGACCTGGGTTATAGAAAAGATGGGTCGTAATGCAGCTAACAGCGAGTTAATTCAGGCTGTGCACAATTGATTAGACATCACACCAAAATATATTTTTGTAGAAGCATCCACAAGCTAGTGGACAGGTGGGCAAAATTTGTTGCCAGGCATGGGGCCTATGTAGCAAAATAAGAAACACAAAATTTCTGGTTCGCACTTTTGTAAAAATGCTATTAATAAAATTGGTGTTACATAATGACTGTTCCTCGATAACGTAGGTATTATTTAGTTTCTGTTATGGTGCAGTCACTGAGCCGTTACCTATATGTGTTTTTATTGACTTTAAAACCTTCAGTGCTGCTGCAGCTTAATGAACTTTTACAGTCTTGTTGTCGTTGTTGTTCTTCGGTTGTTTCACTGTACAGTGTGTTGGTAATTGTCGGTAGTGCTTGTAAGAATCTTTTCCTCATGTCCGCAAACGCCTTGCACTCAATGAGTAATTGTCTAACTGTTTCATCAGGCTGAGAGCAATGTTTGCACAAGGGCAGGTGCTGGGGATTAATGCGATTCAATGGGTTAAAAATTGGTAAAACGTTTCAAATATCTGGGATCATTGATCAGTGAAGAGGGATCGAAGCCAGAGGTATAGCACAAACAACAGCGGCGCTGACTCGGCTGAAACCTATATGGCAAGACAAGCGGCTCGCCCTCGGCATAAAAGTTAGACTAATGCACTCTCTGGTGCTATCAATATTTCTGTATGCCTGCGAGACCTGGACCATTACAGCAGATATCCAGGGCAGAATACATGCAATGGAAATGAGGTGCTATAGAAAACTCCTAAATGTTACACGAAAGATCGTGTCACGAACGTAGGAATACGTCAGAGAGTTGAAGACGCTATTGGTCCTTTTGAAGATCTGTTCACAGCTATCAAAAGACGAAAGATGGCCTGGTGCGGGCACGTCGCGAGGTCCAACGGAATTACCAACTCGATACTCTTTGGTTCCATACCGGGACAGAGAGGGCGAGGACATCCAAGGAAGAGATGGGTGGACAACATCACTGAGTGGTCAGGCCTTCGTCCCGGTGAGATACGACAGGCGGCGAAAGACCAGAGAGGGAGGGCGTGGGATTTTGGGAGTGTCTTCATGTGTGCCCCAGCGACCTAATGGGTTACGGGATAAACTGAACTGAACTGAATGGGCTATTGACTGGTGTGTCCTGTTTCGAACTGACGGATAAGACTTTGATCTCTTCTATGTAGTTTATTTATGTTATCATTAATTTTTTGGCTGTGACATTTTGTTAAATACATTGCGACCAGTTGTTCCCATCACCCACCTGTTCATCCAGTTATATTGTTATTCTTAATAATTCGTTTTACTGTGTGGTTACTGCAGGGTGTTTCTAATTGTTGTTTAGAGGATCCTGTTTTAGCCAATCTGTCAGCCCTCTCGTTTTCTGGTAGTCCTGCTATGTCCAGGGATCCATTGCAAGTTGAAATTAATCCTGTGGACAGTTATAATGTTGATGATCACCAAGAATATCTCTTTTTAATGTATGGGGTGTGCTTCAACACCTCCAGAACTGACTTGGTCACTACAAATTACAGTGTCTCTCTTACAGTCTTACTGAGGTGGTGTCCGTAGCAATTTGTTTTGCGTTTTGAATCTGTTAGCCCTATGCACAACCTTCTTTAGTCACTTTTTTGTGACATGCATAAGAGTGCAGTGATATTATTCATTTCTATCTATAAGGGGCCCCAGGATCCGAGCGGATGTTAAAATAATATCTTCTTCATCATTCATTCTCAAACTCTCACTATCAAGCACTGGAAAAGGTTTGTGCGAAGAATGGAATGCGTTGTGTCGTAGTTTACAACTTGACTGTGATATTTACATCTTTTAGTCTGACACATCCGACTTCAGCAGGAATTTTTGGGTTCCGGGTTAGCCTTCCCTTTTCGACCCCTTCTCCTTAGTCAGTCTGCTCTATTGCAGCCCGTTATCAAGTCACGTGGAAGTCTAGAAGGGTCGTGGCAGCTCTGGGTCGCTGACCATGATGACCTCGATTATAGGAAAGTGTGTAGCAGACGGGTCCTAATGCAGGTGACCCTTTCAGCAGTGTTTTCAGCTTGGGAACAGCCAAAAAAATGCAAGTAACCATGTTAGAAAAATAGGGATCCTGGC
The DNA here is from genome assembly GCA_036924085.1 of Ariolimax columbianus. NCBI lineage: Eukaryota > Metazoa > Mollusca > Gastropoda > Stylommatophora > Arionidae > Ariolimax > Ariolimax columbianus. Next base: position 45,122,450 of record JAVGWX010000017.1, read on the forward strand.
AAACCAGATGCATGTCAACCTGCAATTTTCCTTTGCGAGACGGTCAACGACCACTAGAGCTCATGCGCTGCTCAACATCTTGATTACAAAATAATATAATAAAAACCAAAGGTTTGACTGCAAACTTACTTATACTGCTATGAAAAGGACAGTAAATTTGTTTGTGTTTTGGACATCCTTAGGTGCAGAAGGTGGTTGATTTTGAAAACATTGATGAGTACAAACATGCCTTCAAGGATCTTGATGTGGGATTCTGCTGTCTGGGCACGACCAGGGCAAAATCTGGAGTGGTAAGTTCTGCACAGTTCATATTCTTTTGTAGAAAGATCTCCTTCTTCTTCAAAGCTTGAAGCCAGGATGACCTTTTGGGCGGTTTTTTTCAGCTTGAGGAATATCCACAAGTCGAAAGTAGCTATGTCAGGAAAGTTGGAAGCCTGAGGAACCAGATGCATGTTGTGTTTGACCAAGAAAGTCTGAATCAGATACGTAGGATGGACGAGTGCATTTTCATGACGTAGCTGCAAAATTTCCATTTCCGTATGTTCTGTCATTTACATTGCATAGCATTACAAAGGCAGCAGATGACCTTCAGGCAGTAGTTTTTGTTAATGTTTTGGCTTTGTGGTGCGTACTCGTTAGGTACAACCCCACAAAAGTAAAAGAAAATAGGCAACAAGACTTTGACATTGCTACTCACCTGCTTTGCTTCTTTTGGCCTCGAGAATGATGAATGTCTTCACTGTGATGACTGCACTTTGATTTCAAAATTATACCCATAAACCCACATCTCATCACCAGTGATTTGGTGTTCAGGAAGTTGGGAGTTGCCGCCGTTTGCACAGTCAAAGTGCAACAGAATCTGCCATGCCTTGATTGGACTTTGCAATCAAATGAGATTGCATCTGGCAGCAAAAGTCTGAACCTGTTACCATCTTTTCTTGTAATGGGCATCTGTTATTGATTTCCTTTATTACTCTAATAGTGATGTATCAACCCAGGTACCACTCTGGTACCTGGTATCTCGAGTGGTCAGCCAAGGTTTTTGTGTCTGACAGGGACAAGAATAGCAATACTGCATCACAGAGAGCATCTTGTAAGAAGCGGCTAACTGTGTGACATGGCATAATACCGGCCATGATTAGATGGTTTGTTTGGAGCAGCATAGATGGCACTTAATAGGCTACGGGTCTACTTTGCTCTAGTGTTTGAGTCTATTGAGATGGACTCGCACATCGGGTAACTGCCCTTCGTAAGCGCTTGTCCCAACGCAGCGGAGTATAATATTAGTATTACGCTACTCGAGCCTAGCCCGCTAAGCAGGAAACTCTTCTCCCCGCTACATCCAGCTCATACCAGAGCTGGGACCTGCACAGGGGCATCTGCCCCTGTAGAAGTACAGGTTAAGTAAGACTAAGAACCACTCTGGTGTGGATGATGCTACTACTACCAAAAAGGAAAACAAATAACGATATTGATTCGGAGAACTGGTCATTGCAGACTCAAATATAATCGATTCTCTAGTTTGCCTTGTATTATATTTCTTTTCCATCTCTCTGACTTATTTAGGCTGTTATTGTTGTTGTTTGCCTACAATGAGTATGTTTACTCTTTTGTAGCAGGTAGCAGTAGATTTCCTTACATCCTGAGCCATGCTGATGAAGGTGGGTCGGTGTCCTCCAGCCTATTGTGCTATGTTTGGCTTCATCTGCGTGTCGCTCACTACTACAGGGATTACACTGATTCCCACCTTGTTAGCCAGACTGTCAGGAGACAGCCTGTTTCCAGGGAGACCTGCATGGAAGTGGAGTCTTGGTCGGTATATTCACCTGATCCTGACTGCAGTAACCACACAGTAAAACGAGTTATTAAGGGCGGTACACAGGGGGGGGATCTGGGTGGGCGGCGGGAACAGTGGACCGTTGTGTGTTTGGCGAGGTGTCGCAGCCAAAAAGTGGAGATAACATGAGTGAACTACATGGGGGAGATCGGGGTCTCATCTTTTGGTTCAGAGCGGGAAGAGTCGAAGTAGATGGCCGCTTGGGCCGCATCGGTTCCCGGCGCCTGCCCTTGTGTGGATGTTGCTCTCATTCTGGTGGGGCGGTTCGACATCTGCTCATTGGGTGTGGGACACTTGCGAAGCGGGCGCTGCCGGCGGTTGCTAACACACTGTGTGGAACAACGGCTCAACTGAAGGGGACCTGTGTATATTAGAATGGCATTGGGCTGCTAAGAGCAGCTCAGCAGCTATGGGATAATAACAACAACATTCTGATTAACATAACCTGAACAGTATGTTTTGCCTGACCAGATGTTAGTCTCACCTCTCTAGGCCATTGTTAAGGGCCTTCCAGACTTCAATCACTTTTGTTTAGATTTGGTTTCCCAAAATAGATTTCTGTTTCGCAGCACGGCTTCATCCGAGTGGATCATGACTACGTCCTGATGTCAGCAGAAGTGGCCAAGTCTGAAGGCTGTAAACACTTTTCACTTGTCTCCTCCCAAGGAGCAGACAAGAATAGCACCTTTTTATATCCACGCACAAAGGTAAGTTTACAGTAATGAATCCAACAATTACCTCATGTACAAGGTGAATATAGTCGTACAGTAAACCCCTTCCTATAAGTTTGTTGTTTTGAATGCTCACAAAAAGTAGGTTTACTCTTTTGTGCGCCCTGAAAAGGACGTTAAGTGGCAGGTTGCAGTAACTTTCCTCACATCCCGAGTATACTGATGAAGGTGGACTGGGGACCTCCAAGCATTTTTGCTATGCCTAGCTTCTTCTGCGTGTCACTCACCACTATGGGGATCACTTCGATCTCTTGCCCTGTTAGCCAGGCTGACATGAAAACAGACCGTTTCCAGGGAGGGCTACTAGGAAGCTGAGGTGCGGAACTTGGCTAGTATCTTTTGCCTGACCTGACGTTAGTCTTCCACCCCCTCCTATAAGGTAGGAACACTTAACAAATTTTGTGGTAGCCAACTGGGTTTGAAAGAAAGCTCTAGAAACTGTGTGGTCCAACAGGGGCCAAATATGCAGCAGTGAATGAGCTGACAGCAGCCAGAGCAGTAGCTTTACTCACATCCCGTGGGCTGATGAAGGTGGGACTGTTGTCCTCATGGCGGTTGTGCTATGCTTAACTTTATATGTGTATCACTTTCAACTATGGGGATCATGTCGATCCCCACCTCGTTAGCCAGGATGCCATTGAATATTCAGTTTCCAGTGAGAACTACATGGAAGTGAGGTGGGGGCCTTGGTCAGTATATTTTGCTTGACATTGTCTGATCAGTATGTTTTGTTTGACATTGTCTGATCAGTATGTTTTGTTTGACATCGTCTGATCAGTATGGTTTGCTTGACCAGAGGTTAATCTACTCTCCCCACCAGACCAACTAAAACTCATACACTAGTCCAGAGGTAGCCAAACTATGGCCCACAGGCCAGATCCGGCCTGCCAACCAGTTTTTACCAGCATGCCAACCAGTTTTGGACCGGCCTCTTATTGTTGATTGAAAATTACTGTATACTCCGCTAAACAAATATTACAAAATAGCACGCACAGGCATCAGAAACAAAACCAAAATGAACGATTACCATCTCCCCACCTTCCACAACACCACAAACTCTCTCTCTCTCTCTCTCTCTCTCTCTCTCTCTCTCTCTCTCTCTATCTTTCTCACTCTCTTTCTCTGTCTCTCTCTCTCGCTCCCTCTCTCTCTCTCGCCCCCCCCCCCCCCTTCTCTCTCTCTCTCATACCAATTGAGCTCTACTAGATAGTGCCGGCAAAATGGAAATGATAACGTCAAATCTCTGATCGTGGACAGGTGAAGACAGTGTCGGTACATATTTGGATAATGAGAAACTTAAAGCAGTGACATATCTTTTCTGCGATCGGAAGTCTGAGATCAATTGATGTTGCTTTGTCTTTAGCATTGATATGGGAAAGTGATCGTGGGGGTGTATGGTAGGTACATTTCTATAGGAAGGAGTTGGGGTGCACAGTTAGCAGCCTTGTGTAGTGTGTTAGGTATAAATCAGCCAATAACACTTCTGGCTTGTAGCTGTTGTGCACGTTTTCATGTATAAGAGTTTACATTTGTAAAAATGTTTTTCTAAGTATAGAGTAGTTTGCGGTTGCTTTCTTTTAGTGGTTCATTATATATGTGAAACTAAATCCCAGAACGTTATTTTTTAAAGAGGTTATTAGTCTGGCCCTTTGGTCATACCCTTTACCATAGTCTGGTCCTCTGATGTTACCTTTTACCATAGTCTGGCCCTCTGGTGTTACCCTTTACCATAGTCTGGCCCTCTGGCGTTACCCTTTACCATAGTCTGACCCTCTGGTGTTACCCTTTACCATAGTCTGGCCCTCTGGTGTTACCCTTTACCATAGTCTGGCCCTCTGGTGTTACCCTTTACCATAGTCTGGCCCTTTGGTCATACCCTTTACCATAGTCTGGCCCTCTGGTGTTACCCTTTACCATAATCTGGCCCTCTGGTGTTACCCTTTACCATAATCTGGCCCTCTGGTGTTACCCTTTACCATAATCTGGCCCTCTGGTGTTACCCTTTACCATAGTCTGGCCCTCTGGTGTTACCCTTTACCATAATCTGGTTGTAGCTTGGCCACCACTGCACTAGACCAAACAAACCCATACACCAGACCATCCAAAACCCATACAGTAGACTAACGTATACACCAAATCAATTATAATCCAAACACCATATGGAACTTAAACCCATAAACCAGATAATTCCATTTTCTTCTTAACCTTCTTTATTATCTTCTTCATTACTACCAACTTCTTCATCCTTTCTTCAACTTCTTTCTATTTGCATTCTATTCATATACTGTGTTTCTTCTAGAATTGAAAGATTTTCAAATATTTGAAAGTATCCTAAACTGACCTGAACATTTGTTGTTCCTTGGTTTAGCTAGTGGAAGATGTGTTTTTCTTATCTAGGGTCAAGTAGAAGAAGCTCTAAAAGTCATGCACTTTGGTCGACTCACAATATACAGACCTGGGTAAGTTAACACACAATTCACTCTTTTTTACAGTACTCATATGGATATAAAGACTCCACAGTCCAATAAGAACTTTACTAGGAGAGACACCATGAACATCTAACTATTGCTGCCTTGTAGGTGGGCTGGGAACAGTCAAACGCTAGGGATGCGACCGCAAACAAATGCTCGTTGAAGACAGATATGCTAACCCAGAGAGCAAAACACAATGCATGGCAGCTCATCTCACAAAGACAAGAACATCAGAAATGACTATGTTAGAGCCATTGATACAACAAGGATGTGTGCTATCCCCTCTTTTATTCATCATCTATATGGATAAAAATCACTCAAATAGGCAATCACCATAAGGAATCGCTACAAGAATTGATTTTCGATTAATTTTTTTTGCAACAGAGAGGAGGATTTACGTCAACACCTTACCTGTCTCGACTCAGCCTTCATAAAGTATGACATGAAGATCAAAAGTCACAAGACAGAAACTATAACAATTAACCATCAACTGACACAGTACAGTTTCCACACCAGTGACAAAACCATAAAATCAAGTTTAGGTACCTGAGAAGTGTCTTCGCTTGCAATGGCAGATTGGACAGAGAGAGGCAGAAAATAGAATTCAAAAGGCAAAATATGTGCACTACCAGCTGGCACTGATACTGAAACAACCAAGTGTCACTATGTTCACTAAACAGACGCTGATAAACACGCTGATCGTCTCTACAGTCAGGCGCAAACGTAAGATCGGGAACTGTGAGATTCACTGGGTACGAACTGCAGCAGCAAAGATAGCAGAATAGATTATGAATAGAGGTGATCGAAGAAACATACCAAAAGTCCAACATGTTGGCAGCACAAGCCTCTCAGCGACACTGCAAGGCAGGAGCAGTAGGATGAAATAGGAAAGAAGAGAAATTGATGTAAGTGTTGGATGGAGGATAAGACAGAAGAAGAAACGCAAACCACCAAAAGAACTGCATGAGAACGACGTTCTAACTACTCTTTTATATCTGGGTACACTTAAGTCTGGGAAACATACTCTGTCAGTTTTTCTGTACCCCTCTTGCACATCTTTTTTGCTTTTTGTTCTGCTTATGCCTTTCAGCGTTAGGTTACAAAGAGGTTTCTTGGCTAGGCCCTAGTATGTGCTTCGTACATGGGGAGCTTTAGGGATGATGAGGCTAACGTCTGGTAAGGCAAAACACACTGATCAGTCAATGTTAGCCAGGGTCAGGAGAAATATACTGACCAAGACCCTCATCTGACCTCCCCATTAGTCGTCCTGGAAATAGGTTGAGGACAACAGTCTGGCTAACAAGGTGAGGTTTGATGTGATCCCCATAGTAGTGAGTGACATGCAGATGAAGCCAAGCATAGCACAACCGCCTGGAGGACCTCGGTCCACCTTCATCAGCCTGCTTGGGATGTGAGGAAAACTGCGACAACCTGTCGCTTAATGCCATTTCAGGGCGCACAAAAAAGTAACCTACTCATTGTGGGCATTCACAAACAACAACAACAACAACATGGGGAGCTTTATTATTTCTGCTATCCATCTTTTGCATGGTCGGCCCTTGGTTTTGTATCTGTTGTACCTGCATAGCATTGCTTTCTGAGGGATACTATCTGGTTTTTGATGTATCATTTGGCCGAACCATTTAGTTTGCTGTCTCTGGGAGGGGTTTGCTGTCTAGCACTGGTGTTGTAGTTACTTGTCTCCTAATATCTTCGTTTGTAATTATGTCCATTCTTTTTACTCCAAGCATTCTGCACAGGAATTTCATCTCTGTTGTTATGATGTTTCTTTTATCTTTGTTTGTTAATGTCCAATTCTGGCACTGATAGAACAATGTAAGTAGGCATGTTGTGTTGTATAGAATTATTTTAGTGTCCCTTGTCACGTACTTACAAAGTAATATCTGGAACATTCGCCCAATAATTTGACTTGCTTTATTATATCTGTTTTGAATTGTTTTCCCTAGCACGTAAAATGTTTCAACTGTCCTACTTGTTCTTTTTGTATGAATATTGTTTTTTCTTTACTTACAATCGTCATAACTTCTGTTTACACTATCTTTATTTTGATACTGTAATTCATACACACCTCATTAAGATTGTTGATTTTTAACTATTATGTTTTAATTTATTTTATTTGTTAAATCTTCATTTTTTTTAAAGATAAAATCAAGTTACAATATTGAGACTGCAAATGCAAACAGGCGACTGCAGATTGAAAAACCAACTGTTCAACAAATTAAAAATTTGGCACACAGACATGTGTAGCAGAGTCCAGGTTTTCACTGGGGTTACTCTATCTGGAATGTTACCACACCCATCCACATCATTCACGACCACACACAGCAAATAACATAGCACACAACAGGTGGCATATTTATTATATCATACTCATACAACAACTATTAAAGTGAGTGCAATGTGATTACAAACAACACAAGAAATACAACTTATCTAAATAGATACACAGTTTAAAAGCATAAGCTATTGATGCTGCTCCCAACTAATCCAACCCAGTTCTAGCCGCACACTCCCCTCCCCTTCCCCTTATCTGCACCCTCAACACACTCTCAAAAAACTTGTCCTCACGTTTGTATTCTGTGACACTCAGATCCCCTCAGGCGGGTGATTTGGACATTATACATTCAATCTATTCAACGTATACTCACATATGATCACACCCTCAATCGATTTGCGCATACACACGCTCTGGAACATACATCGTTCCCTCTGTGTCTACACACACCACGCACATTCAGATTACCTCTAGACACAGGGCGCCCAACACACACCTTATAGAGCAACTGGCCAAGACTCAAAGGCGTATGCTGGTTGAGCCATCCTGTTCTATCTCAGTTGAGTTCAGTTCATCCCGTAACCCATCAGGTCGTTGGGGCACACATGAAGACACTCCCAAAATCCCAAGCCATCCCTCTCTGTCTGTCGCCGCCTGTCGTATCTCACCGGGACGAAGGCCTGACCACTCAGTGATGTTGTCCACCCATCTCTTCCTTGGACGTCCTCGCCATCTCTGTCCCGGTACGGAACCAAAGAGTATCGAGTTGGTAATCCCGTTGGACCTCGCGACCTGCCCGCACCAGGCCATCTTTCGTCTTTTGATAGCTGTGAACAGATCTTCAAAAGGACCAATAACGTCTTCAACTCTCTGATGGATTTCTACATTCGTGACACGATCTTTATATGTAACATTTAGGAATTTTCTATAGCACCTCATTTCCATTGCATGTATCCTGCCCTGGATATCTGCTGTAATGGTCCAGGTCTCGCAGGCATACAGAAATATTGATAGCACCAAAGAGCGCATTAGTCTATGGGCGAGTCGCTTGTCTTGCCATATAGGTTTCAGCCTAGTCAGCGCCGCTGTTGTTTGTGCTATTCTTGCAATTACCTCTGGCTTCGATCCCTCTTCACTGATCCCAGATATTTGAAACGTTTTACCACCTCAAGTTCCTGCCCATTTGCCTCTATTCTATCTCACACATTCGTAAAATAGCCTATGAATCACTCTTCTATTAAGTCGGTGAGCTAAACAGACGCCTAGCTAAATTCTGTCTCTCTCTCTCTCTCTCTCTGTCTCTCCATGGCCAGTCTACTTGAGTTAAACTTTGTCTAGTATTATATAGTCTCAAGCAGTATCAGAGCTGTCCAATGGATCTCTGGGGGAGGGGGGATGGATCTACCTCCATTTAGTAGTTATTGGAACGACTCATTCTGCATTCCTGTTACTCAAAATGTTGCAGCAAGCTCTGCTGGCCTGTCTGTCTGTCACTAATCCCACACTACCCAAATTGGAACGCCAGAGTGGTCAACACCTAGCGTCTACCTGCACCAAACACATTCTTTCCCCCAACCTCCGTTATCCTTTGTTGACTTAGTATCGAGACATTGAGTGACATTGATGTAGTGTCCAGACAGAGAGTGACTTTGGCACACATTCAGGTACCTTGGTTCTCAGAGTCGCCGACCACATCATCCCTGCCCTAAACGCTCATGCTGGGGCTTGAACTATTACACATGCGCCCATGTGGAGAGAACAAACAAATGGTAAAACATGTTTTCAGGTCTGCCGGTTCCACAGGAGGAGCACAGTAAGAACATTGCCCTACCAAATCCAACTGCAAGATAAACTGTATGGTGGATAGAAAACGCCAGAGACAGACCACCAAGATTTTGAGACATAGTTATTTGATAGCGATAGATGAAGAAGAAGAAATACATTTTTCAGCCAGACATGTTTCTTTTTGGTATATATTAGACCATTTTAAAATTATAATAAGTTTTACCATTATTGCTTTTGAATTTTTCTGACACGATTTTCTAATATTTGTTCTTTTTATATATCCATTGCAAAGTTTTTAAAAATAATTTGTATGTATATTTTATCTTAGTGGGAGGGGTTTCATATAATTTTTTATATTTATTTTTTCTTAGAGGATTTTCATATAATTTGTATGTATATTTTTGACCAAAAGTAAGTTGGTTTTTATATAATTTTGAATGTGTATATTTCTCTTAGGAAGTTTTCATATTATTGTTCTGTATATATTTCTCTTACATAGTTTTCATATAATTTGTCTCTTCCAGGGTTTTCAAATGATTTTGATGTGTGCTTGTCTTTTTGAGGTTTTTATTTCATTTCTGTGTAATTCAATTGCAGTGTCTTACTGTGCGATCGTGAAGAAAGCAGACCAATGGAGGCCGCATTTCGTACACTCCTGAAACCAGTATCCTACTTTTTCCCAACTGCAATATCTACCCCAGTGAGAGTTGTTGCCTTGTCCATGATCAACAATGCAGTGGCTCCTCCTGGCAGCAGTTCAGCATTTGAGCTTTATGATAATAAAGCTATTCACCAGATTTCTGGAATTTCCAGAGGCTGCAACATAAAACGAAGTCAATCTGCGCCAGAAAGCACAAAGACGAAGTAGATGTGCCCTTACATGGCCAATTCGATAAAGTGTCATGTGTTTCGTTTCCTGGTTACATTAATTACATTCACTTTTGCTTGTGTGAAATGTTTGACATTCCTTTCTGTATTATTTTATCAAATCATGAAACTATAAAATACAGATGTCCGTTAGATTTAACTGGATATTTACCATTATCCATATTGTTTAGTACTAGATCCATTTTGGGACCATGACTGTAGTTGGTAGGTAGGTATGTAGTCAGGTATGTTGGTAGCCTGATTAGTAGTGTGGGCCTGTCGCACCTACAGGATGTGACCACTATGAATGGCTGAGTCCCATGATGCGTGCAGTGATGATGATATCTTTCTGATTTGACCCAGTTAGGTATTGCGAGAACTACCATGGGGTCAGGAACATGAGGAAGAGAATCACTTTCCATTTATCCATGATGTCCATGGCCTGCTTTAAGAGATGGTGGATGGGACATGCTAGGCAAGGCATGCCACGAGTCCAAATAGGGGCAGACAGTAACAGTACTTTCGAAACCTATCCATCAGGTGACTTTGTCGTTTGTGATCCAGTCATAACAGAGGATTATAAGAATGCTTATGTGGAAGGCTTCAATGAGCCTCTGATCACGCTGCAGAACAGAGTAGCTGTTGTTGGCCAGCTTGCATAACAAATTTGTCAAAGCATTTAAATATTCTTGTATTAGTGGTTTATTTTAGCACTTTGCTTTACATGGTGAGGTTGTCGCCTGAATGTGCACCCCTACTTTTCCTCCTTTTACAGCACTCATAATAGCATAAGTTAAGTAAGTGGAGCATGTAGCCTAGTCGACAGTGTGCCTGCTTGCTAGACTCAATGTGCCAGGGTTAGAGTTCACGGATGGATAGAAAAAATTCAGGGCCGTGGTTCGTGCCCGTTACGGCCATATCTCCAGTCTACCCAACTGTAAATGGGTACCTGACAGTAAAAACAGCAAAGAAGGAAACTGGCCACCCCATCTCACATAGGATGTGGCTTAATACATGAAGGGTTATCTTCATCCCTGACGGCAGTTGTTGCCATGAGACTGGCCTTTACATTTAAAGTACACAATGTGGTCAGCTACATGCTGGCCGCCTTTACTTCCCGGATTACTCTGGTATCCAATGTTAGGCTGGGTCGATCCCTGGAGATGTTTTTGCAATCTAACAAATTGAGCACCAATTGGGGATCTAACCCAGATTGCTTGGCTGGAAAGTCAGTGCACTAACCACTGCACTACCGCAACTCCGTAGTAGCGTGCAGTGGTCCTATTATTTCTTCCCTATCAAAAGGCTCACAGAATCCATATGGAAGATATTGTAAAAAGATAACTGAATTGTGAAATTGTATAGCTATATTGAGGAGTAGCTTGGACTTCTGCCTTTGACCATGAGTACATGCATTCAAATCCTCAGTAAGACATGTCTTTTCTACAACAAATAAAATAAAAACCTAGTCTGTACAGTATGGGGTGACTGTCTGTACATGGGGCCTTTATTTCTCAGCTCTACAATTCCTCCTAGTGGATCAATAATGGGAAAAAACAATGCATTGGCTTTTAAAAAATAAAATAGCTAATCCGTGAAAAAAGATATGTGCTTTTTTTATGAATAAAATCGTGTTTTCAAATTTGGTACAAGTAATTTCAAAATTGGTAACAACTTAAATATTAAAAATAGTATGTTTAGGTGGCAGTGGCCCATCATGTTGAATGACCAAGTCCCAGGGGGCCGCATTTTGTTGAAGACAGGGCAATCTATTTCAGCCAGATGGGCTGTGACTTGCTGGGGGAAGCGGATCATATGACTGAAGAGGAAGAGATGGCAGCAGTCTATCAGCGAGGCAATGCCTGTGAACTGAGAGCACTGAACTACCTCGCTGTTGGAAATCAGATCGTACGTCTCTGGTTGCCCTCAAGACGCCGTGGGTCCCAGTGAAGTAGTGTCCAGGACTTGGAGCTGTACAGGAGAGTACGAACGACACAAGAGGTCACCAGGAAAAACCTTGGCTGGGATTAGACTCTGCAGAGAGAGTGCTTAGATGAGGCCGCCAAATCACTCCTCCTTTCTAGTGACTTCGTGCCTGCTGCATGTGTCAGAGGACTTTCTGCTGCTCAGGTAATTCTTGTTGGCTGCATCAAGGTTATAAGATTTTGGTAATGATCAACGTAGGTATATTTAAAATAAACTGTACATTTAAAGTAACTACTTGATATACTGTAGAAAAAGCTGGTGGTCGAGCACTTTGGGTACCTGTCACTAGACCAAAGCGTCGCTGGTTCAAAACCTCAGTGCATTATATTTATGGTCATTTATTATTGGCTATCACATATAGGGGGTAGAGAGGTTAGAGAGTTTGCAAAATTGACTAGGCACATGACCTGGTAGACTCACTTTTATATCTACCTAGCTTTGTACAGAAATGCCAGACAGTAAGGGCACCTACAGGGCACCATGCCTCACAAAAACCTGAGACTTCATAAAATAATCTTAACATTTCATCCGCAATGCCAATATCTGCTAAAGGACTTCTTTTGACACATATATCAAGATTTATATATAACATAATTACGCAAGTATATGTAGTGATGTGCGCACGATCAATGTTCTTCACCGGCTGTACAATGCTAAATGTGAAGGAAGTGAAATATAGCACAATATTTTGTATTTTAGTTTCTCTTGTGCCAAATTATTGGCTGATTTTGTGATACACAAATATGTTTTAATTGTGTTGATACAGTAGTACCCCGATCTATGGTGCTGACGCCTACAGTGCTCAGATCTATGGTGCTCCAATCTACAGCACTTTGCTACACCAGTCTCTCTATTTTGCCTTCTATCACTCAGGGGAGCATAGACCATCAACCAACCCCCATCAAGCAGCTCTGTGCTGTGCAATCTTTTCCACTTCCTTCCAGCTTTTTCCTGTTTTCTTTACTTCCGCCTCCAGATCTCGTCTCCGTGTATTCCTTGGTCTCATTAACTGGGGGTTCCTTGACAGGGATTTCCTGGTGATACTGGTCTGGGACTTTCTTAATGTATGACCCATCTATCTCCACTTTCTTCCTAAAATATCCTGTTTCAATTACCTCATCCCGCTCTCTCCCACAGTCTGTCATTTGTAACTTTGTCAAACTATTTTATACAGAGAATCTTTCTCAGGCATCTGTTGACAAAACCCTGCAGTTTCCTGTCATTGCCTTTGGTCATCCTCCAGGTTTCCGCTCCATACAGTAGGACTGGCTTCACATTTGAATTAAAAATTCTTATTTTTGTCTTCATTCTGATTTTTTGGGAGTTCCATTTGGGTTGGAACATTCCGAATGCAACTCTTGCTTTTTGTATCCTTGTTTTTAAATCCTTGTCTGTCCCTCCTTCATTATTGATGATACTTCCTAGGTATGTAAATACCTCTACCTTTTTCAGTGGCTTTCTTCTCAGTCTGATTGGTTCTGTGTTTGCTGCATTTACCCTAATTATTTTTGTCTTTTCCTCAAACTGACTTGTTTAGAGGTATAATCCAGTCTATTTTCATTTCTTTCATTTGTTGTTATTTTCATAATCCAGTCCACTGTCACGATGAACAGGAAAGCCGACAGTGGACAACCCTGTCGTACCCCAATTTACTTTTGAATGGCTCTGTGAGTTCTCCTTCATTGCTACACCACTACTTAACCTTCTGAGTCCCAGTTTACAAAATTACGTCTATTTCCTATATCTGCATAATTTTTTGGCACGTCATGTCCTGATGTGGTTGTTGATTTTGAGAACCTATAATTTTTATTTTTTATTTACAATTTTTATTTTTTATTTAAAATGTTTTTTAAAAATGTGGGTGTTTAAAGACTTATATCAATAAAGAACTTGATAGTGTTATTATTGTTATTGTATGTATATTAAATACTAAGCTATGAAGTTAAATACTAAGCTATGAAGTTAAATACTAAGCTATAAATGGGAACACTAAGGTACAAAGTTAAATACTAAACTATCTATGGGAACACTAACTACAAAGTTAAATACAAAGGTACAAAGTTAAATACTAAGCTACAAAGTTAAATACTAAGCTACGAATGGGAACACTAACTACAAAGTTAAATACAAAGGTACAAAGTTAAATACTAAGCTACCAATGGGAACACTAAGCTACAAAGTTAAATACTAAACTACGAATGGGAATACTAAACTACGAATGGGAACACTAAGGTACAAAGTTAAATACTAAACTATCTATGGGAACACTAATCTACAAAGTTAAATACTAAACTATCTATGGGAACACTAATCTACAAAGTTAAATACTAAGCTACGAATGGGAACACTAAACTACAAAGTTAAATACTAAACTACGAATGGGAATACTAAACTACGAATGGGAACACTAAGCTACAAAGTTAAATACTAAGCTACCAATGGGAACACTAAACTACAAAGTTAAATACTAAACTACGAATGGGAATACTAAACTACGAATGGGAACACTAAGCTACAAAGTTAAATGTTAAGCTTGAAAGTTAAATACTAAACTATAAAGTTAAATACTAAGCTATAAAGTTAAATACTAAGCTACGAATGGGAATACTAAACTACAAAGTTAAATACTAAACTACGAATGGGAATACTAAACTACGAATGGGAACACTAAGCTACAAAGTTAAATACTAAGCTACCAATGGGAACACTAAACTACAAAGTTAAATACTAAACTATGAATGGGAATACTAAACTACGAATGGGAACACTAAGCTACAAAGTTAAATGTTAAGCTTGAAAGTTAAATACTAAACTATAAAGTTAAATACTAAGCTATAAAGTTAAATACTAAGCTACGAATGGGAATACTAAACTACAAAGTTAAATACTAAACTACGAATGGGAATACTAAACTACGAATGGGAACACTAAGCTACAAAGTTAAATACTAAGCTACCAATGGGAACACTAAACTACAAAGTTAAATACTAAACTATGAATGGGAATACTAAACTACGAATGGGAACACTAAGCTACAAAGTTAAATGTTAAGCTTGAAAGTCAAATACTAAACTATAAAGTTAAATACTAAGCTACAAAGTTAAATACTAAGCTACGAATGGGAACACTATGCTACAAAGTTAAATACTAAGCTACGAATGGAAACACTAAGCTACAAAGTTAAATACTAAGCTACAAAGTTAAATACTAAGCTACGAATGGGAACACTAAGCTACAAAGTTAAATACTAATATACGAATGGGAACACTAACTACAAAGTTAAATACAAAGGTACAAAGTTAAATACTAAGCTACAAAGTTAAATACTAAGCTACGAATGGGAACACTAACTACAAAGTTAAATACAAAGGTACAAAGTTAAATACTAAGCTACAAAGGTAAATACTAAGATATGAATGTGAACACTAACTACAATGTTAAATGCTAAGCTTCAAAGTTAAATACTAAGCTATGAATGACAACTCTAAGCTACAAAGTTAAATACTAAACTACAAATGAAAACACTAAGCTACAAAGGTAAATCATAAGCTACAAATGGGAACACTAAGCTAGAATATTAAATACTAAGCTATGAATACGAACACTAAGCTACAAATTTACATACTAAGCTATGAATATGAACACTAAGCTACAAAGTTAAATACTAAGCTATGAATATGAACACTAAGATACTAAGCTATGAATATGAACACTAAGCTACAAATTTACATACTAAGCTATGAATGTAAAAACTAAGATACAAAGTTAAATACTAAGTTACCAATGGGAACACTAAGCTACAAAGTTAAATAATAAGCTATGAATGAGAACACTAAGCTGCAAATTTAAATATTAAGCAACAAAGTTAAATACTGGGCTACAAAGTTTAATACTAAAATACGAATGGGAACACTAAGCTATAAAGTTACATACTAAGTTACAAAGCTAAATACTAAGCTACAAATTGGAACACTAACCTAGAAAATGAAATACTTAGCTACAATGTTAAATACTAAGTTACAATGTTAAATACTATGCTACGAAGTTAAATACTATGCTACAAAGTTAAATACTAAACTACCAATGGGAACACTGAGCTACAAAGTTAAATACTAAACTTATGAATGGGAACACTAAGCTACAAAGTCAAATACTAAACTACGAATGGGAACACTAAGCTACAATGTTAAATACTAAGCTATGAATATGAACACTAAGCTACAAATTTACATACTAAGCTATGAATGAGAACACTAAGCTACAAAATTAAATACTAAGCTACAAATGGGAACACAAAGCTACAAATTTAAATACTAAGCTACAAAGTTAAATACAAAGCTATGAATGGGATCACAAAGCTACAAGGTTAAATACTAAGCTACCAATGTGAAAACTAAGCTACAAGGTTAAATACTAAGCTACCAATGGGAACACTAAGCTACAAAGTTAAATACTAAGCTATGAATATGAACACTAAGCTAAAAATTTAAATACTGAGCTATGAAAGGGAACGCTAAGCTAAAAAGTTAAATATTAAGTTACAAAGTTAATTACTAAAATACGAATGGGAACACAGCTACAAAGTTACACGCTAAGTTACAAAGCTAAATACTAAACTACAAAGTTAAATACTAAGCTACAAATTGGAACACTAACCTACACAATTAAATACTTAGCTACAATGTTAAATACTAAGCTACAAAGTTAAATACTAAGCTATGAATGGGAAAACTAAGCTACTAAGTTAAATACTAAACTACAAATGGGAACACTAAGCTACAAAGTTAAATCATGAGCTACGAATGGGAACACTAAGCTACAAAGTTAAATTCTAACCTACAAAGTAAAATACTAAACTACGAATGGGAACACTAAGCTACAAAGTTAAATACTAAACTTCAAATGGGAACACTAAGCTACAAAGTTAAATACTAAGCTATAAATGGGAACACTAAGCTACAAAGTTAAATACTAACCTACAAAGTCAAATACTAAACTACAAATGGGAACACTAAGCTACAAAGTTAAATATAATAGCTGTACATCGTTGTCGATGAGGACCGCCGACATCATCCTTGTCACAGATTTCCTTGTTGGGTGTGGCTGCGCATGTGGCTGAACAGGCCAATGCAAGCACGAAAACATCTGCTACATATCGGGCACACGAGGTTTGTAGAAGGGGATGGTGTTCCCGCTGCTCGGGATTTCCGCGTCTCGCGTCTGTTCTGGGCTTTCACAACACGGTCATCTTCACCGGCGGCTACAACCGATTTGACTGCGCTTCTCCAGTCAGATCTGTTTTTCGCAAGACATTCCCAGGTGTCGATGTCTATCTGGCAACTTTTTAGTGAGTCCTTCAGACCGTCTTTAAAACGTTTCTTTGGGCGCCCTCTCTCGCGCCATCCCTCTCTCAGCTCGCCGTAGAGAAGCTTCTTTGGGAGCCGCTCGTCTGACATACGGACGAGGTGTCCGGCCCATCCTAGTCGTGCTTTTTATAGCAGTGCATGGATGCAGGGCAAGTTAGCCCTCGAGGGAACCTCGATGTCAGTGATACGATCTTGCCATCGGATGTGGAATATTCGCCTCAGTCAACCTGTGTGGAAGTGGTTTAACCTCCTTGCATGTCCAGAGTATACAGTCCAGCTTTCGCAAGCGTACAGTAGGGTTGGAATGATGGTTGCATGGTAGACTTTGAGTTTGGTCTTGACGCTGATGCCACGACGTGCCCAGACCATCGAGCGCATTCTACCAAAGTTAAATACTAAACTTCAAATGGGAACACTAAGCTACAAAGTTAAATACTAACCTACAAAGTCAAATACTAAACTACGAATGGTAACACTAAGCTACTAAGCTACAAAGTTAAATACTAAACTTCAAATGGGAACACTAAGCTACAAAGTTAAATACTAAACTACGAATGGGAACACTAAGCTACAAAGTTAAATACTAAGCTATGAATTGGAACACTAAGCTACAAAGTTAAATACTAAGCTACAAAGTTAAATATTAAGCTATGAATGGGAACACTAAGCTACAAAGTTAAATACTAAGCTATGAATTGGAACACTAAGCTACAAAGTTAAATACTAAGCTACAAAGTTAAATACTGAGCTGTGAATTCGAACACTAAACTACAAAGTTAAATACTAAGCTATGAATGTGAACACTAAGCTGCAAAGTTAAATACTAAGCTATGAATGTGAACACTAAGCTACAAAGTTAACTACTAAGCTACAAAGTTAAATACTAAGATATGAATGTGAACACTAAGCTGCAAAGTTAAATACTGAGCTATGAATGTGAACACTAAGCTACAAAGTTAAATACTAAGATATGAATGTGAACACTAAGCTACAATGTTAAATACTAAGCTTCAAAGTTAAATACTAAACTACGAATTGGAACACTAAGCTACAATGTTAAATACTAAGCTACAAAATTAAATTCTA
Source organism: Ariolimax columbianus (assembly GCA_036924085.1). NCBI lineage: Eukaryota > Metazoa > Mollusca > Gastropoda > Stylommatophora > Arionidae > Ariolimax > Ariolimax columbianus. The sequence goes on from JAVGWX010000017.1 coordinate 45,140,875, forward strand.
AGCTACAAAGTTAAATACTAAGCTATGAATATGAACACTAAGCTACAAAGTTAAATACTAAGCTATAAATATGAACACTAAGATACTAAGCTATGAATATGAACACTAAGCTACAAATTTACAAACTAAGCTATGAATGTAAAAACTAAGATACAAAGTTAAATAATAAACTGGCAATGGGAACACTAAGCTACAAAGTTAAATACTAAGCTATGAATGAGAACACTAAGCTACAAAGTTAAATATTAAGCAACAAAGTTAAATACTGGGCTACAAAGTTTAATACTAAAATACGAATGGGAACACTAACCTAGAAAATTAAATATTTAGCTACAATGTTAAATACTAAGTTACAAAGTTATATACTATGCTACGAAGTTAAATACTATGCTACAAAGTTAAATACTAAACTACCAATGGGAACACTAAGCTACAAAGTTAAATACTATGCTATGAAGTTAAATACTATGCTACAAAGTTAAATACTAAACTACCAATGGGAACACTAAGCTACAAAGTTAAATCATAAGCTACGAATGGGAACCAAGCTACAAAGTCAAATACTAAACTTCAAATGGGAACACTAAGCTACAAAGTTAAATACTAAACTACGAATGGGAACACTAGCTACAATGTTAAATATTAAGCTACCAATGGGAACACAAAGCTACAAGGTTAAATACTAAGCTACAAATTTGAAAACTAAGCTACAAGGTTAAATATTAAGCTACAAAGTTAAATACTAAGCTTCAAATGGGAACACTAAGCTACAAAGTTAAATGCTAACCTACAAAGCTAAATACTAAACTATGAATATGAACACTAAGCTAAAAATTTAAATACTGAGCTATGAATGGGAAGACTAAGCTAAAAAGTTAAATATTAAGTTACAAAGTTAAATACTAAGCTACACATGGGAACACTAACCTACAAAATTAAATACTTAGCTACAATGTTAAATACTAAGTTACAAAGCTAAATACTAAGCTATGAATATGAACACTAAGCTAACATTTTAAATACTAAGCTATAAATGGGAACACTAAGCTACAAAGTTAAATGCTAAGCTATGAATTGGAACACTAAGCTACAAAGTTAAATACTAAGCTATAAATGGGAACACTAAGCTACAAAGTTAAATACTAAACTACCAATGGGAACACTAAGCTACAAAGTTAAATACTAAGCTATGAATTGGAACAGTAAGCTACAAAGTTAAATACTAAGCTACAAAGTTAAATACTAAACTACGAATGGGAACACTAAGCTACAAAGTTAAATACTAAGCTATGAATTGGAACACTAAGCTACAAAGTTAAATACTAAACTACGAATGGGAACACTGAGCTACAAAGTTAAATACTAAACTACAAATGGGAACACTAAGCTACAAAGTTAAATACTGAGCTGTGAATTGGAACACTAAGCTACAAAGTTAAATACTAAGCTATGAATGTGAACACTAAGCTGCAAAGTTAAATACTAAGCTATGAATATGAACACTAAGCTACAAAGTTAACGACTAAGCTACAAATTAAATACTAAGATATGAATGTGAACACTAAGCTACAATGTTAAATACTAAGCTTCAAAGTTAAATAATAAGCTATGAATGGGAACTCTAAGCTACAAAGTTAAATACTAAGCTACAAAGTTAAATACTAAGCTACAAACTTAAATACTAAGCTACAAACTTAAATACTAAGCTACAAAGTTAAATACTAAGCTACAAAGTTAAATACTAAGCTACAAAGTTAAAAACTAAGCTACAAAGTTAAATACTAAGCTATGTATGGGAACACTGAACTACAAAGTTAAATACTAAGCTATGAACGGGAACACTAAGCTAAAAAGTTAAATACTAAGCTATGAATGTGAACACTAAGCTACAAAGTTAACTACTAAGCTACAAAGCTAAATACTAAGATATGAATGTGAACACTAAGCTGCAAAGTTAAATACTGAGCTATGAATGTGAACACTAAGCTACTAAGCTACAAAGTTAAATACTAAGATATGAATGTGAACACTAAGCTACAATGTTAAATACTAAGCTTCAAAGTTAAATACTAAACTACGAATTGGAACACTAAGCTACAATGTTAAATACTAAGCTACAAAATTAAATTCTAAGCTACAAAGTTAAATACTAAGCTATGAATATGAACACTAAGCTACAAAGTTAAATACTAAGCTATAAATATGAACACTAAGATACTAAGCTATGAATATGAACACTAAGCTACAAATTTACAAACTAAGCTATGAATGTAAAAACTAAGATACAAAGTTAAATAATAAACTGGCAATGGGAACACTAAGCTACAAAGTTAAATACTAAGCTATGAATGAGAACACTAAGCTACAAAGTTAAATATTAAGCAACAAAGTTAAATACTGGGCTACAAAGTTTAATACTAAAATACGAATGGGAACACTAAGCTACAAAGTTACATACTAAGTTACAAAGCTAAATACTAAGCTACAAATTGGAACACTAACCTAGAAAATTAAATATTTAGCTACAATGTTAAATACTAAGTTACAAAGTTAAATACTATGCTACAAAGTTAAATACTATGCTACAAAGTTAAATACTAAACTACCAATGGGAACACTAAGCTACAAAGTTAAATCATAAGCTACGAATGGGAACCAAGCTACAAAGTCAAATACTAAACTTCAAATGGGAACACTAAGCTACAAAGTTAAATACTAAACTACGAATGGGAACACTAGCTACAATGTTAAATATTAAGCTACCAATGGGAACACAAAGCTACAAGGTTAAATACTAAGTTACAAATTTGAAAACTAAGCTACAAGGTTAAATATTAAGCTACAAAGTTAAATACTAAGCTTCAAATGGGAACACTAAGCTACAAAGTTAAATGCTAACCTACAAAGCTAAATACTAAACTATGAATATGAACACTAAGCTAAAAATTTAAATACTGAGCTATGAATGGGAAGACTAAGCTAAAAAGTTAAATATTAAGTTACAAAGTTAAATACTAAGCTACAAATGGGAACACTAACCTACAAAATTAAATACTTAGCTACAATGTTAAATACTAAGTTACAAAGCTAAATACTAAGCTATGAATATGAACACTAAGCTAACATTTTAAATACTAAGCTATAAATGGGAACACTAAGCTACAAAGTTAAATACTAAGCTATAAATGGGAACACTAAGCTACAAAGTTAAATACTAAACTACCAATGGGAACACTAAGCTACAAAGTTAAATACTAAGCTATGAATTGGAACAGTAAGCTATAAAGTTAAATACTAAGCTACAAAGTTAAATACTAAACTACGAATGGGAACACTAAGCTACAAAGTTAAATACTAAGCTATGAATTGGAACACTAAGCTACAAAGTTAAATACTAAACTACGAATGGGAACACTGAGCTACAAAGTTAAATACTAAACTACAAATGGGAACACTAAGCTACAAAGTTAAATACTGAGCTGTGAATTGGAACACTAAGCTACAAAGTTAAATACTAAGCTATGAATGTGAACACTAAGCTGCAAAGTTAAATACTAAGCTATGAATATGAACACTAAGCTACAAAGTTAACTACTAAGCTACAAATTAAATACTAAGATATGAATGTGAACACTAAGCTACAATGTTAAATACTAAGCTTCAAAGTTAAATAATAAGCTATGAATGGGAACTCTAAGCTACAAAGTTAAATACTAAGCTACAAAGTTAAATACTAAGCTACAAACTTAAATACTAAGCTACAAACTTAAATACTAAGCTACAAAGTTAAATACTAAGCTACAAAGTTAAATACTAAGCTACAAACTTAAATACTAAGCTACGAACTTAAATACTAAGCTATGAATCAGAGCACTAAGCTACAAAGTTGAATACTAAGCTACAAAGTTAAATACTAAGCTACAAAGTTAAAAACTAAGCTACAAAGTTAAATACTAAGCTATGTATGGGAACACTGAACTACAAAGTTAAATACTAAGCTATGAACGGAACACTAAGCTAAAAAGTTAAATACTAAGCTATGAATGTGAACACTAAGCTACAAGTTAAATATTAAACTACAAATGGGAACCTTAAACTACAAAGTTAATTTCAGTTAGATGCACTATTTTCATGTAAGCATTTATAAAAACCTTTTGGTAGAATATCTTGTTATGAAAGTATGTTTATACATCCTATTCAAACGCTTTGATACTTTGAGTCCAGTATTTTTTTTTTTTATGCATATTTTTCATGTAAGGAAATTTTAAATCTTCAAAATAAACATTTATAAAAACCTATGCTTTTGGTAGAAAATCTTGTTATGAAAAAATGTTTATACATTGTGTACAGACAAGATTTGTAAACGTGTTCTGCAACATAAAAACCTTAATGGTATCCCAGCTGTGATTTGTAAGACGAACTGTAGGCTGAAAATACATATTACGAGGAAGTGAGCATGAAATAATCTTCATTACATTGCACAGCTCACAGCAAGGCAACATAGCATCTTTACAACAAACTAAAGACAGAAACAATCAGCAACTGTAACTGGGGTACTCTGGTTGATTGACAGTTGATCTCAAAATGTGAGGAACAGGGAAAGCACAAACGATTAGTGTCATTTCTAGACAAGCTCTACGAAGATGCAAATAATTAGAGTTGTTTCAAATAGTGATTTTAATATTTCATGAGAAGTGAGTGAAAACTTACTTGAATCCTGGTATTCAATCAGGCAAGGTTGTCTGGTGTCAGTTAGCCAAAAGCTTCTTGAATCTGTGTCTGTCCTTCACCCTGAAGTGGCATGATGGTCCAAACACGTTGTGCTGTTCATCTCTCCTTCTTGTTGGTGGACGGTTGTATTGCGAACAACATGGCCAGCCCATCTGTATTTTTGCATTGACTCAGAGTCAAGGATATCCGGGAACTGTTTGGTCACGGATGACGGTATTTCAGATGTGGACTCTTGAGGAAACATTTAGGACTCTTCGCTCCATTGCTCTTTCAGTAATTCTGAGCTTTTCTGTGTTTGATTTGTGTAGACTCCAGACCGACCTCACACTCGTTACAAATGCTGGGATAACCATGCTATTGACGGTGACAGTCTTGACTTTGACATCTGTTATCTGTTTGAGTATCGGTTTGTTGTTGTTTGCGAATGTCCACAATGAGTAGATTGCTCTTTTGTGCGCCCTGGAAAGGACGTTAAGTGGTAGGTTGCAGCAGCTTTCCTTACATCCCGAGCTTGCTGATGAAGGTGGACCGGGATCCTCTAGGTGATTGTGCTATATTTGGCTTCATCTGCGTGTCACTCACTACTACGTTCATCACACCGATCCCTCACCTCGTTAGCCAGGCTGCCATGAAAACAGCCCATTTCCAGGGAGGGCTGCTAGAAAGCCGAGGTGAGGGTCTTGGCCAGTATGTTTTGCCTGATCCTGACTAACATGTCTGATCAACATATTTTGCCTGATCAGACATTAGTCTTCCTCCCAAAAGCCTGGTTAAATCAATACAAACAATCATCAGATATCATATTTGATTATATCATCATTTTTATGAGTATCGGTTTAAAATGGTTGAATCTGATCCAATCCGCTGCTTTCCTGTGTGAGATCTCCTTATCAGTGTTGTGGCTATTGTTGATTTCCTGGCCGGTGTAGACATACTCATTAACATTTTCAATGGACTCGTTTTCTAATCGCAGGTACCCTTTAGAGCAGAAAGTGTTCAGTAGAAATTGAGTGTTCTTTCTATTTATGTTCAACTACCTTGCCTGCTTCATGCAGCTCATTTAGCTTTTGTTCGACTTCCACATTGCTGTGGCTGAAGATTGCAATGTTGTCCACGAAATTGTGTACTGTGTACAGGTGTGGAGTCCTTATCATAGAGGGGATATAAACATGCTGGAAAGAATACAAAAAAGAGCGACAAAGCTGCTCGTAGGATTCCAGAATTACAGTTATGAGGAAAGACTCAGAAAAACTGGCCTACAGTGTCTAGAAGAGAGAAGAATTCGTGGTGACTTAATACAGGTTTAAAAGATGATCAGAGGAATGGATAAATTAGACTATAACAAGTTTTTTAAATACAGCCACCCACAAGAATAAGAGGACATTGCTACAAATTAACTAAAGAGAGGTCCAGATTAGATATTAGGAAATATCTTTTTAGTCAGAGAGTGGTGAATGGTTGGAATGCATTGCCACGGGAGGTAGTGGAGGCAGGAACAGTTAATGGATTTAAGAATAAATTGGATGCGCATAGCTTTTAGAGCAAGGTAATGTAAATGTAACTGGTTGTATACAGACTCTGAAGAGTCCTCTAAACCAGTATAAAGATGTTAAGTTAAGAAACGTACGTGTGAGCGCATATCATCATCTATGTTGACACCTCGATCCTGTCAGTTTAGGGACCTAAAAACATCTTCGAGGCCAGCTGTGCTCAGTTTTAGGGAGATGGTATCTCCTTGTCGTACTCCTCTGTGTATAGGTATGGAAAGTAGCATGCGGAAAAGAGTGAACACTTGGCATAATAAATTGTGTTCATTAAATCTACTTACATTTTTATTAATTAAAAAGCATTCTTATTCTTTGTCGCTCATTATCAAACTCTAGCTAGCAAGCTCTGAGGGATTAGCCCTAAGCAAGTAGCAGGATGTTGTTCAGAGAACAGAATGCGTTGTGTTGTAGTTTAAAGCTCCACTGCAATATTTCCACCTTTTGGTCTGACATATCCGACAGCAGGCATTTTTGGGTACTGAGTTAGCCTTCCCTCTTCGACCCCTTCTCCATAGCCAGTCTGCTCTGTTGCAGTCTGTTATCCAGGATTACCATGTGTAGGTGTAGAAGTATCTTGGCAGCTCTGGTTAACTGGTCCTGATGCTAGAAGTCAGCTTTGGGTCGCTGACCGCTGCAACTCATGCACAGCTTAGCATGTTGATCCCAAAAAGAAATCGATTTTCATGTGTTAAAATTTTTTGTAGCATCCAATATATCAACATTTTGCCTGGTTTGACATTCACTTTTCATGAATCAAATGTTCAATATTTTTAAATCAAGTCTGTCAATATGTCCCAAACAAACAACACCTGGTGTTGAACAGTGTGTTGTTGGCAATGCTCAATTGACATTCACTTGATACGCTTGTTGGAGGCCCCATGAGATATCATTTTGTACAAAAGCTGAGAACAGGAAACCTGTCGGAGTTGTTCTTCCACATTGACTTTGGATCAGTATCCCTCAACATGGATGTCTCAATTTTAAACTTTTTCAGTTGATCTTCAATAAAGTTTATAAGAAGTACCAGTCTCTGGCTTTTACAAGATGACCGTATTGTACAATTCAAATTTAATTGTAGCATACTATTCAACTGAGCATGAAAGCTCATTTTTTGCAATATTCAGCTCCTTAGCGAAACGTCTATAAATAATTGCACACTGACTACGGCTTTCTTGAGGTGTATAATCAAGTAGACATATAAAGGGCACCAAAATGTTTTTCTCTAGTTTATCCTGTATTATCACATAAATTGTAAGACCATTACTTTTGTGTACAAAAGTGCTATATAAAACTACTGCATGCTTATTTCTGTCATTACCAAGTTTCTTGCTGTTGTGAATTATTATATAATCATTATTCAAGAATAATTCTTACCCGTCAATGTATGAAGAAGAAGATAGATATATCCGTTTATTGAGTGAATGACATATAAATTTGAGGGGTTCTGCTATAAATTTCTAGTATTTTGTTTAGTGAAACTAACTTGCAACTATAATCTTGAGCAGAGGCTCTCTACGAAGGTTGCTCAGAAAGTGGTGTCATACGTTTTTGGTCTCATCACAGAATAAAGATAAGACGGTGAAAATGTACAAGCTGCAACATTGTTTTCTGTGTATGTGTGTATAATGTCTTTTTCACAGGTGCTTGATGCGGAGTCCCCTGCATCTTGAAGTCGCCCCCTAGTCGTCTTGAACTTGACTTGACACTGGGGTTGGGCGGCTCGAGACGAGAGAGTGAGGATAAAAAGTAGCGCAGTTAATCCTTACTAAAAATAGAACTAGTAAATAAATATGCCATCATCATCTGCGATGGACGGCGGTCTTTGCCTTTTGCTTTGCCTTTGTGTATAGTTGCACAATCTTCACCAGATAGCGCTGCCGTACTAGTCTGTGTAAATAGCATCAATGTGAGATATGTGTTACATATGAGGCATGTGCAAATGAAACCAGGCCTAACTGCACCAAGTGAACATAAGTATGATGCGCATGGTGATGACACTTCTGATGTAAACAGCACATACCAACCATCGCCTGCAAAATTTCATTATCCTCCAACTCTTAATTTCCTCGGCACACCGTTGAAAACAAGCCGGGTGTAATACGGAATCTGTCCAGAGTTGATCAGGGAGCAGTGATTCGGTTTCTAACAGCTGAAGAATTTCGAACAGTTGACATTCATCGCAGAATACAGGCAGTGTATGGGGACAAAAGTGGGTCGAAGACAACAGTGAAGAACTGGACAACGATGTTTAAAGAAGAATGTGAGTTAATGCAAAAATATGCGCCTGACCTGGTCTCGGAAGATCTTTCGTTCTCGCGTCCTTCTTTAAACATCGTTGTCCAGTTCTTCACTGTTGTCTTTGACACACTTTTGTCATCATACACTGCCTGCTGAAGTTGGATGTGTCGAATCAAAGGTGCAAATATCGCAGCCAAGCTGTAAACTACAACACAATGCATTCCGTTCTCTGATCAACATCCTGCTACTTGCAAAGTCCTTTTTAGGGCTTGGCGTCAAGAACTTGAAAATTAATAAAAAGATTGGTGCAATGTAGGGAAATATCTGGTAGGGGCTTATCTGCTAGAGTGAGATGTCAGGTCGAGGCTTCTATGTTAGAGTGAGATGTCAGGTTAAGGTTTCTCTACTAGAGTGAGAGGTCAGGTTGAGGCTTTTCTGTTAGAGTGAGAAGTCAGGTTGAGGCCTCTCTGTTAGAGTGAGAGGTCAGGTTGAGGCCTATCTGCTAGAATGAGAGGTCAGGTTGAGCTTCTCTGTTAGAGTGACAGGTCAGGTTGAGGCTTATCTGTTAGAGTGAGAAGTCAGGTTGAGGCCTCTCTGTTAAGAGTGAGAGGTCATGTTGGGACTTCTCTGTTAGAGTGATAAGTCAGGTTGCTGCTTAGCAGTGGGTCATACAGAACAGCAACCTCCAGTACGAGAATCGAGATTGAAGCAGTGACTGTAGTTCTGAGATGGCCATCTGAGACAGACCTCTTTAACAAGAACAGTCATTGTGACAGATTCTCTTTTCGGAAGGTTGTTTTTGTTGCTGCTGTTGTTATTCGTCCATCACGGGTGCTGAAGACCTTTTCTCTGTTCGGTCAACCAGTCCTTTCAGTTGAGTATTATGTGAGTCGGGATGTGGATGGGTGAGAAGATGGCTGACGAGTCCGAAATGGGATGCTCGCTTCGCGAGACGGTGATATTTCACGGGCTTTTCTAACCTATCTCCATTGTTCTACTGCAGCGTTTTTGGATGCCTAGTCGTATGATGCTGCGCGCACACACACACACACTCTACTAGGAGCGTTCGCCTTTCTGTAACTCGCTTCAGAAGATATTTTTTGGTAGCCGATAGTCTGGCATTGTAAACACATACCCGCCCAGCGAATCTGTGATTGCATCATAATGGTATCGATACTATGGATACCAGCTCTCTCACGAACAGCAGTGTCCGGGATCCTGTCTTGCCATTTCTTCTTCTTCTTCGTTCGTTCTCAATCTCCCGCTACCAGACCCTGGAAGGGCTTAAGTAAAAGAATGTAGTCCAGAGAACAGAATGCGGTGTGTCGTAGTTTACAGCTTGGCTGCGATATTTGCACCTTTCGGTCCAACACATCCGACTTCAGCAAGCATTTTTTGAGTACCGGGTTAGCATTCCCTCTTTGATCCCTTCTCATTAGCCAGTCTGCCCTGCTGCAGCCTGTTATCCAGGATCACCGCGTGGAGGTGTAGAAGGGTCTTGGCAGCTCTGGTTCGCTGGCCCTGACGCTAGCAGTCAGCTATGGGTCGCTGACCACTGCAGCTCATGCGCTGCTCAGCATCTTGATCCCGTCTTGCCATTTGATATTCACCACCCTCGTGAGACAAAGTGTGTGGAAATTTATTTTTTTTGGTTTTGTTTTGCGATCGCCTTATTTCTCCATTCCCCAAGGCGGGTGTGCGTTGCAATGTGGTTTTTATTTTGCGCCTGTCGGCCCAGTGCATCCGACTTCAGCATGCATTTTATGTAAGGGTCTGCTTCCTCCTACATTTTCTAAGGGTTTGCTTCCCCGGGGTAACGGCTGGTGCTGTGATGGGGATCGAACCCAGCACCTCTGGGTTGTGAGCCGTGCCACTTAACCACGCCGTCCCCTTTGTGTGTGGAAATGATTCAGCCTCTTCGCGTGACGCCTGTATGCAGTCCATGTTTCACTTGCATACAGCAGCACTGGAACCACCCAGGCTCTGTACACCTTCAGCTTCGTCTAGAGTCAAATGCCATTTCCAGACCAAATGCCAGTTAGTCTGCCAAATGTGGCGCTGGCCTTGTTTTTCTGACGTTCATCTCATCATCCATGACTACGTTCTGAGACAGTGTACTTCCGAGGTATGTGAATCTATTCACAGCATTCAGTTTTTCATCGACCATTATGATTGGCTCAGTATACGTTTTGTCAGAAGCTGCTTGGTACATTATCTCGGGTTTTTTCTTCTTTTTATATTGATGATGTCTAAAATTGAAACAAGCTACGACGAATTTCTCCACGCTTTTCTGCAGACCAGCCTCTGAGGCAGCATTTAGGGCACAGTCGTCGGCAAACATAAGATCTCTGATGGTGTGTGTCTTGACCTTAGTATTTGCTTGAAGCTTCCTTGAGTCGAAAAGTTGAAAGATCCATTCGGTATGGATATTGCATGACTGGATGGAAGTTGTAGAGGCCTCAAACTTCCAGGAACTGGTAGAATGTCCTGTCCTGATTAGGCTGGGGCTCAGAGAAACGAAAGAAATGACATCCTGACTTTCCAATTACCAATTAAAAGGACACTAGATATGACGTCAAGATACATTTTGGAATCTATCAATGGTCGCTTGTTAAATGATGATACTCCAATAGATGAATCCACAATTGATAGACTAGAGTTTTGAAATCGAACGAGATTCGAGCGGACGGAACAGAAGTGTGTGCAATCAACGAGCAACAGCAACAATCAGCATCCCTACCTTTCGCTGTGAGAGACCAGGCATCTATGGGTATGCCTAGAATGCAGTGATGTCGATTCTTAAGAACACAACAAAACAGACCTACATTTACCGGTTTGGTGCATTCAACCTACCTATAAATTATTTTTATTTTTCTTCATCTCCCGCTACCAAGCCCTGAACGTTCTTCATCTCCCGCTACCAAGCCCTGAACGTTCTCAATCTCCCGCTACCAAGCCCTGAACGTTCTCAATCTCCCGCTACCAAGCCCTGAACGTTCTCAATCTCCCGCTACCAAGCCCTGAACGTTCTCAATCTCCCGCTACCAAGCCCTGAACGTTCTCAATCTCCCGCTACCAAGCCCTGAACGTTCTCAATCTCCCGCTACCAAGCCCTGAACGTTCTCAATCTCCCGCTACCAAGCCCTGAACGTTCTCAATCTCCCGCTACCAAGCCCTGAACGTTCTCAATCTCCCGCTACCAAGCCCTGAACGTTCTCAATCTCCCGCTACCAAGCCCTGAACGTTCTCAATCTCCCGCTACCAAGCCCTGAACGTTCTCAATCTCCCGCTACCAAGCCCTGAACGTTCTCAATCTCCCGCTACCAAGCCCTGAACGTTCTCAATCTCCCGCTACCAAGCCCTGAACGTTCTCAATCTCCCGCTACCAAGCCCTGAACGTTCTCAATCTCCCGCTACCAAGCCCTGAACGTTCTCAATCTCCCGCTACCAAGCCCTGAACGTTCTCAATCTCCCGCTACCAAGCCCTGAACGTTCTCAATCTCCCGCTACCAAGCCCTGAACGTTCTCAATCTCCCGCTACCAAGCCCTGAACGTTCTCAATCTCCCGCTACCAAGCCCTGAACGTTCTCAATCTCCCGCTACCAAGCCCTGAACGTTCTCAATCTCCCGCTACCAAGCCCTGAACGTTCTCAATCTCCCGCTACCAAGCCCTGAACGTTCTCAATCTCCCGCTACCAAGCCCTGAACGTTCTCAATCTCCCGCTACCAAGCCCTGAAAATGGTTTTGCAAGTATTAGGATATTGTCCGGAGAACGGAATCCGCTGTGTTGTAGTTTACAGCTTGGCTGCGATATTTACACCATATGGTCCGACTTCAGCAGGCATGTTTTGGTTCCAGGTTAGCCTTCCCTTTACTATCCTTTCTCTTTAGCCAGTCTGCTTCGTTGCAGCATGTTATCCAGGATCCCCGCGTGGAGGCGAAGAAGTGTCTTGGCGCTCTGGGTTGCTGACCCTGATGCTATCAGTCACCTATATGTAGCTGACCACTGCAGCTGATGCACTGTTCAGCATCTTGATCCCAGCTATTAATTGATTGCTTGATTACTCTTTGGGAAGAAAAGGCAGAGAACAAAGGAATTCGTTACCTCGTCTTTTAAGCTGTGGCATAGTAGAATGACGTTATATCCGACACCTTTGCTATCTGTTGTTCCCCATTTCCGTTAGTTACAAATTCTTCTTATTCTTCTTCTCCTTTTTGTTCGCTCGTCGTGAAAAGGACGTTGTGTCGCAGTTTACATCAAGGCTGTGAAATCTCCGCCTTTCAGCCCGACACATTGGATTTCAAAACAGCATTTTGGAAACCTGATTTGTCTTCCCTTGTGATGCCTAACCTTTTAGTCAGACTGCACTAACGCAACCTGTTCATGGCACTACCACTTGAAGGCCGGATAGGATCTTGGCCAGCTGTGGTTCGCTGACCTAGACGCAGCTATGAATCTCTAGCTGTCTTCAGCTCATTCCCCGTGCGACATCTTCAGCCCCATTTACGATTTTAACATCACTGTTCTCGTAATCCTCATCACGGTTCGAATTTCCAACGTTTTATATCTCGCATTTCATATGTTCTGTGCAGGGGACGGCGTGGCCTAGTGGTTAAGTGACACGGCTCACAACCCGAAGGTGCTGGGTTCGATCCCCATCACAGCACCGGCCGTTACCCCGGGGAAGCAAACCCTTAGAAAATGCAGGAGGAAGCAGACCCTTACATAAAATGCATGCTGAAGTCGGATGCACTGGGCCGACAGGCGCAAAATAAAAACCACAGTGCAACGCACACCGCCTTGGGGGTTAGAGAAATAAGGCGAAGGCATAAAATAACAAAATAAAAAATATGTTCTGTGCATGAGGATAGTTAATGTGTGAGATATTTCTCAGCTCGAAATGCATCTCATTTACTCTTTTATCTTGTCACATTTTAAAGAACAAAACGCATTACTGTCGAATTCGCAGTTGGAATGAGTCAAGTTTGCCTCACATGTTCAACTGAGCCCTCCATTCATGATATTGATTAGCACCATCTGTCTACAAACAGCATTCACAGTCAGGGTACAATATTTCTTTCGTTTTTATGTCCTGTCTGCATTTTTTTTTTTTTTAGCAAACTCAGAGGCAACATGTGCGAAGTCAACTGACAAATCGGGATCAAGATGCTGAGCAGCGCATGAGCTGCAGAGGTCAGTGACCCATAGCTGACTGCTAGCGTCAGGGCTAGCGAACCAGAGCTGCCAAGACCCTTCTACACCTCCACGCGGTGATCCTGGATAATAGGCTGCTTCAGGGCAGACTGGCTAAGAAGAAGGGATCGAAAAGGGAATGCTAACCCGGCACTAAAAAAATGCTTGCTGAAGTCGGATGTGTTGGACCGAAAGGTTCAAATATCGCATTCAAGCTGTAAACTACGACACAACGCATTCTGTTCTCGGGACTACATTCTGCTACTTAAGCCCTTTCAGGGTTTGGTAGCGGAAGATTGAGAACAAACGAAGCCAAGCCAAGCCAAGCCAAACCAACTGACAAATCTAAGAAGCGAAGAGTTGTCCTCATTTTGGAACATCAACGAAATGTTGTTGTGAATGCCCACAATGAGTAGGTTTACTCTTGTGTGCACCCTAAAAAGGACGTTAAGTGGCAGGTTACAGTAGCTTTCCTCGCATCCCGAGCGTGCTGATGAAGGTGAAACTTGGTCCTCCATGCGGTTGAGCTATGCTTGGCTTCATCAGCGTGTCGCTCACTACTACGGGGATCACGTCGACCCCTCACCACGTTAGCCAGGTTGTCATGATAACAGCCCATTTCCAGGGAGGGCTGTGACGAAGCCAAGGTGAGGGTCTTGGCCAGTATATTTTGCCTAACCCTGACTAACATGTCTGATCAGTATATTTTGCCTGACCCTGACTAACATGTCTGATCAGTATATTTTGCCTGACCCTGACTAACATGTCTGATCAGTATATTTTGCCCGACCCTGACTAACATTTCTGATCAGTATATTTTACCTGACCCTGACTAACATGTCTGATCAGTATATTTTGCCCGACCCTGACTAACATTTCTGATCAGTATATTTTACCTGACCCTGACTAACATGTCTGATCAGTATATTTTACCTGACCCTGACTAACATGTCTGATCAGTATATTTTACCTGACCCTGACTAACATGGCTGATCAGTATGTTGTGCCGGAACAGAGGTTAGTCTTCCTCCCCATGTACGTAATAAATAAAAAAATTTTAAATCACAGTTTTCGGTAGGTACTTTTATTTATACTAATTCTTTTTCTGGGTGGGGGAGGGGGCGCGAGGCAGCTGATTTAGTAAAAGGGCAACTGACTTCAAACTATCTGCTGTCTTGCAGATGAGGTATTGAATTACCAAAGGCTACCGATAGAAGGCAAAGGGAAGCCACTGCAGCATTGTTTATCTCTAGTGTCATCACGGACCAATAAAACATAACATGAATCAATAATGGGGTTAATGAGGGTTCGCACCACATGATGGGAGGAAATCAAAGTCCATGATCACCAACGCCATGCGGAAGACCACTTGAAGATGGTGATGATGATGATGATGGTGAATATGATGATGATGGTGAAGATGATGATGATGGTGAAGATGATGATGATGGTGAAGATGATGATGGTGAAGATGATGATGATGGTGAAGATGATGATGATGGTGAAGATGATGATGATGGTGAAGATGATGATGATGGTGAAGATGATGATGATGATGGTGAAGATGATGATGATGGTGAAGATGATGATGATGGTGAAGATGATGATGATGGTGAAGATGATGATGATGATGGTGAAGATGATGATGATGATGGTGAAGATGATGATGATGGTGAAGATGATGATGATGGTGAAGATGATGATGATGATGGTGAAGATGATGATGATGATGGTGAAGATGATGATGATGATGGTGAAGATGATGATGATGGTGAAGATGATGATGATGGTGAAGATGATGGTGAAGATGATGGTGAAGATGATGATGATGATGGTGAAGATGATGATGATGGTGAAGATGATGATGATGATGGTGAAGATGATGATGATGATGGTGAAGATGATGATGATGATGGTGAAGATGATGATGGTGAAGATGATGATGATGATGGTGAAGATGATGGTGAAGATGATGATGATGGTGAAGATGATGATGATGGTGAAGATGATGATGATGGTGAAGATGATGATGATGGTGAAGATGATGATGATGGTGAAGATGATGATGATGGTGAAGATGATGATGATGATGGTGAAGATGATGGTGAAGATGATGATGGTGAAGATGATGATGAAGATGATGGTGAAGATGATGATGATGATGAAGATGAAGATGATGATGATAAACAACCCGATTTTAGTCCGAACACTATGCTATTAATGTCAAAACTAGACACTAACATCAAATGAAAAACGATACATCGTACTGGTAACAAGAGAAATGAAATGCCTGCGGAAAAATAGTGGGCGAAACAAGGAGAGATACGATCAGAAACGATGAGATCACGAGACTGGTGGGAACAACAAGGAGAGACACGATCAGAAACGATGACATCACGAGACTGGTGGGAACAACAAGGAGAGACACGATCAGAAACGATGAGATCACGAGACTGGTGGGAACAACAAGGAGAGACACGATCAGAAACGATGAGATCACGAGACTGGTGGGAACAACAAGGAGAGACACGATCAGAAACGATGAGATCACGAGACTGGTGGGAACAACACCAGTATTAGACTACACTAAAAGACAACAACTAAAATGGTTTGGCCACGTAACAAGCCCACCGCCGCACAGCACCCCACAACAAGCAATCCTATTTAGATACAACTTAACAACGAATTCAAAGCCAAGGGCAGACCACGAAAAAGATGGCTTACAGAAATATCTGAGACAGTAAATGCAACTGTGCATGAGGCACACAGACGGGCTCGTTATAGAGATCTCTCCATAACCTTACGCTAGAAGGCATAAAAGGGTAAGCGAAAAGAAAAAAAGAAAGGTGGTGATGGGAAAAAAAATGGAGAGGTGGGACACATAAGTGCAATTATTTTGTTTGGGTAATGTTTGTGTTTCTTTGGTGAATTTATGTTTTTCGCAGGCCATTAGAATCCGTCAAAATTTGATAGATTAACAGGTCGCATTTAGTAGAGAACGTGTAAAAAATGTCGGCTCTCATGGTTATAAGAAAGTTGGCTAAAATTGAAGAAATATGAAGTTAAATAAAAGCTTTGAAAAAGTTTGAGAAAAAACAGTATAAATACGTTTTTAAGTTAAGATTAACAAAAAGGGTATGGGAGAACAAAGAAGCTCCCTGTTAAAACAAAAACACTTGTTTACCACGCCTGAATCCTCAGCTCACTTCTTTATTACAGTGAGACATTGTCTACCTACATGCACCAGGAGATGCGGCTAAACAGATATCACATGAGGTGTCTGCGCATAATCTTGGAGGTTCGGTGGAAAGACAAGATCACCAACGCAGAGGTTTTGGGGAGAACAGGCACTGTCCCGATCTTTTCCATTTTAGTCTTCGAAGACTCCGATGGTTGGGACACACTCAGATGATGTAGGATCATATAATATCACAAAGATCTTCTCTATGGGGGAATTACAGTTGTGCAACAGGTCTCGGGGACGGCCACTACTTCGGTACAAGGATGTATGCAAGCGGGATAGGAATGATGCGGGCATCGATTTTGGAATCATTGAAACAGGTCGACATGGATCGTGTCGCATGGAGAGGCATGACTGAGAATGGAATACAGACAAAGGAGATACTGATTGTAGATAGGCTAAGGGTTCAGAGTTTGAGAAGACACGCCACACTATGCGATGCCTGTAAACGGTCCCGATTTTCACAACGCACACCGTGGAAGACGCTTTTCTGCTCGGATTGGTCTTGCGAGTCACATTCGTTATCGTCAGGGACTGTAATTACATCCTATTTTTAAAGCACAACTTACTATCTAACCAGACGAAAAGAGTCATTGAATGATAATGATGAGTCAAGCCTATGAATATATTACTATTTAATGACAGCTGGCATTGTTGTTGTGTTCTCTCTCTCTCCTCTCTCTCTCTCTCTCTGTCTGTCTCTCTCCCTCTCTCTCTCTCTCGTGCGTGTGTGTGTGTGTGTGCCGAAGATGTTTGAATAACAATGTAAAAAGTTGTTATTTAATTGACACCCTTTGCATACCAACGATTGCGTCTGGTGAACTGCACTTGAGGGGATTCAGTGGTCTCGAGGTAAGGTGTCCGTCTTGGGTGGGGGACTCAGTGGTCTCGAGGTAAGGTGTCCGCCTCGGGTGGGAATCAGTGGTCTCGAGGTAAGGTGTCCGCCTCGGGTGGGACTCAGTTGTCTCAATGTAAGGTGTCGACCTCGACCTCGGGTTCGAATCACTGGAGACCGGGATTTTTTCACGTGGATCATCTGGTAAAAATCCCCTTGATCTCTGGGTAGTGAGATCGGACTCCGGTGTTCAGTGTCGAGCACGTTACAAATTCCTTGGCAGTTGGACATCGAAAAGAACAGGTTTAACGGCTGCTGCCCGGACAAAATTCAAGTTCAAAATCTACCCACGTTATTTGTACCTTTCCCCAGGTGGTTTGTTAAGATCAGCTGTAGGTGGCGCCGAACAGGCTGTGGCTCTACTTATCTCTAGTGAGTCTATTAAGATGGACTCGCACATCGGTTAAATAAACCCTCAAAGAAACTGGTTGTGTGCAAACTGTGAAGAGTCTTCTAAACCAGTATAAAGAAGTTGAGTTACGTTTGTCCGCTGCTTCAGGGACCATTGTTCTGTTATATCTCACCGACCGATCCTGTTTCATGGAGCATTGTTCTATTATAGCTCACCGACCGACCCTGCTTCAGGGAGCATGTTCTATTATAGCTCACCGACCGACCGTGCTTCATGGAGCATGTTCTATTATAGCTCACTGACCGACCCTGCTTCATGGAGCATGTTCTATTTTAGCTCACCGACCGACCCTGCTTCATGGAGCATGCTCTATTATAGCTCACCGACCGACCCTGCTTCATGGAGCATGTTCTATTATAGCTCACCGACCGACCCTGCTTCATGGAGCATGTTCTATTATAGCTCACCGACCGACCCTGCTTCATGAAGCATTGTTCTATTATAGCTCACAGCTATGAGGACTAACAGTTACAACTTGTTTGATGTTTGTCCCACTAAATTCTGCAATTTCGTCTGAAATCTAATTGAAGCCTACTTTCTTTGACCTCTAGACGTGGAGAGAGGAGACTAACGTCTGGTCAAGCAAAATATATTGATCAGGCAATGTTAGTCAGGGTCAGACGAAACATACTGATGAAAACCCCACCACGCTTCCGTGCAGTTCTCCCTGCAAACAGGCTGTTTCATGACAGTCTGGTTAACGAGGTGGGGATCGACATGATCTCCTTAGTAGTGATCGACACACATATGAAGCCAAGCATAGCACAACAGCCTGGAGGACCCCGGTCCACCTTCATCGGCGCACACCTGCACCTAATGTCCTTTTCAGGGCTCACAAAATAGTAAAGCTACTCCTTGTGAGCATTCAAAAACAAGAAGAACCTCTAACTGTATTCTCGTTGAGCAAGGTGCATCAAACTATATATGTCCAAAGTAAGTTCAACTTAGTAGAAGATATAACAAATGATAGTGAGAAAGAAGCTGTGCTAGACATCAATCTCACTCTCTCGTCCTGAGTTACCGAGAACCAGTGGCAAGACATACAATCAAGACAACTGGAAGTAGCTCAAGATGCAGACATTCAGGTCGTACAATCCGTGAGACCAGGGGTCGCTTGAAACTTGCCGGAGTCGATCATCCACCACCGTTTCCTTGACGATTTGAGAGGTGAAGGTCGTACCTCTAGACAACAGCAGCCCCAATGCGTAGACTAGAAGACGCCGCTGCTGACCAGCGCCCACATATGTAGGTCTAGGTGAGGGACCATTAATCCATGGCTGAGGGGAGATTTCGGTCGTAGCATGCAATGAAAATGGACGCAATTTCCAAATAGGTCGTGCACACCAACCAAGGACGGTGCGCAGTCTGTAGTGACGTCCTATCCAACAACGTGTATTCTATAACACATGAAGAACAGATTGTGTTTTCTCCGAATTCCGTGGAAAATGACACACACATGCTTCCTGTGAATAGCGTACGACGTGCTAGAAAATGATCGCCACACAACACTGCGCTCCATACATTAATTGGAACGAACAAAACACGAACATCGCAGACTACCAGAGCAGCTGTTGCTTGATCGCCATCTTACCGGAACTAAACGAAAATCATACATTTTAGATGAACATAGAGGCTATTAGTAAGGAAGGTTGATTTACTAAGCAAAAACAATGTTAATTGTTATTTTACTGGAAGAATACGTTTATAGCTCAAGTATTATGGCTTCATCATAACATTGTAAGTTGAATACGCACTACTCACCTCGTTATCTGTCGCACTTTTAAGTAATAAATTAGTGACATGTGGAGAGGGAAGGAGGGGGGGGGGAACTTATGAGACAATGTTAGTCAGGGTCAGGCGAACATACTGATCAATGTAATATGTCAATCTTATCTCTCATGATGCGTCAATCATATCTGCCATGATGTGTCAGTCATAGCTGTCATGATGTGTCAATCATATCTCTCATGAGGCCTCAATCGTATATCTCATGATGTGTCAATCATATCTCTCGTGATGTGTCAATCATATCTCTCATGAGGCCTCAATCGTATATCTCATGATGTGTCAATCATATCTCTCATGAGGCCTCAATCATATCTCTCATGAGGCCTCAATCGTATATCTCATGATGTGTCAATCATATCTCTCGTGATGTGTCAATCATATCTCTCATGAGGCCTCAATCATATCTCTCATGAGGCCTCAATCGTATATCTCATGATGTGTCAATCATATCTCTCATGATGTGTCAATCATATCTCTCGTGATGTGTCAATCATATCTCTCATGAGGCCTCAATCGTATATCTCATGATGTGTCAATCATATCTCTCGTGATGTGTCAATCATATCTCTCATTATGTGCCAATCATATCTCTCATGATGTCTGAATCATATCTCTTGTGTTGTTCCAATCGTGCCTCGCTTGAGGTATTAGTCGTATCTCTCATGAGGTCTGAATCATATCTCTTGTGTTGTTCCAATCGTGCCTCGCTTGAGGTATTAGTCATATCTCTCATGATGTGGCAACCATTTTTGGCTCTTTCCCGTTTGTCAGACGATAGTAAGTTGTGCTTTGAAAAAAGCGGATGTAACTACAATCCCTGACGATAACTGTTGTGACGCGTAAGACCATTACGAGCAGAGAAGCGTCATTAGTCTTTCCGTAGTCAAACAGTGTCTCCATTGTATGTATTCCATGATTTAAAAAAAATATTGAACAAATCATTTCACATATGAGCAAGGAAGTAAGAGTCAAACTATATAAATCATTGGAGAGACCTTATTTTGAGTACTGTGTTCAGGTGTGGAGTCCGTATCATGGAGTGGATATAAACATGCTAGAAAGGATACAAAGAAGAGATACACAACTGATCGCGGGATTTCAGAATTATGGTTATGATGAAAGACTTAAAAAAATCTGGTCTTCAGTGCTTCGAACAAAAATTAAATCGAGGTGATTAAATACAAGTTTATAAATTAATCAATTGAAATTATGAATTAGACTATACCATTTTAGTAAAGTACACCGACTATAAGAACAAGATGGCCCAGCTTCAAATTGTTAACTGACGAGTCCAGATTATATATAGAGAAATATATTTTTTTAGTCAGAGAGTGGTGAATTGTTGAAATGCATTGCGGCGGGATGAAATGGAAGCAGTCAGTTAATGCATTCAAAAATATATTGGATGCTCACAGTATTTTCATTTTCGATGGAGTGGAATAAACTGGTTGTATACAGACTCTGTAGAGCTTTCTAAACCAGTATAATGAAGTTAAGTTAAGTTAATCCTGCCTCTCAAGGCAACACGATCCATGGCGTCCTGTTCCCATGATTCCAAATCCATGCCCGCATCATTCATATCCAGTTACACACATCCTTGAACCGAAGTAATGGAATGTCATTAGGTGGAATGATAAAAATGATATACGTTGGTAGGTAGTTTGTCAATACATTTTTTAAATTGATAAGTAGCTTGCAAACTTATTGAGTTTGACGATCATTGTGCTAGGGTAAGGCAACGGACGACAAAGAAATAAGATGCAGGGTAGATTGATATCACGGAGTAATCAATAATCCATAACCTTTCAATTCACAGAAAAGAGTAGATCTTCAACAGACAACCCTCAATTTGTCTTATCATAAACCAACAGTGCCAGTTCATCCCACGGCTTCCTCGTTTTCTTGATGTTCAATTCGAGCACTCTTTTCCACGAATGTCGTGGAACGCCTCTCGGCCACTGTCCGCGGGAACATAAAGGAGTGACTGTTTTTTAATGTTATCAGGAGGACGGCTTAATGTGGGATCTTCCCAGTGTCATCAATAAAAATAATGTTCGCTTAGACGTCTGAGGCTCGTTGCGTTGTTCGACCACATTCATGATCTGTAGCGTGGTTCCAGGCTTCGTCCAGGGCGAGGAAGAGGTTGATATCTGCTGGAGCGAGCCATACTGTGAAGGGACGGCCTCTTCTGCGCCTCCAGTCAGTCGGGGGAAGACTTTTGTCGTTGAGGAACGACATGTATAGTATCTTGTGGACCGGGGTTTTCTGGTCCACCACTACAACATGGCCGAACAAAGAAACTCGGCGTCGGTCAAGTGTTTATGAGATTAGGTGGAGGCCTGTTTTAGCAGAGACCCCCCTTCCCACTGTGACCCCTTCTCTCTTAGTCAGACTGCACTATTGCAATCTCAATCTGTTCCCAGGGTCACCACAGATGCGGAAAAGAGTCTTCGTTAGTTCTGTTTTGCTGCCCCTGATGCAAGCAGCCATCTTTGAACCACTTACTGCTGCCAGCTCATTTATCGTGTTGCATCTTTTGTCCCAAATCGGTATTATTAAAAAAAAAAAAAAGAATAGAACCAGTCGCATATGATCGCCATAAACAAGTTGTAAAGATTCATGATCGCCTGCACTGATCGACACAACACGGCACATAATGATAATGATAGTACGACAGCTTTTCTTGTATAAGAAATCTGGCACTGCCGTTTTCATGCTAAACAATTATGGCCGACGGGACTATCGCTGGAAATTGTTTATTGTTTGTCAGGGAAGTAATCCAGTGACTGAATGAACAAATTATCAGTTAAAGGTGATTCATTTGATCATATTACATTGCATTCTAGTTTGTATTGTTTCACTTGATTGTTTGACATTGCCAGCCTATCAGCTATCAATTTAGATTTTTTTCATTTATTTAGAATAAAGACTGAATGATGACAATGAATGAATGATTTGCCGCTGCGGCTGATATCAGATATGGCGACGATGTTCATTTTTTTTGGGTCTTCTCGTACCGGGCGTGTAACCCAATATGAATACGATTGTTAAATCAATGACACACGCATGATTATAAGCTGAAAGAAGTAATACATTTATTTTCAAAACCAAATACTCCATGCCATTATGCATTGTAAACAAAATATAGATCTAGCGCGATAGTCTTTTCTTGAGTTCTTTAACTTTAGGACGGGAGTCACCACAGTCACACTACTCACAGTCAGTGTGGTTACTAGTTAGTACTACGTTAGAAAACATCACATAGACTTAGATTAGAACTTAGACATATTACTATTATTATAATCAGTATTTATTAGTAAACCTATTATTAGTATTAGCATTTTATTTGTTAACTAAAAATTAACTTCATTTGATGATTTGTAAAATTGCCAATATAGGGCACTAAAAATAAAATAGTTCTTTTTCTTTCAACTAGTCTTAATGTCTAGTCTAATGCTATCATTAAAGTATCATCTTCTAGCCCGGTGAGGTTAAAGGTAGACTACTTTTTAAATTCTATCTCTTGAAACTTGTGTTTTACTTTTAGGGCATTACATCTCAAACCAGCAACATCTATACATACAACAATACATTATAATAGCTGTCCATCGTTGTCGATGAGGACCGCCGACATCATCCTTGTCACAGATTTCCCTGTTGGGTGTGGGTGCGCATGTGGCTGAAAAGGCCAATGCGAGCACGAAAACATCTGCTACAGATCGGCACACAAGGTTTGTAGAAGGGGATGGTGTTCCCGCTGCTCGGTATTCTCGCGTCTGCTCTGGGCTTTCACAACACGGTCGTCTTCACCGGCAGCTACACCCGATTTGACTGCGCTTCTCCAGTCAGATCTGTTTTGCGCAAGACATTCCCAGGTGTCGATGTCTATCTGGCAACTTTTTAGTGAGTCCTTCAGACCGTCATTAAAACGTTTCTCTGGGCGCCCTCTCTCGCGCCATCCGTCTCTCAGCTCGCCGTAGAGAAGCTTCTTTGGGAGCCGCTCGTCTGACATACGGACGAGGTGTCCGGCCCATCCTAGTCGTGCTTTTTCTAGCAGTGCATGGATGCTTGGCATGTTAGCCCTCGAGAGAACCTCGATGTCAGTGACACGATCTTGCCATCGGATGTGGAATATTCGCCTCAGGCAACCTGTGTGGAAGTGGTTTAACCTCCTTGCATGTCCAGAGTATACAGTCCAGCTTTCGCAAGCGTATAATAGGGTTGGAATGATGGTTGCATGGTAGACTTTGAGTTTGGTCTTGACGCTGATGCCACGACGTGCCCAGACCATCGAGCGCATTCTACCAAAGGCTGTGCTGGCCTTTGCTATTCTGCTTGCCACCTCATCGTCTAGGCTGACAGATCTCGACAGCGTGCTGCCCAGATATGTGAATTTGTCTACGGCATTCAACGTCTGCCCGCTGACTAGTTTCTGGTTTTGTGTACGGCATGCCTGGTGCTGGTTGGCACATGACCTCTGTTTTTTTGGCATTTATGGTCAGGCCAAAATTGTTGCATGCGGCAGAGAACTGGTCCATTCCAACCTGCATGTTCAGTTCTGAGTTGCTCATTAGAGCGCAGTCGTCAGCAAATACAAGTTCCCTGATTATGTCGCCAGCCACTTTGGTTTTGGCCTTAATTCTTCTGGAATTGAGTAATTTGCCATCTGTGCGGTACTTTATGGATATTCCAAGCTACAATGATCCGAAGGCGTCTGTCATCGTGGTCGCGAACATCATGCTGAACAAAGTCTGGGCGAGTACACATCCTTGTTTTACTCCGTTTGATACTAGAAACATTTTAGAGATTGCACCGCTGTCCAGTACACGAGCACACATGCCTTCGTGTAGCTGTTTTACCATTGTTATGAACTTGTTGGAGCAGCCAAACTTAGACATTATCATCCACAGCCCTCCTCTGTTAACTGTATCAAATGCCTTTGTCAAATCAATAAATGTGGTGTACAAGACCTGATTTTGTTCTCGACACTTCTCTTGTACGTGACGAGCGGCAAAAATCATGTCCACTGTTCCTCTTCCGGCTCTGAATCCACAATGGCTTTCTGGGAGGTGGTGGCTTTGTTCAAGGTGTTTGTTGAGCCTGTTTAGCAGTAAGCGAGCTAGGATCTTGCCTGCTACGGAGAGTAGCGATTTTCCATGATGATTGTCGCATTCCTGACGGTTGCCTTTTCTTTTGTACAGGTGAACGATTCAGGCGTCCTTTAGCTCCTGCGGAATTTGCGGAATTTTTCCTTCAGCCCACATGTGACAGAAGAGTTCAGTGATCCTTCTGGTGAGGGATGGGCCAGCTGTCTTATATACCTCTGCTGGTATTGCATCAGCTCCTGGAGCTTTTCCTATAGATAGTGAACTGATTGCCCTGTCGACTTCCTCCTCAGTAATGACTTCATCCAACGCCAGGTTCAGTTCCACCTGCGGCATTCGCCGGATGGCCTCTTCATTTATGGACGATGGGCGGTTTAGTATTTTGCAGAAGTGGTCTTCTCATCTGTCTAGAATCTGAACCTTATCTGTTAGTAGTACCCCATCCGCACTGCGAACTGGAGTATTACTAGAGGGCTGCGGGCCGTAGAGAGCTTTCAGTGCCTCGTAAAACCGTTTGGTGTCATGACGCTCGGCGAACATCTCAATTTCGTCAGCTCTTTTGCTGAGCCAGGAGTCTTGCATCTCTCTAAGCCTGGTCTGGACAGCTTTGCGAGCAGTATTGAAGGCAGCTTTTGCTGCCGGAGATGGTGTGTCCCTTTGGTATTCCCTGTGCGCTTCATGTTTTGCACCGAGAAGGCCCTGTATTTCCAGATCGTTCTCATCAAACCAGTCCTTATGCTTGCGCGTGAGTGGGCCAATGTGTTTAACAGCTGTATCGTAGAGTGTGTTTCTCAATGATGCCCAGTTCTCTTCGATGTCGTTCTTTTCAAAACCAAGCTCAGATAGTCTGCCCTCAAGCTCTTCCTGGAAGCCTCCTCTCGTGGGTTCGTATTTCAGCTGAGAGACATTTAGCCTCCTCGGTGGTTTCTTTCCCTGGGGGCACATTTTGGGCTGGATCTTGAAGTTTAGCTTGGCAATGACAAGTCGATGGTCGGTCCAACATTCTGCACCACACATGCTCTTCGTTACCATAGCATCCGCTCGATCCCTACGTCTGATGATAATGTAGTCAATGAGGTGCCAGTGGCGGGACCTTGGGTGCATCCATGTGGTTCTATTTCGGACAGGAAGTCGGAAAGCTGTGTTTGTAATGAGTAGTTCATTTGCGGCACATGTCCTCAGAAGGAGCAGTCCGTTACTATTGCATTTTCCGATACCATGTCTGCCAATGGCCCCCTCCCAGGCTGTATGGTCTGTGCCAACCCTAGCGTTAAAATCACAGAGGATGACCAGTTTGTCAGATTTGGGGACTGCAGCGATGAGCGCCTCTAGGTCCTCGTAAAACTTATCTTTTGTTTCCTGAGGATTTGTCATTGTGGGTGCGTATGCACTGATAAGTGTTGCATGGCGCCCTCCTATTAGGGGGAGACGCAGTGTAATCAGGCGGTCATTAATTCCTCTGGGCATGCTTGTGAGCTTGTCGACCATGTTGGTCTTGATGGCAAAGCCAACTCCAGCTTCACTGCGTTCTTCTTTGCTGCGGACGCTCCAGAAGAAAGTATAACCAGCGCCTTCTTCTGTGATCTGCCCTTCCTCTGCCAGTCGTGTCTCGCTCAGGGCAGCTATACAGATGTTGTATCTAGCCAGTTCCCTGGCGATCAGAGCTGTCCGTCGTTCGGGTCTGTTTGCTTTGGTGTTGTCCAGTAGCGTGCGGACATTCCATGCTGCAAGCGTGATGGGTAGTTTTCGTGATCGTTTTCTGCCTGTTCCGCCGCTGCAGTTTGGGGGCCCTGCCAGTTGCGAGCTGCTAGTCAGGGTGTGATCTGTAGGGTGATGTCGTGAGTTGCGCAATGTGTTTATAGTGAGGGAGATGTGCGCAGGATCTTCCCCACTCTCTCGTCCGGACTCAACATGTTCTAGAGGCAAGACATTGTTAAGACTTCTAGTGAAGGGTTCGGATGCAGACAGTATGGTGTCAGCGTGTGCCTCATTTTCTCGGTAGCCCTTCCCTTCTCTTTTATCGCTGGGGTGGAGCTTTGAGGTATCTGTTTCTGAGTGCATTTGTTTGTGTATTCTTCTTTCACCTCTTGTTCCTCTGGTCTTACGCCTTGATTGTATACTTGTGAGTTCCGATGGCTCCTCGGTTAAGTGTGTTTTCAGCACACGCAACAGATGTAGATCTGAGTTTGAAGGGACGTAGTGTGCTGATCGAAGTGCGATGAGCTCCTTTCTGAAGTACCGTATGTTTGACGGGGTCAGGATGACCTCCTTTGTTTCAGTGTTCATGCTTCGTTATCTGGGTCACGATACAGCACGGAGCGACACTAGCGTTTGACCGGGTTAAGTTTCGGCCGCGCTTTGTCCCATCGAAACTGTACACATTAGTCTACCTTTCACGACTAAAAATACACTGTTATATACTTCGTTGCATCACTTCTTTCACATTAGTATGCTTAATTCACAAGTCGGCACATTTATATCCAGAAATCACGTTAATAATCCAAGAGTTATCATAGAAAACACAAACAAAACACCGTTTTATCAAGAGGGAAATCGACTGCGACCATGTCCTGCGCCATCTTTTCCACACTATACATTATTCATTATGCATACATCAGCGCAGCGTGTAGATATTCTGATACTGAAAAAAAATCTTGCTCATTGAACAGATCTGCTCCACCCTCTCGGGCACACTTTTTCTGTTGTATCATTTCAAAACTTTGCAGTCTGTACATTACTGGTTCATCAGTTGCATTGCCTTCATCCAAGAAGTGGTGGTTGATCAACTTCGTCGGCCTCAGGTTCAAATCATGGTGAAGACTGGGATTTTTTCATGTGGACGTTCTGGTATTTCCCCGGATTTCTAGGTAGTAGAGATTGATGCTCAAGTTCAGTGTAACGGACATTAAAAATCTTGGAAATTGAAAATAGTAGGCTTAACGGCTGCTGTCCGGGCAAAATTAAAAATTATTATGTTTAAAATCAACCCAATTTATTACACGATCCTCGCTGGTGCTACGGAGTTCATGTATTGTGCTGAGATACTTCAAAAAATATGGAGAATACAGCACTTATTGGTTAAATCGTGTGTAATGACGTTGTTTCTTCTACTAAACTTTCAAACTAATAAGTTGTGGCCATTAGATCTGCTGCCGCCTTGTCCGTCAACTGGACTGCAGTCATGTGTAACATGGTTTGGTTCTCTCTGTCCAGTCACCATTTAGGGTTTTGGTAGGATTCCAGTGTCTTTTAGTATACTTTTCCTGGTTTAGTTGGCTGTAAGTTTGTGCCAACTTTTTCTCATACTCTTTTTCTCTTTTTTGAAGGCTGCTTTTGCTCTGTTGTTCAAGATTGTATTTTGGTCTGTTGGGTTAGTCTCCGTGTTTTCTCTGCATGCAAGGGAAATACCGTAGTAAAGAAGTACATGCAACAACAATAAAAAACTGCGCAGGGAAAACACAATTAACATGTTAGGTTTACCCAATATAAACTGCTAATCCATATGTTTTGTCGTTTGTGATACACTTGTTTTGAAACTACATCCATTTATGAAATTATTTAACGTAGACCTAACAAGACATATGACAATTTTGAGAATCATTGTTACCTGACACAGACACGCCCACTTTATCACTCTAAATGGGTAACATTTAATGTTTTACAAATATTTGAGATATCACCGGCTCCATGCTAGTTTATTTATAGCCAAACGCTGGAAGAATATATCTACTTTTGTTTCCGAGTCATATAAAATGTCTGTCATGCTGAAAACTAAACAAAATGTATGTTTATTTGACAATGTCCACTTTTGTGAAGAATTGACTTTTCTATTAGAATAATTCAGATTGACTAGAAAAATCATCACAAGAGCTAAAATGAAGTGTACATTTTCATTTTCAGAAATAGTTTCAAATCAACTAAGCACTTGTGCAGAAAAAAGGAGTAGATTGATATGTTCAATATCGATAATAGAATGTAAATGACATAACTCATTGAATACATCTAGCCACTTTATAAGCTTCTTTTAGTTTCTTTGCTAAATTTACAAGTTTTCAAGTTATCTTATAAAAGCTAATTCCTGTTATAAACAAGAAGAATTCTTATTCCGTTTGCTGTGCTAAATAAGAGTGGGGTTTAATAACATTGTGTATGCATAATGAAAACATGTGGGGTAAGGGAGAGCATAGCAATTCCGATAGCGATAGTAGCGAAGGTGAAAGTGATCTTCATTTTGTCATCGATGATAGAGATGATGAAGATTATACTCAGCCCTCTATGAAGAAGAGAGTGGTTGCTAAACAAGGTAGAGCTCGGGATAAAGCAAGGTCTGTTGATGTTTCTGTTAGACCTACAACAACTGCTAGTCACAGGAATGTTACAGTGCCTGTAACAGCAGAAGCATGCCAACCAGAGTAAATTCAAGTTACAGAGGGTCAGATGCAGTACACATTTCACTTTTATCCTCTTCTCAGTCTTGGAATTGTACCAGATTTGGGGTTAGATTCTAACTCTTAGGCTGTTGATTTTTTCAACAGATTATTTGATGTGGAGGGGAATGAATATCTTATAATTCAGTTAATACTTTTGCCAGGACACAAGACAGATTAGCACTCCATCCATGCCTCATTCTGTGTAAAACAGGTGGGAGGATATTACTACAACTTAACTCAACAAATTCTTTGCTGTGCTCATTCTTATGGGCATTGACAGAAGGCCTGCTATATCTGAATACTGGTCAATGTCACCAGAGCTGTACAACACTTGGTGCCATGCTATGTTTTCACGACAGAGGTTGCAAGATATTTATCACTCTATGCTCCATGCAGTTAATGAAAATTCAGAAGGCAAGAATAAAATTTAACCATTCATGAATCTTCAAGCAATTGCTGATTTTGGTTAATTACTTCTGATATTGCAGCAGTAAGCATAAAAGAAGCAGTTGAAAGAGAACCAGGAATATGGCCGGTTTCAAAGGCGATGAAACGTATCCAAAGAATTTGTCATATTATTTTGTATGTCGCACGTGAGAGTAATTGTGTACATTGTTGAACGTCCACTGAAAGGAAGAGAACACACTTTGTATGTCTAGGGTGAACAAACCAACCAGATCTTCTTCTAGGGACTGTTTTCAGGCATAACACAATGCCTAACATGAAATAAATGCATCTTGTCATTTACGCAAAGTGTAAATTGTGATTTTTCAAATTTTTGGGTGACCATAAAATATAAAAACATCTTTAAATTAACAACGGTACAGGATATCATGAAGAGATTTAGTAGTCATCTTCATACACAAATAACAATCTTTATGGAACCTATTGATTTCGTTCACTAGCTTGACAACAGGGACCCGGTGAGTAGAATAAATAATACTGATTTTATCGTTCTACATACTAAATAATGAATTAAAATTAGCATGTAGTGGCCAGATCTGAATTCTGCATTCACTGTGCAAACAAATTGATATATAAATAACACGAGGCGTTTGCTCATATGCAATGCATAGAATATTCATAACTTTGAGATCACCATATGTGCAGTTTTTGTTCTCCTCTTTGAAAGCGCATTCTGTTATTACATTTCTGCATGTGGAGATAGGTAAACAGGTAGCAAATAGTTTTTCAACAGAATCTTTATTTAAACCATTTTTATATGATGTTGTTATTATCCCATAGCTACTGAACAAGCCTATCTTTGGCAGCCCAATGCCATTCTTGTATAGATACAGGTCTTCTTCAGTTGTGTCACTGCTCCGTACAGTGTGTTGTCAATTGCAATCGCAGTGCTTGTAAGAATCTTTTCCTCGTGTATGTAAGCGCCTTGCATTCAATGAGTAGGTGTCGAACTGTTTCATCAGGATGAGAGCAATATCTGCACAAGGGCAGGTGCTGGGGATTGATGAGGTTCAAGTGGCTATTGACTCTGGTATGTCCTATTCGGAACTGAAAGACGGCACTTTGATTTATTCTATGTAGTTTATTTATGTCATCGTTACTTTTTGGCTGTGAAATTTTGCTAAATACACCGAGACTTGTTTTTCTCGTCGCCTACCTGTTTATCCAGGTTTCCTGAGTATTATTCTTATTAATTTGTTTTACTGTGTGGTTACTGCAGGGTAGGGGGGCCGCGGTAGTACTGGCTTACCAGTCATGCGATCAGGGCTCAATCCCCAGTTGGTGCTGGCTTTTTTATTCCTGATCATAAATCGGTCCCTTTGGTCCACCCAGCCAGAGATATTGGGTACCAGAAAATCTGGAAAGTAGGCGGCCGGCATAATGCTGACTACATCAACTATGTGCCGTTGGCTGCAAAATAATATTGGCCTAACACCATATTTCCTATGCACTGCGCGACGTGACAGGATCTTTCCTTAATTTTTTTTTTTTTTTACTGCAGTATATCATTAAAAAGTATAATCTTAAAGTCACTGCCATTGTGAATGGCCTCCCGTCCTGGACGATGAGAAAAAAACTGCCACTGGCAGTGTCCACGCATCCCGAAAGAGTTAAACCTTCTGAATGGGGGTCCGAACCTGAGGCATGTCATATAGGATAGTCTTTTGACGACTGTCAGTGTCACTCACTCAGGACACTGCAGTGCAACATAAAAACACAAATTGCACAGATACTACTTCCCCTTAAACTTATTACTGCTGTAATTATTATGATTATCATCTATCACATTTGAGTTGACACAGTTCCTTTCATTATTCTCAGTCCTAGAACGTTTTTTACTGCTAGCATGATTTGTTTAAAATTGTCTCATGTCTCGATTCTAGATGGCCTCTCTTTCCTATATATATATGTGTTTGTATATACATATATATATATAAAATATTCTTCTCGATATGGAGAATAACCTAGAACCTGACAAGATGTCATTGCGCGAGATGGGCAACCTACTTGTCTATTAACACGGTCCTGGACGGTTGTCATGACAAGACCTACAAGCCTCCTTCTTCAATTCCACTGTACTCCCTGCAATGTGCTACGGTGCTGAGACGTGGACACTAACAAAAGAACTAGAGGACAAATTGAGGGTTACCCAGCCTCCCTTGAGAGACACTTGGTCAGAATCAGTCTCTGGAACTATGCAAGGTCTCCACAATTCTGACATAAGACGTTGTCCCTGGTGAAGGATGCGGGAATCGACGCAGACAAGGCAAAACATAGATGGGCAGTCACCTGTTACGTTGGTCGATGGAACACAGCGACAGCAGTCTGATATCCCCGAGGTAAGAAGAGACCGTGGGGAATACGTCCAATGCGTTGGTCAGACTCCCTTGCTGTACGCTGTAACATCAGAGATTCCCCTAGAGGAACACTTACCATGCACGGGGCCCAAGACAGGGTCTGCTGAAGATGAAGTTTGGATCTGCAGCTACGCCGAGGAACAGGTCATCAAGATCAAGAATATATATATAAATGTACTAAACTGCATAAATTAAAGTTCAAGAGTTTGGAAATAGAACAGGCCACGAATTCCGATTATCTGGGCTTCAGAATTGACAACAATGGCAAGTGCTCAAAGGAAATCAGAACGATGCACATCAACGAATATGACGAGGATCTTATTAAAAGCCTTTTTTTTTAAAAAGAAATGTTGATAGGCAAGTATGTTTTACTTGAACTGGTATACAAGGGGCTTGTCATAAGTCTTTACCCTGACTATGAAGGAATAGGAGGAGAAAGTTGAAATTTGGCAAATATGTAGCTCATTTAATTTGTACTGGACTTGAGAAGTATGAATTTCTCTCCTCTACGGGCTTACCCGGTATGGTGCATGGCGTAACACACCTTATTGATCGGATCGGCTACTCTAACGGTTTGTCAGAACAATGGAGAAATCAGAGGCCAGAAATGTGATAAATTTCTTGATGTTGCAGGGGAAAAACACCTACAGAAATACATGAGGAGATGGAACCAGTGTTTGAGGAATTCTGTCCTTTGTATGCTTCTGTAAAAAACTGGTGTTAGGCAGTTTAAGTGTGGCCATTCCCATATTTTTGATCTTCCAAGATCAGGAAGACTACCCTCAGAGTGCAGCGATGAAAACGCTGCAAGAATGAAGAAAATCAGGATAGGAAAATGACAATTGCAGAGAAATCTAGGTCAGCAAAACTGAATGAAAGTACAGTTTTTATAATTTTACACAATAGACTGAATCCCCCTACTTTGCCGCAAGGCTTGTGCTGCAAACAGCCAACAATTTGAATATTGCAATTCTTCCACACCCACCATATTCTCAGGATTTAGCCCCATCAGACTTTTTTTTTCCCAAACTTAAAAAACAGCTGAAAGGAAATCATTTTGACAGGGATGATGTCACACTGGCTTGTGATAACTGGTTTAGTTTAAAAAGTTACTTTATTCTGAAGTTCTTTTCAAGGTCATGCAGAGATGACAGAAATGTATAAATTCAGGCGGTGACTACATTGAAAAGGAATAAGCACTATGCCAAATTTTAACTTTCTCCTTGTACTTCATGGTCAGTGTAAAAACGTATGACAAGTACCTTGTAAGTATGTTAGTTAGTTTTCTTTTCATATATGCCATTGAGCATCGTGGGGAGTTTAAATTGTCTGTGTTGCACCGGCCATCATGAGCCTGTGTCATTGCACAGTCACTCTGTCATTTATCCACCTTCTTGCGGCCGTCCTCTTGCCCTAAAGTCAGATTTACTAGAGTTGTTAGCCATCAGTGGAAGTTGGTGATGGTTCATTCTCATGAGAAGACTGAGCCAGCGTATTTGTTGTTTGGACGACTAGTATCGACCATACTTAAAATGTCTTTGTTTCGATGTCTAGCTTCCCTGGTAACACCGATGACCTTCCTCAAACACTTCATTTCACATCTTGAAATTCTGCTTTCACCTGGCTTGGACAGAGACCATGAATGGCACTGGTCGCACAGTTGGCATAAATTTGCTGATTATCAACTGTTTTTTTTTTTGGTGTGCGTTCGCCTTATTTCTCTAATCCCCAAGGCGGTGTGCGTTGCACTGTGGCTTTTAATTTGCGCCTGTCGGCCCAGTGCATCCGACTTCAGAATACATTTTATGTAAGGGTCTGCTTCCTCCTGCATTTTTCTGTGATTGGGATCGAACCTTCGGGTTCTGAGCCGTGTCAATTAACTACTAGCTCACGTCATCCCCAGCTGTTGCTTTGTTGTCAAGCTAATGCTCGGGTGTCTAAATGGTGGTGACAGCTGATAAATCAGAGCAGATGTTTCTCTGATACCTAGTCTCGATTTCCCTATCAAGCCTACTGTCTGCCGAAAAAATACTGCAGAAATACCTGAACTCATGGGCTATAAATGTGTGTTCCTTTGATAAAAGACAAGCCTCTGTCAAGATCCTAGACTCCTTATTAGACAGCAAACCATAGGATCACAACACCATACATTTTTCATGTCATAAAATACAGCTAAGGAAAATTGTGCATAGAACTGGCAACCTCATTATGTGAAACAAAGTGCAACAGAAAGCACCACTGCAAAAACACAGAAATTACATTGGGGCGGGTTTTCTGCGTACATTTATTTCCACCAGCGCATTCACTTTATATGTCATCTTCATATACAATTCATTTTGAGGCTCAAGCGCAATTCATTTGCAAAAACAATGGGAATGTATTAAAAGTCAATAAAACCAACATTCCAGTACAGCTCAAGCGCTTGTAGCAATAATAAAGCACACCTGCAGGGCTAAAAAAAATGAACAAATAAGAATGCTCTGGGCTATAGCCATCTTTTCGTCCTCATAAACTTTGTCATTCACCAGTTTATTCGTCTAACATAAATAACTCATTGTTGAACTATGCTCTTTGCTAGGACATTTCTTTTGTTCATTAGCAAGCACGTGTTGATATTTTAGTGGATGCATGTGCTTTTTTTTTTTGTTTTTTGTTTTGCCTTATCTCTTTAATTCCCAAGGTGGTGTGAGTTGCACTGTGGTTTTTATTTTGGACCCGTTGGCCCAGTGCATCCGACTTCAGCATGCATTTTATGTAAGGGTCTGATTCCTCCTACATTTTCTAAGGGTTTGCTTTTCCAGGATAATGGCCGGTGCTGTGATGGGAATCCAACCCAGCAACTTCGGGATGTGAGCCGTGCCACTTAACCACTAGCCCATGCCGTCACTGATGTATGTGCTGAAAGGGATATGTCAGTGTCATATTTGAGCCATGATACGCTAATTGCTTGATTTAATGAATGCAGTTTATTTGTATCCATCCTCAACCTTATCATCTGTATTTAACTTGCAAGCAAAATGTTCCCTTAACTTTTCATGCAAGCACTTCTGTCTTTATCTTCTGTTCTGTCTTCATCTGCCTCATGATTCTGAAGGGGAGGTATGGATGTATCTTTTAAGTATCCACAAAAGGAGGCAGTCCAATGTGTTCATGGATTGCCAAGTCCTGTCAGAGGCATAGCATATAAATCTGGGTCAGTTATCTAAAAGGATTAATGAGAAAAACATTGATGTCTGAATGAACATAGTGAAATTGATATGCAACAAAACCTTGAGATACCTCAGAGTCTAGATTGACTGTAGATTCACAATGAAACCCTATATAGACAAGCGGATTGAAAAAGCAACCTACAAAACTCAGACTCATCAATCACCTCTCTACCTGTGAATGGGTGGCACATCAAGATTCTCTACACCAATCAAACATTGGATTTATCCGCTCAGTAATTGACTATTCACCTTCCCTCCATCCATTGCAAGCAAAAGCCTCTTACACAAGCTCGAGTACAAAATCATGCTCTGTTGTTCAAAAGCGATGTCATGAAAACAATGCAGAGAGGTTCATGTGAAATCATCATCGGACCTCCAAACCTAAGGAGGCTAGAATAAAAAAGACACCTTTCCTAAAAAAATACGCAAGACACTATCATGAACCCTGGCTATCCAGTCGGTAAAATCCCATTCCCCTGTACTCCTGAGAATATACACACAATTTAGACATTTGAGTAAACTATGTGCTCTAATTCAGTTATTCTATCTCAAATTGACTGACTGCTAATCTTCAATGTTCCTACTTCAGTAGAGTGTGGGATATATTCATCAAATTCACTTGATACATTATGTGGGATACTACCTTTTCATCACGAAAATTATAAAAAAAACATGCTTCAATATTTACACCGTCATATTTGTTATTTGCGGAAATGTGTGTACTATGTAGGCGTCATTATATTATGGCAAATCCAAGCAGTGCAGCCCAAATCACGCCTTCAAATAATGGTCCACCCGTCACACCAGCAAATGGGTGGCTCTGGATATGGGGTATTTACACACACCCTGATATTTGGGTGTCACAGGTTCAAAGGATTAAACACTACCTAGTAGAGGGTAGAATGTTTTTGGCAGTCATCAATGATGAAACATTTTGCTGGCAGGCGACTACCCCCCACAGTTGAAACACCTAACTGGCAGGGAACTACCCCCACAGTAGTAACTGTACTCTCCCACTCTTCTGCAAACAGGAACACTCTACCATCTTTGGTGAAAACTATCATTTTGGAAACTATAGACTCATCTCTACATAGCATCCGAGTATACATGGATGGATCTTCCACCGAGGATACCAACAATGCTGGATATGGCACTGTAATTAAATACCATAACCGACACAGTCAAGACATTTGGTATGAAGATAAATGCTAGTAAAACAAAAGCGTTGGTAACAGCTAAACAAACGGAATAACTAAATAACAACACCGAGGGACAGATTATTAAACAAATGCAGAGGTTTTCGTATTTGGGAAGATTACGGAAGATGCCTCCTGTAATGTTGAAATTAGAACTCCATGAGAATAAAGAACGTAACGACAAATAACATCAATATTGAGCTTTGCAAAAGAATAATCATTGCAGATGTCTGGCCCGTTGCATTGTATGACTCTGAAACATGGACTCTAAACATAAGAATGAACAAACATTGCAAGTTTTTGAGATGGGGTGCTATCATAGGGTGGAAAGAGTAAGCTGGATAGAATAAGGCAAAATGAACAAGTGCTCAAACATATAGTCACATAGACAACTAATGACGAGTATATGGAAAGGTAGATTGTCTTGGCTTGGTCATAACATGAGACATGGGCGCCTATTATTGAAAATACTGGAATGGAAAAGAGAAAGGGGATGTCCAAGAACATCATACAGACATGCAGGAACTTAGGGGTGCAGACTTATACTCAGCTGAAGGTCAAGCAGTAACATGAGTTACGAGCTGATCAACAGGGTCTTAACAGAAGTACCTTGTGACTGGCAGCCGTGTTGGATAGGGAGAAGCACGAGGGGCCAATAAAGGCCGAAGCAGGAGGCAGTACAGGGAGAGCTGACCAGGAGGTTTCCCCCACTGTAAGTACTGTAGGCAGTGAACTGACCCCAGGAATGTGAGAGTAGTGGTCAAAATGCAATTGTGGATTCCACTAATCTGGTACTTGTATTTGGTGGAAATGACAGAAAGGTGTAAGAGAGATACATAAAGAGTGATCTTCTGTACTGTCTGGAACGCTGTCTGTGTCAAAATAAGTCAGGTGGGTCAGCCATAGCCCCCTGATCAAAAGTAAGGTGCATTCAGGGACCAGGTCACAAGAGTACGAGGTGTATAGCCTAGCAGCTTCCAAACCAGTCAGTAAGAAGGTGTTGGTTCCACAGCGAAGAATAGACAGGCTGTCAGAGATCAGTCACGTCAATTACAAAGGTCTACAAGACTCAAGAGATTAATTAAGTATTGGTTGCTATTGTTAGAGAGAATAGGGACAAGAGACCTGTGATAGGACTTGGTTATTAGTTCAGATGAAACCATCACAGCTGCATACTAACAACCACTGCTTAGAGAATTTAGCCATAGTTAAGTAGATAAATGATGTGTATGACTAGATTATGCAATCAATGATTAACTATATTTTTATGATGAAAAAATCAGTTCTCAATGTTTCCTTTGTGTTCATGTGATAACTGAGAAGGAATTCATGAAAGAGGGATAAGTCCACTATACGGCACGGTATAATAATTTAGTAGGATCTGCTATGTCTTTGGGGATTCCGTGGCGAAGGGGTTAAGCCGTCGCCCTCGTGATCAGGTGGTGTGGGTTCGATTCCATACTCCGACGTCTTTTTCACGGGTGCCTGATACGGAGTCCCCTGCATCTCGTAGTCGCCCATAGTTGTCTTGTCCTTGACTTGCCACTGTGGTCGGGCAGCACGAGACGAGAGAGTGAGGATAAAAAGTAGCGCAGTTAATCCTTACTAAAAATAGCTATAGCAAAAAAATTATGCCATCATCGTCTACGATGGACGACCGCCTTTGCCTTTTTTGCTGCATCTAAATTGTGCATGACTAGAATCTGTTACATGTTAGTTTCTATGATCTAGAGATATCCAAGATACAAATTAAATATACGATAACACTGGGCCAAAGTAACAGATTTTTCAAAACCAAAAAAGGAGAAAGGAACACTGTGTCAGATAGATTAAGCAGAATAAATAAATAGGTTTTTTCATAAACCAAAAAAGAAGAATGCCCATATAAAAACCAACTTGCAACCGATCACTGGTTCAGAGGGACAAATAAAATTTATTTGATAGTGTTCATCACTTCTTGTACTGCGCCATAGTAGATCTGTCCTTTCTTCCTTTTTGGTGGCCTGGTCACATGTACCATAAAAACTAATGTGTAATAGTGTTACATCCTCTTGCTCTTTGAATCCTTGTCACTTCTGCTGTGACCTGCTCTTGCTGATCCTAGTCACTTGTACCATTAAATGTATTTCTATTGTTGTTGTTAAATGCCCACAATGAGTAAAATAAAGTAACCCATAGCATTACTGCCTTAGGGGTGTAACATGTTAGTGATCTCACATTTCAAAGGCTCTGCTATATAAGGGCGGTAGCCATCTCCTGTCCCTCTCCGCTTTTACTTCCTGGACTGAACCCGTACCCATTTAAGGCTGGGTCGACCCGGGAGCTGTTGCGGTCTGAAAAAACATTTCTGCCTCAACTGGGGAATGAACCCAGGACCACTCAGATGCGAAGCCAGTGCGCTAACCACTGTTCTACGCGGCTCCACAATGAGTAGATTTACTCTTTTGTGCGGACTGAAGTGTGGTAGTTTGTTGTAGCTTTCCTGACAACCCGATCGTGCTGATAAGGTGGACTAGCGCCCTCCAGGATGTTGTACTATGCTTGGCTTCATCTGCGTGTCGCTCACATAGATCTTTCTAAATACCCACAATGAGTAGATTTACTCTTTTGTGCACACTGAAAAGGACGTTAAGTAGTCGTTTGTTGTAGCTTTCCTCACATCCCATTCGTGCTGATGAAGGTGGACTGACAGACGGCCTCCAGGATGTTGTACTATGCTTGACTTCATCTGTGTTACGCTCACATAGATCTTTTAAAATACCCACACTGGCAATCTGCACACTGTTAAATGAATTGAACACATACCTTGATTCGGTTATGAGTACGTGGGAAAAAACACACATTTTTACTGTGTCCATATGATCTTCTGATTGGTTTAGTGGTAGAGCAATCACTTTTCACTGCATCTGTATGGGGTTCAACTCCCACAAACGTCACACTCCAGTCAACCCAGCTATAAATGGATACCTGACCTATGGTTAGGGAAGGAAAAGACAGCGATGAAGGGAACTGGCCGCCCTTGCTTCATACAAGCTGTGTCTTAATGTACTGAAGTCTCTAAAACTTCATTCCTGACCAGCGGCTAAATCTGCTGAAAGACACCATTTCTTAGATCTTAGTCGACCTGTACTTCTACAAGGCCAGATGCCCCTGTGCAGGTCCCAGCTCTGAATGTAGCCGGGAGGAGAATTTTCTGCTTAGAGGGCTAGGCTTGAGCAGCTTGCTACTTCGCTGCATAGTGACGAGTGCCGTGGAGGGTTAACTGATGTGCATAAACTCAACCACTAAAGCAAAGTAGACCCGCAGCCTGTTAGGCGCCATCTATACTGCTCTAAAGAAGCGACCTAACCATGGCCGGTGTTATGCCATGTTATACAGTTAGTCACCTCTTGCGACATGCTCTCTGTGGGGCAGTGGTGCTATTCTTGCCCTTTACCAAACCATATTATCTGACCTACATTGTGACTACACTACACAGCTGATCCTCAGTGTTGTGTTACAGTTATCAGTACGGTACAAGAGTACTGAATTGTGCACTTCAGATATGTTCCAGTTTTGGTGTAGACTTTGTGTTACGGTAATCAGCTTTTGAAGGGGTCAATTGTAGAAACGTTAGCTCGGAATGTATTTATAATATTTTACATGTAGCTTTTTCTGTCGTGTCTATTTTTTGTTGTCTGTTATCACAGGAACAAGAAGGGGTCAGTTTATACATGGGTGACTGCACCAAATATATATTTTCAAATTTCTTATCATTTGTGCTGGGAAATATGTGGAAACTTCTAAGCAGCAAGTTGTAAACAAAGAAATTTTTGTTTGTGACAATGATCAGAAAGGTATTTATATGTACTCGACTGCCGAAGGCAGATGTGTCAGACTGAAAGATGTCAATATCTCAGTCAAGCTGTAGCGACACAACGCATTACGTTCTCGGGACTAGATCATGCTACTTGCAAAGCCCTGTTCAGGGCTTGGTAGCGGGAGATTTAGAACGAATGCAGAAGAAGAAGATATAAACACGAGTAACACACATAGGGAGCAACAAAAAAGAAAGTGAACTAATGGGGAGCCTAAAATTCAAACACAGAACCTCCAGATGACGCAAGCACCTTGCCACAAGAGTTTGGTGTGTCTATCTGGTGTAGTACCTAAGTCATGTCTCTCTTGTGGCAAGGCACTTCCACCATCTTAAGGTCCAGTGTTTAAATTCTGGACTGCCCATTACATCATTTTCTTTTCTGTTGTTTGTTATGTATGTTTACCCACTGCAGATAAATACTTGGCTTGTGATCATTGTCTAAACTGAACGTCTTTATACTGGTTTAGAAGACTCTGCTGAGTCTGTATACAACCAGATTCATTTACATTTCCTTGCTCTAAAAGTCAATATTGCACCCAATCTATTCTTAAATGCATTAACTGTCCCTGCCTCCACTATTTCCTGTGGCAATGCATTCCAAGCATTCACCATTCTGTGACTAAAAAAATATTTCCTTATATCTACAAACAAACATTCTTGTTATAATTTATACTCAAGTGCCACATGGTATGAAAGCCGGTTTAGACTTCTCTGCTAGAGTGAGGTACCGCGTCATTGCTAAGAAGAGCAGTGTAAACTTGACAACAATCGAGATCAAAATAGAGATCTTGGCAGTGACTTTGGTTCTAAGATGGCTAACTCTGACCTCTTTTACCCTTTACACTATGACATGAAATATGTGATATATATTCATTTGACCAGGGAGATACTTTTTCCTTTCTTTTATATATACGAGGCGTGTTCAAATGAAACCGGACCAAACTGTAACAAGTGAACTTACATACAACGTGCATGACGACGTAACTTCTGGTGTAAACAGCACACATCAACCGTCAAGTTTGCAAAGTTTCATTATCCTCTGACTCATTGTTTCCTCAGCAGACCGTTGGAAACATGGTGAGGGTGTTACTGAATCCTTCCAGAGTTGATGAGCGAGCAGTGATTCGGTTTCTAACAGCTGAAGGATGTCCACCAGTTGACATTCATCGCAAAATGCAGGCAGTGTCTGGTGACAAAAGTGTGTCGAAGACAATAGTGAAGAACTGGACAACAATGTTTAAAGAAGGACATGAGTTAACGAAAGATCTTCCGAGACCAGGTCAGGAGCATATTGTTGCGTAAACTCACATCCTTTTCAGGACAAACTCTAAAGAAAAAAATACTAGAGAAATAAGGAGAAGCTGGAAATAACTAGAGAAAAAAGCGCAGCGAAGGGTCTGCTTGGAAAGAATTGTTTGTTGGTCTATGCACATCAAAGTGATAAGAATGAAGAGATATTTACCCATGTAGAGACTATTTGATGTTTGTTGTTGATCTCAATATAATTATTTGTGTCATGCTGTCCCTCATGGCATTTGCACCTCGGTCTGCGACTGGGCACATATACAAAAGCATCCTATGTTACAAACAAAAGGTTTTTGATTGCACCACAAATAAAAATCCCACCAGGGATCACACTAATACTTGCTGTTTCGACCAATTTCTCGAAACTTTGTTTACCTCACTCACACTGGATCTTAAGAACGCCTTTAACTATTATCATTTAGATTAGATGGGGACGGCGTGGGCTAGTGGTTAAGTGATTCTCAACCTGAAAGTGCTGGGTTTGCTACCCATCACCGCCATTTTCCAGGGAAGCAGACCCTTACATAAAATGCGTGCCGAAGTCAGATGCACTGAGCCGACAAGAGCAAAGTAAAAAAAAAAACATAATGCAACGCACACCGCCTTTGGGAATAGAGAAATAAGGCTAATTCAAAATATAAAAAAAGGGAGATTAGCTAGATTTTCGTTAGTGTTCTCTTTAATCCTTGATTAAGGTCTTTTGAATTTACAGTCAATTCTTTTTGTATCTGTGCCCTTGACTAAACTGGCTCATATTTATTTAAATTATTGTTATAATTTAATATTCTGTATTACTGTATCTACTATAATTATTATCTGTCTTTTTCCTCCCTCAGTTATCAGAACTGAGACTTGGCAATACTAAGTGGACTCATCCCCATCTGATAAGATTGAAGATACATCTAAAGTTAATTCTCAAGTTTTAGAACATCCAAAAATGAATATTACTGACAGTAGCGAACAACAGGATGAAATGATGACAGTGGCTGAAAGAAGTGAAACAGTTTTCTTGGAGACGGAGTCAGCAACCACATACAGACAACAAGATATCACACTGGAGCAAGATGCCACACTGGGACAAGATGGCACACTTGGACATGATATCACACTGGAGCAAGATGCCACACTGGGACAAGATGCCACACTTGGACAAGATGCCACACTGGGACAAAATGCAAAAACTGAGCTTAATCACAGCGAGTTAATTAACTGTGAAATGGATTTGGTTAACAATGAAACTCTTAAAGAAAAGTGCACATTAGCTAGAGAGAGCAGTGAACAAGTAACTTCAGTTTCATCTCCGAAATTGTCAGCAACAGAATGTAAGACATTGAAGGATGAAGTTGTTGTGCATGTTGAAACAAAAAGCCAGAATTTGGCGGAAAGTACTACCTCTTCCCATCAGCGTTTGGAGCAACAAACTTCTGCTTCCCCAAAGTGTACAACAACATCTTCAGCCGAGCAGCTGGTGCCACTGTTCTACTCTGGCAAGGGAGTATTAATTACTGGAGCCACTGGTTTTATTGGTAAGGTCCTTATTGAGAAGCTGCTTCGATGCTGCCCAGCACTTGGTTGTATCTACTGCCTGATACGGCCCAAAAATAAGCAGACAATTGAAGAGAGACTAGATGAAATCATTAACTCCAAGGTAATCTTCTCATTCATCAGATTTTTTAATAATGTCCGCACATTAAGTACTGTTATCTGGATAAAAGTTGCCGTAATGGAGAGTTCTTCAAGACTTGGAAACAGCTTTTTGTGGAGGTGCGACTCTGTGCTAAGCATATAAGTCTTCTTAGTTCTTAGTCGACCTATACTTCCACAGGGGCAGATGTCTCTGTGCAGGTCCCAGCTCTGGTATGAGCTGAATGTAGCCGGGAGAAGGGTTTCCTGCTTAGCGGGCTAGGCTCGAGCAGCTTAACACTCCACTGTGTTGGGACAAGTGCTTACGGAGGGTGCTTAACTGATATTTCCAATTCATCTTAATAGACTTAAACACTAGAGCAAAGTAGATCCGCAGCCTGTTAGGTGGCGTCTATGCTGCTCTAAACAAACCACCTAACCATGGCTGGTGTTATACCATGTCATACAGTCAGTTGCCTCTTACGACATGCTCTCTGTGAGGCAGTGGTGCTATTCTTGTCCTTGTCGTACACAAAGATCCCGGCAGATCCACTTGGAATATAACAGTTTTGCAGGATATCCATAGCTTTTTAAGCTGATTGCCTGCACATACACATG
This sequence comes from Ariolimax columbianus, assembly GCA_036924085.1. Classification (NCBI taxonomy): domain Eukaryota; kingdom Metazoa; phylum Mollusca; class Gastropoda; order Stylommatophora; family Arionidae; genus Ariolimax; species Ariolimax columbianus. Next base: position 45,185,089 of record JAVGWX010000017.1, read on the forward strand.
GATGAAGGAGTCAATTTTATTCCGTGTAAGTGGCCAATCTGTAATGCCCCATTATCATGTGGAACAACATCACTTGCTTTGTTCAATCAAGGCAGTTATAGTTGTCTCTCATTTGGTCGACTTTCCTTAAGGCTTGGATAAGGGTCTTCTTTTCAAATTGGGTAATGATTGTGGAATACAAGACTCAGATGTCTCATAGCCTGTCCTGCCCAAGTCAACCTCAGCTGCATGTTGGTAGACCCTGTTGTACCCAGTCATCTTGCCAAAGGTTGGGCTTAACCCCAGTAGGAGGTAAGATGGGATAGCAAATGAGGTTAAGACAAAATCAAAGTTCCCAGCCAGAGGGGGGAGGTGGAGCACAGTCCACCGAAGAACAGGTGCTGAAGATATAGGTACCATCAGGAGACACACCAGCAACCATAGCACCATGCAACCCGCTCAGTCTTTTTTTTTTTTTTTTGTAGGTCTACACTCCAAGTGGTTTATGTATTGTCAGGCTTTACTTATGACTGGTGATATACGCGTGCTTGACCTCTACATCATAGGGGCTTATCTCATAACCCGGCTGTGGCATACTTATATCCAGCTGTAATTAAGTAGAGGTAGTCGTATAACAGGCAATGCTCTCGTAGATGAAGTGCTAGTGGCTGCTTCATCAGAATACAGGATGCCTGGAAGAAGAAGGTGCCACAAAGTTACTGAGCACAAATCAGAAAAGTTACCAGTGCACGATTGAATGAGAGAATGGCTGAAGATGCAACACAGCTGGCTGCTTGCACCAGGGTCAGCGGACGAGAGTTGACCAAGAACCTTTTCGGTCTGGAGAGACCCTGGAAATGGGCTGCACTAATATAATCTGGTTAAAAGACTAGGGATTGCAGTGGGAAGCCCCCCCCCCCCCCCCTCCCGAAAAAAACCCAGCCAATATAGGATGAAGTGCTAAGCCAAAAGGCTCAGATATTGCAGCCTTGCTGTAAACTATAACACAAAATCACATCTTGCTTTTCAGGACGAATGCAGAAGAACAAAATGAGAGAACAAATATTGATTGTATTAGTTAAAGATAGTCCCTCAGCAGACAGTGCTGTCTGGGATGAAGTGTTTAAGGTTTTATTCTACTAGGTCTCACCTTTTAATGAGTCAGGGTGGCCAGTTCCCTTCCTTGCTGCCTTTCCATTCCAACAGTAAGTTGCTTACCCTTCTGCAGCTGGGTTAACTGGAGCATATTGGTAACAAGCGAGCATTTTGCTGTTCTGGCACTGGCTACTTGACTCTTCTGATTTATATAAAGTCAGAAAGCAGTGACGGGAGTTGTTATTGTCAATGCCCACAATGAATAGGTTTACTCTTTTTGTGCATCCTGAAAAGGACGTTTACGTTTAGTGGCGGGTTGCAGTAGCTTTCCTCACATCCTGAGCATACCGATGAAGATGGACCGGGATCCTCCAGGCGGTTCTGCTATGCTTGGCTTCATTTGCATGACGCTCACTACTGCAGGGATCATGTTGATCCCTCACCTCGCTAGTCAGACTGCCAAGAAGGACAGCCTGTTACCAGGGAGGACTACAGGGTAGTCGAGGTGGGGGTGTCTTGGCTAATATATTTTGCCTGACCAGATATTAATCTTTCTTTCCCTATTGATGGGAACAGATCACCTTAACCCAGGGTGACTAATCCCAGTCATCAGACTTGTCATGGCGCCTCCCAGACATTTTGGTGTGGTTCCGAACATTTCAGGGCCAATGTCATTCTTCTTCTTCTTCAGCATTCATTCTCAATTTCCTGCTACCAAACCCTGAACAGGGCTTTGCAAGTAGCGGGATGTAGTCCAGAGAACGGAATGCCTTCTGTCGATATTTTACAGTTTTACTGTGATATTTGCACTTTTCTGTTTGACAAATCCGTCTTTGGCAGGGCCAATGTCGTATTTACTCACACAATTGCCCACAATGCAAATGCCCATATTTTGTTTGTTAAACATTTCTAAACTGTTCCATCAAATATGAACCACGTTTTGCATAGTTACCTTTTATTGTCCTAAGTACGTTACTGGCTACATGATGTTTGAAGACACTGCCCCTCCGTTCTCAGATAAAAAGGAAAATATATTTAAATATACATTTTTTACAATGGCAGGAGGTCTCTGGGGCGAGTGGTCAAGCCGTTTGCCTAGTGTGCAGATGGTTGGGGTTCGATTTCAAGCTTCGGCAGTCTGTTTATGATGGCAATTTTGCCAGGAGATCCATGGGTTCATTGCTGGAGCTACAGAGTTCGTGCTTTGTACGATGCTCTTGGCAGGTGGCACACCGTTCTGCGGAGAGAGACTGAGCCATATGGGGAAGCGTGCTGTGATGAAGTCGAGCCCTCGCCATTACCCTTTAACCGTTTTACAAAAGCAGCATAAATAAATAGGAACTGATAACACCATGGCCATATTTGCCTGGCTGGAGGTTCAAATCTGCAGTCCATCTGCGCACAATATTCCTTGCGATTTTCTCTGCATCGCATCATTTGCCCTCTTGACACAGAAGATCTGCTTCTGTCTTAGATGGTTGAGAGAGAGGAACATTGAACAGGAAGGGGATGAGGTGAGGAGATGAGCAGGAAGTAGGTGGGTTGGAGGAACAGATATATGGAGGGGGAATGGGTAGGTCAAGAAGCATGAGAGAGAGATGGACAGGGAACAGGAAGGGGGTGAGATGAGCAGGGAGTTGGGGGAACAGATAGATGGAGGGGGAATGGGTAGGTCGAGAAGCATGAGAGATAGATAGGCAGATTCAGGGGCTTGAGTTTGAGGGTAGGAAAAGATGGCCAGGAGAATGGATTGGTTGATAGAGGGGAGGAGGAAGGACAGATGTCGTAACTTAAAATATTATGTTAAATGTCACACCCTAGGGGACATTGGCAATGAATGGAAGTGACATGAAGTTGATCAACGACCGTTTTTTATATGAAGACACAGCAGTCAATGAACCAGAAAGGCACAGATTGCAGGATTTTGAAATCATTCATGGGTACAGCAGAGAGAGGCACCCAGAGGAGTGTGAATACCACTGGTGTGAGCAGGTTACACAACATTGAGGTCGTCCTACAAAAAACATCTCGAGAGTATTGTTTCTATGATGGACCGCCGACGCCGCTCTATCATTGGTCATGTGGTCCACTTGCCCCAGGATGTCCCAGCTCACCAGTTCCGGCACCTGGCTGTCGAAATTAAGGATGGGAAAACAGTTTGTGCTATATGAAGCTGCCCCTGGGGTCACCTCCACAACACATTGCTGCGACAGATCTCCCGCTCTTCATCAGAACTATGGACCTCAGTCATCAAACGTGGTCAGTCTATCGACGCAATGGGCCTTGGTCATCTAAGCGGATTATTATTATTATACTATTTTTGTGAAGCACATCTTTACACTAAGTCATATACACTAAGTCATCCCATTTTTGTGATTTCCAGAAATGTATGTGCTCTGTAGACGTCACTATATTTTTGTTGAAATCAAAGCAGAACAGCCCAAATACACTTTAAAATAATGGCTCATCCATCACACCGAATAGAGGGTGACTTGAGGAATTGGATATTCACACACACACATACCTGTAGAAAAAGTAAGATGGTCGCACCTTAATGACTGCGCTCTCGACTAAATCCAGTGTTTGTGTCGTAGCTGATGTTTCGTGGTTCCTGTTCGGATTATAATTCACAACTCCTTCACCAGGTGGTATCAAGGACTTTATTCTGTGAAATTGATGTGCTTTCGATCGGTTATCCTGTTTGTTATGCTGCATTTCATGTCAGGCTTGGTTCGTGGGAAGCCAGTCGGTGATGGAATTCGGCATTCCAGCGTTCAGTCTAGGTTATAACTGCTCAGGGACCTTCCTACTTGGACTGACGCTGCCTTTCTCTTGCCCGTCTTTTCCTCCACTGAATGCACAATACATCTTCCAACTTCATATTCTCAGCACATCAAGGGTCACGCTGACCAAAGGGTGAACACAGTCTAGTAGACTCGGCGGCAGGATACAGAAAGGCAGGGAGTTTGACACGAACAGACATGGAAGGCCTGGCACAAACATTGGTCTAACACAATCCTCGTGCCTCTCACCCCAAGACAGTGGAGTACTCGGCTCCACCAAGGGAGTCTGTAGAGGCTTTGGTCGACGCGCTACGATCCACGCAGCAGAAAATTATGCGCCTAAGTGAACATTATTATTATACCGGTATATGGGTGTCACAGGTCTTTGTCGACCTGTACTTCTACAGGGGCAGATATCCCTGTGTAGGTCCCAGCTCTGGTGTGAGTGAATGTGCCAGGAGGAGGATTTCCTGCTTAGTGGGCTAGGCTCAAGCAGCTTATTACTCCGTTGCTTTGGGAAAAGTGCAGCGGAGGGTGGCTAAATGATGTGCAAATCCATCTTAATTGACTAAAATACTAGAGCAAAGTAGACCTGCAGCCTGTTAGGGTACACCACCTAACCATGGCTGGTGTTATGTCATATCACGCAATTAGTCGCCTCTTACGACATACTCTCTATGGGGACGTGGTGCTGTCCTTGTCATACACAAAGACCCCGTGGACCACTTGGGCTTTCACTTTTTCAAAGGGTTAATGTTTTTCCTTTACAATACCAGCATTGTCATCTGACCGACCTACTGTTTCACTGATATTGTCTTGTTCTTTCCAACAGCTCCACATTATCGATCTTCTCATGTCATTTCAATTCATCTAATGAACCATGTGTTGTATGCAAAATTCAAATATGCTACTTAAAGCTCTTGTTGGCACAGCTTTTTGACAGACTGAGGGAAGAGAGGCCCAGCTTTGCAAGCCAGCTGAAGCCATTATGTGGAGACATTCTTCTACCTGACCTTGGATTGTCCGAGTCAGACAGACGCATGCTGGAACAGAGCGTCCACATTGTTTTCCACAGTGCAGCAACCATTCGCTTTGATGAACCTCTCCGAGTGGCAGTGGAGATGAATGTTGTGGCTGTCCGCAAAATGCTGGCGCTAGTTAGAAAGTTTGAACACTTAGAGGTGAGTTCAGTTATTAATCAAAAATCTTCCAGCTCTCTATGGAGCACAGATCTTCAACACGCTCAAAGTCCCCCAGCCATCTGCTGTAACTCTCTGCATATCTTCCCAGTTTCCTCTATGTATGTCTCTAGCACCCTTCTCCATGTTTGTTTAGGTCTACTTCTACTTCTCTTACTCTGGAGGTTCCAGAATGAAGACTGCCTTGTAATGATGTCAGCTGCTTTCTCAATTTCTCATATTTCCTCCTTGTCTCACCCAGTCTCGACATATAAATTCTATAATTCCTCATTTTCTGCTGCCTGATACATTTAAAGCCTTACCCTGTTCGTGCGAGGACGATTGGAAAAGTTTTGATTTTGAATAGATACTTTAATTAATATGCAAAATTTACAAATGATCTATTCATTTTCTTAAAGCTTTAGTTTTTTTTTTGGTGTTCACCTTATTTCTCTATTCCCCAAGGTGGTGTGCGTTACACTGTGGTTTTTATTTTGCGACTGTTGGCCCAGTACATCCGACTTCAGCATGCATTTTATGTAAGGGTCTGCTTCCTCCTGCATTTTTAAGAGTTTGCTTCCCCGGGGTAACAGCCAGTGCTGTGAGGAGATCGAACCCAGCATCTTCTGGTTGTGAGCCGTGTCACTTAACCACTGGCCCACGCCATCCCCTTAAAGCTTGAAATGTCTTTTAGGGGATGTGTGATTATTTTTCAACATAGTCACCATCCCGATTCAGGCACAAATGCCCACGTCAAACAAGTTGTGGCATCCCTTGGAGGAAAAAATTGGAAGTATTTTTCTGAAAACAGGCATGCACAGCTGCTTGCACCTTCTGGTGTTTCTTCAGCTTTGGGAAGAGGAAGAGGTCACAATGTGGCAGGTCGGGGCTGTACGATAATAATAATAATGTTCTACATATACTGCAGTCATTCTTCGATGCATGTCAAAGGGCACACAACCTTCCATCATCAGGAATCCAATCACAGCACTTTACTTCATATTTTCATATAGGCCACCATTTTGCTGTCTGCTGTGCGTATGCGTCACAATCCAGGCATATACCACTACACGCCCCTCTATTACTTCATTAGAGAATGTTTTCATATAGGTATCACGTGGCTCTGTTGTCATAGTTATGACACTGGAGGTCAAACTTTTCAAATTTTGCCCTTGTACATTCTACAAACATTCCAAATACTAATTCTGGAGATTGTCCAAGAAGGAAACGGTAAGTATCATCCTTCTGACTTGGATGGCTGAGATGGCTTAAAGCTTGTGCAGGCAGAATAAGTCATCCTCATGCCCAACCCTCCTTAGCTGGCTTCTATGACATGTTACAGTGTTACTATTATTTGCTCCCATGTGTAAGTGTAAAAAAACATCAATAAGTATGATCAGACACCACTCTAAAACAAAAATAAATGTGAAACATACGTTATGACCAAGATGCCTTCATCAGGAACAATGAACAACCAAAATATATAAGCTAGCGACTCATAGAAGAAGGGAAGAATACATAAAATAAAAATGTGAATACATAAAAGAGCAAAAAGAAAGGCACTTGGCTGGATAGCACATAAAGTGTCTCTAGTCTTCCTCACTTGTCGGCTAGTCAGACCCCAGAAATATTGTTAATTTATTTTATATTCTTTGCTCCCTTGTCAAGCCCAAGTAACAGATGGCTGGGTGAGGGAGCTTGCTTACTTCTTCATCATTCAAAGATTTAAAAAAAAAAGAATTTTATTATAGCTTAAGATATTTAATATATTTGCTAACCTACATTGAGTTAAAAAAAATACATTGATATCTGCTAACATACATTGATATCTATTAGAATACATTAATATATGTCAAGACACATAATTTATATCTGTTATTATACATTGATATCTGTTAACTTACATTGATATCTGCAAACATACACCGACACCCGTTAACATACACCGACATCTGTTAACATTGATATCTGTTAATACACATTGATTTATGTGACCTTTCGCTTTTTTTATTGTGCTGAGCTCTTTAGCTTTTCGGCAAATTTATTATTTTATTTACTTGTTTTTTCTTCAGGCATTTTTACACGTGTCCACTGCTTTTGCCAACTGTGATCGGTCTTATATAGAAGAAAAAGTATACCTTCCACCAGTTGAGCCTCAGAAGATTATGGATGTCCTTGAGTTAGTATTGTACTTGGTAGATGTTATTGTGTTTTTATATCAAGCATTATTTCTTTTATTGTACTTTTTTGTGTTCAGCTTCTATCCACACAAAAAAACAAAAAACTTAGCTAAAGAGATGAACTGTAAGAAACAGCAGGAGAGAGGCCTACAAGCATCTAATAAGATGTTATCCAAATGGCAACATCAATCCACTCACAAATATGGATCAAATGTTGATAACAACATAAATAAGTAATGGCTTGGTGACCACATCAGGACAATAACACATACCATCATATCACACGCCATTATACCACATACCATCATATAACATACCATCATATCACATGCCATCATATCACACACCATTGTATCACATGTCATCATATCACATGCCATCATATCACACACTATCGTATAACATGCAATCATATCACACACCATCATATAACATACCATTACATCACATACCATTGTATCACATACCATCATATAACTTGCCATCATATCACATACCATCATATAACTTACCATCATACCACATACCTTCATATCACATGCCATCATATATCATACCATATGCCATCATATAACATGGCATAATATCACATGCCATCATATCACACACCATTGTACCACATACCATCAAATCCCATGCCATCAAATAACATACCATCAAATCCTATGCCATCATATCCCAAGCCATTATACCACATACCATCATATAACTTACCATCATATCACACGCCATCATATCACATGCCATCATATCACATACCATCATATCACATATCAAAATATCACATGTGGAGTATGTAGCCTAGTCATCAGTGAGCTGGGTTACTAGACTGGGATTACAGCATGCCAGTGGTTTGAGTTTACGGACGAACACAAACAAATCTGGGCTGTGGTTTGTGCCTGGTATGACCACTCCTCAAGTCAACCTAGCTGGAAATGGTTACCTGATGTATAAGTTTTGGAAGATAAAAACAGCAAGGAAGGGAACTAGCCACCCCACCTCCCACAGGCTGCAGCTTAGTTATCTTCACCCACAGCTGCAATTGTTGCAGCGGGACTGACCCTTTACCACACACATCCTTTTTTTCACTCCAGTAGAATCATGGGCCCACAGTACCAGTTGTTCTCCCTGCAAGAAGAATTTTTAGTTTAAAGGATATAACATTTAAAAAGGGCAGAAATAAGGGCCTTTAGATTCTTCTTCTGCGCTTGTTCTCAATCTCCCGCTACCAAGTCCTGACCAGGGCTTTGCAAGTAGCAGGATGTAGTTCGGAGAACAGAATGCGTTGTGTCGCTAGTTTATAGTTTGACTGCGGTATTTGAACCTTTCGGTGTGGCACATCCGTCTTCGGCAGGAGTTTCTTCTTAATACCAGGGATGAGGGAGTTATTTATTTTTTCATTCAATGTGTGATATCTGCAGAAGACGGATGTGTCAGACCGAAAGCTGCAAATATCGCAGTCAAGCTGTAAACTAGCAACACAGCGCATTCCGTTCTCCAGAGAACGAACACAGAAAAGGGAAAAGAAAAAGGAAACAGTGATACAACATTTAGGGAAGATATTCTCGAGCTTTCGTTTAAACCGAATAGCTATCTTATATTCACAGGTGGATGGATGATGAAATACTAGAGTTGTTCACCCCTAAACTGATGGGAGATAAACCAAACACATACACATACACCAAACAGTTGGCAGAACACCTGCTTGTGACTGAAGGAGCTGATCTGCCCATCGCAATCATCAGGCCGTCAATTGTTGGGGCTGCCTGGAAGGAGCCTTTTCCAGTAAGCTTCATTTTGTTTGCCATGTGCATTGAATAGCCCTAGTTTTACCATTCATCTGTCTTCAGTCCACTTTTGTCATTAGATGTCGTGTGGAAGTGTAACCTCCTTTGTTTCATATTTTTTGGCAGGCGAAAATCCGCTGGTGACTTGCCAGGCCAATCCCAGTGTTTGTTACTAACCATTAGGTTGGTAGCCCTTGGGATACACGATCGCCTGTTTTTTGGACTGGTGGTAGTCGAAGCGTATATTAGAGCAAGATAGACCCACAGCCTGTCAGGCGCCATCTATGCTTCTCTGCTAACCACTTAACGAAGACCTAATGTTAAATCCACATACAGTCCTTTTTTTGCTTTTTGTGACATATTCTCAATGGGATGAGAATCCCTAGAATAATTTGAGTAGATTTGTAACTTGAATTTTGCCTGATCAGTGGCCGTTAAGCGTACTTTTCGTTCTCCAACTGCCAAGGGATTTTAAACATGCGCACCACTGCACATGGGAGTCTGATCTCACTACTCTGAGATCAAGGGAAATTTTTTACCAGATGATCTACGTGAAAAAATACCCGTCTTTGTTGTGATTTGAACCTGCACCTGAGGCGCAGAACCGTAACCTTGTTCGAAACAAACTGATAAATGACACACATGATGAGAGACAATGAAGGTCTATCAATGCCATTCGACAGGGCACTTGATGATGATGATTGTAGGTTTATGAAGAAATTACACTAAAAAAACTATTTCAGCTCCTTGGGCCCTCCTGCCCTGAGCCATCCACTTCAGCTTTCTCCGCATCTTCCCAGCTTCATTTACTCCTTTCCGCACCAGCAGAATTTATAATTAATTTGTGTCTTACACAAGTCCAAGTGCAACAACTCTGTGTCAAATAGCTTTTTCCAATATAAAATTAATTAATATTAAAGAAATTGAACTAAAAATGATTTAAAGATACATAATTAAATTATCTATGACATGAAGTATGTATAATAAAAATATATTTTAGTATACATCATGCTGAAAAAAGAATTAATGATCAAAATCAAGGCTAGACAGCTGTTATTTTGACCTTATAACAAAACATATCTTCTTTTTGAAGACCATACTAGAGGGTAGGGTGAAAGGCAGATAACGTTAAATGTTTGTGGATAACATCAGGAGAAGGACTGGAAAAAAGCAGACCAGATTGCACCATTACAACAAGTACACTGGAGATTTATTGCAGCTGACCTTCGCTGTGGAGATGACACTTGAACTGAACTGAATAAAGAGTTAAAGGTCATTAATGTGGATAGTGAAATACCATATTAATAAAAAATTTCTTTGCTGGCCAGGTGTGTATTTTTGCTTTATCCAGTCAATGGCTTTACTACATTACCATTTTTCTGTGGCACTGTCTAAATCGGATTTCTTATGAATTAAACGAAAGTCCTATGGCTTTTTCTCATTCCTGAGGTAGTCAAGGTTTTTTTAGGCTGAGGACTACAGGCCGCTTTGCCACTGCTGTCGCCACTTCGTGTGCTGGCTATGTTTGTTTATTTCACCCCCAACAGAAAAGCAACATATGCCATACCAGGATTTGAACCGCTGCCCTCCTTGTCAGTAGGCAGGCATCGAAACCATTCAGGCATGCGCTCTTGTAATGAATATCTGTGTGTAATCCAAATGCATGATCATTACTTATTTGATTACTTGATGACCATTCCTCAGCGAGGAACAGAGAAACATACATGTTGAATGCCGATTTCAGTCAATCAGACTTTAACTGATGTTTTGTTCGCCATGTTCAATGTTGAATGCCGATTTCAGTCAATCAGACTTTAACTGATGTTTTGTTCGCCATGTTCAATGTTGAATGCCAATTTCAGTCAATCAGACTTTAACTGATGTTTTGTTTGCCATGTTCAATGTTGAATGCCGATTTCAGTCAATCAGACTTTAACTGATGTTTTGTTCGCCATGTTCAATGTTGAATGCCGATTTCAGTCAATCAGACTTTAACTGATGTTTTGTTCGCCATGTTCAATGGGGCTGTAAAAAGTTATATTTATGTTGAGCCCCCTAGAATCTAATCAATTAATAACCTTTTCAGTTCTCTGTGGAGCATAATATTAATAATAATACGTTTGTTTAGGCGTCTGAGGCACATTGCGTTGGTCTGCCACATCCATGACCCACTGCTGTGGCATGTCTCCAGCCCTCCTGCAGAGTGGAGGTGGAGGCTGCTATCTGCTAGAGCCATACTGTGCAGGAGCGGCCTCTTCTGCGCCTCCAGCCAGTCGGGGAAGACTTTTAGCGCTGAGGAATGAACATTGTATCTTGTGGGCCGGGTTTCGTGGTCCAGCCGTACAACATGACTGAACAAAGAAACTCGGCGCCGGTCAAGTGTTTTTGAAATTTGGTAGAGGCCTGTTTTAGCAGAGGACTCCATGTTGTGGATATCGTCCTGCCATTGGATGACCAGGATATGCCGCTGGTTGTGTATGAGGAAGGCCTCCAGTCTCGACATGTCATGTTTCAGAAATGTCAAGGTTTCGGAGTCGTAAAGCAGAACTGGGACCACACAGTACTGGTAGATGCAGATTTTTGTTTCAATGGAAATCTTGCCGTTACTCTATACAAGTCGGAGGTCTTGCATAGCAGACACAGCTAGTACGATCCGCCTTGGTATATTGAGGCTGCTGCGCCCACCCGATGATATTAGCACGGGTCTCCAACAAATATACATCAATTCCACTTGTCCTGAGCCACCTCTCCATCGCCCACCTCTCCATCGCTACCCAAATCTTCCTTATATTCTTTATGTTTGTATAGAGCTTTCTTCTTCGAGTGTGTTTTGTACGAGTACCACAACTCTATATGTCAAAGTTTTATTAAAAATAAATTAATATTAAACAAATTGAGCTAAAATTACGATCTAAACATTGTAAGACACGTAATAAGCAATCAATGACATGAAGTATTTAAAATAAAGATTATATATTAGTATAAAACCGTAAAAAGTCTTTTGTTGTATAAAAATGCAAACAACAATCATAAAAATTATTTTAAAATGTGTCATCGTTTTCATTTAAGAATATTTGTGTTTTGTTTGATGGTGTTTTATCTACTTCCTATCCATTAGGGCTGGATTGACAACTACAATGGGCCAAGTGGTATCTACATTGCTGTAAGTTTGTAATGTTGTATAGTAGAAGTTATTAGTGTGTTTATCTTTGTGAGACAGCGGGCCCTATGGATGAAATGTCTGTTTCACAATCCCAGTGCACCAGGGTTCGAATCCCATCATGTCTATTTTGATAGACACATGCATTTTTCTGTGTGGGACAGCTCCTTCGTGTACGGAAAGTAATTGCAACTTACTGTACTGCCCACCTGCCAAGAAATGTATAACAGCGAAATAGGTTCGGGGTTGTAAGAAACAATGTTCTGCAAAAGACATGCTATTTACATTTACACACATGTGTGTACATAGGAGATCTGTGTATCTGAAGTTTGTAATGTTGTGTAGCAGATCTTGTAGTGTGTTTATGTTTGTACATAGGGAAGTCTGAGGGGTACAGCACTTGCTTCTCGTGGCTTCTTCTTCGTTTGTTCTCAAACTCCTGCTACCAAGCCCTAATTAGTGTAGTCTAGAGAATGAAATGGATTGTGTCTTAGTTTACAGCTTGACTGCGATATTTGCACCTTTTAGTCTAACATACCTGACTTCATCATGGTATTTGTGATTACCAGGTTGGCCTTCCCTCTTAGAACCATTTTCCTTAGCCAGTCTGCCCTGTTGCAGCCTGTTATCCAGGATCATCATGGCAAAGGTACTGGGTTGAATTCCCGTTAATCTGGGGCTGGTCTCTTGCCGCCGCGATTGACTCTCACCCAGTATTCGTTCAGCGATCTCAGTCTCGCCAGACGGAGTGATAGCGCGGGCTTGCCGAAAACGCTCGCCCGCCTTTCCCCGACCATCTAGCGGGACCATATTTGTGGCGTCGTACCGCTGGCAGCGGTGCGTTACTGTGGCCTGTATCGAGAAACTTTGACAGTCAGTGGTGGTTATTCGAAGGCTTATAGCAGACCTCGACAGTTCGTCTCGCTGGTGGTCATTCTCTCGCAAAGAGCTTGTGACCGGCAAATGGAAAGCAGAAATTGTGCCTAAAGGCCCTGTCCTCGCCCGACCAACCCTTGGGAGAAGGGCAGGCCGGCAGGCAAAAATCGTCTCCAGTCCCTGTGAAATTCATCGCCAGGGCCGTTGGGATCCGTTCTGCACAGAGCGCTGCCATCCCTCCCCGAGCGAGCCCGGTCGTCTAGTGTGTGTATGGGCCCCTGTCAGGCGGTCCTAGGTCGACGGAGTGAGGGACGGAACAACCGTCCGTCAGTCGGTCCCTGCGGCCGTCCTAGTGAGGCTTTTTACACATGCTTCCTCCGCCCCGACCGGTGTGTGTGGTTCGTACGTCTCCGACAGATATCTGGTTGATCCTGCCAGTAGTCATATGCTTGTCTCAAAGATTAAGCCATGCATGTCTAAGTTCACACTGTCTCACGGTGAAACTGCGAATGGCTCATTAAATCAGTCAAGGTTCCTTAGATGACACGATCCTACTTGGATAACTGGCAATTCTAGAGCTAATACATGCTTACCAAGCTCCGACCCTCGAGGAAAGAGCGCTTTTATTAGTTCAAAACCAATCGTCGTTTCCCCTCGCGACGTAACGGCGTCCCCGCTGGTGACTCTGGATAACTTTGTGCTGATCGCATGGCCTCATGTGCCGGTGACGCATCTTTCAAATGTCTGCCCTATCAAATGTCGATGGTACGTGACATGCCTACTATGTCTGTAAGGGGTAATGGGGAATCATTCCGGAAAGGGAGCATGAGAAACGGCTACCACATCCAAGGAAGGCAGCAGGCGCGCAACTTACCCACTCCCGGCACGGGGAGATAGTGGCGAAAAATAACAATACGGGACTCTTTCAAGGCCCCGTAATTGGAATGAGTACACTTTAAACCCTTTAACGAGGAACTATTGGAGGGCAAGTGTGGTGCCAGCAGCCGCGGTATTTCCAGCTCCAATAGCGTATATTAAAGTTGTTGCAGTTAAAAAGCTCGTAGTTGGATCGGATCTCAGGCGCAGGCGGGCGGTCCGACTCGAGCCGGTTCACTGCCCATTGTCTCCTTCCCTACCGCCTGCCGGCTCTCTCCCGCGGGTGCTCTTCGCTGTGCGGGTGGCGCGTTTACTTTGAAAAAATTAGAGTGTTCAAAGCAGGCCTCGGCTGCCTGAATAATGGTGCATGGAATAATGGAATAGGACCTCGGTTCTATTTTGTTGGTTTTCGGAGCTGGAGGTAATGATTAACAAGGACAAACGGGGGCATTCGTATTGCGGCGTTAGAGGTGAAATTCTTGGATCGCCGCAAGACGAGCTACTGCGAAAGCATTTGTCAAGAATATTTTCATTAATCAAGAATGAAAGTCAGGCGCGAAGACGATCAGATACCGTCGTAGTTCTGACCATAAACGATGCCGACTAGCAATCCGCAGGAGTTGCTTCGATGACTCTGCGGGCAGCTTCCGGGAAACCAAAGTGTTTGGGTTCCGGGACAAGTATGGTTGCAAAGCTGAAACTTAAAGGAATTGACGGAAGGGCACCACCAGGAGTGGACAGGCTGAGAGCATTTTCGTTGGGTCTAATAGGGAACGTGTGCTGGAATTAGACCCTCGGAAGACAGGTCAGTTTTACCCTCTAAATGAAAGAGCGTTGCTACAGTAATCCTGCCCAACCCTAGAGGAATCGCAGGTTTCAGACACTTGATCATTGACTGACTAAAAAAGCCCTCTATTGCGCAACTTGAGAGGAATCGCTAGTCGCAGACATTTGGTCCACGTGCTAGGCTGATAAGCCAACGGTGCGAGGCTACCATATGAGGGATTACGGCCGAACGCCTCTAAGCCGGAATCCAGTCCTAAATCTCAGCACCACTGCGATGGGAGGCTACGATAGGGTTGGGACCTGGGGCCCGACCCGGTCGAGCCCCAGAAAGAGGTCTCTGCCGTCCGCCGATCAAAGCGGGCGGGAAGCTGCCCGATATTCACCCCATACGGCGATGAGGTGTGAAACCACTAGTAGAATACTTAGTTCTCGGTCGGGGTGTTGTAAGCAGTAGAGCAGCCACCTCACTGCGAACTGTTGAGACGCAACCCCTTGATCATGAGATATGTCTGCACACCAGGCGAACAACATCTCCGTGCCATTACCAGGCTTGTCCCCTGTTTAAATGCACTCCTTCGAGAGGAATCGCAGGTCGCTGACATTTGGTCCACGTGCTTGGCTGATAAGCCAATGGTGCGAAGCTACCATCTGAGGGACTACGGCCGAACGCCTCTAAGCCAGAATCCCGCCTTAAATCTCAGCACCGCTGTGATGGGAGGCCACGATATGGTTGGGACCTGTCATTCACTACTGGAAAATACGCAAGCAATTTCCTGCCTCGCTCTTTACCTCTGTCTGCTATCAGTCATCCCAATGGACGCAGAAGAGATGCAGTCCAGCGGACATTGCACCTCTGCCCTATTGGGACAACGTCCCAGGTGGCGGGGAATGCTAGGCGTGCCATCACTGCAGATGAGCCGAGAAAATAAAGGGAGCAAAGAGATACCTCACTCACATGCATATACTACGTTTCTGGCAGGACGTGAAGATCCTGAGACACAGTCACACTGGACTGCCTCTCTTCCGGGATAGTACAAACTAGTACATAGTCCATCATATCATATCATTGCCAAACCCTATAGACACGAGTGGGGAAGACTCGATAGTCCTGCAAGACAACTTCCCTAAGAGAGACAACTCTGACCAAAAACAACTGCTGCCTTGCAGATAGGGGACAGCCAAAGGCTAAGGAGGGCATCCCTACATAAACGCCTGTTGAAATTGGATGCACTGAGCCACAGGCGTAACAAAATAAAACAGTGCAATGTATATCGCTGTAAACAGCGTACGATGAAGAAGAAGAAGAATTCCCGTTATCAACACATTTCAGTCAACCCAGGTGTAAATGGGTTCTGATCTTACTGTTAGGGAAGGAAAGGCAGCAAGGAAGGAAACTGGCCACCCAGCATAAAAAGTAGAGGCCTAGTACAATGAAGTCTCTAACACTTCATTCTTGGCAGTAGTGTCTGCTGTGGAGCTGCCTTTAGTTTACATAAGGAAGCAGATGGCAGAGCAGATAGGCTTACTGGTCCCTTAATCTGGGGGCATAGGTTTTGAATCTCTGTTAGGCATGTTTTTCTTCAATCTGGGATGACAGATGCAGGGGCAAGTTGGCTCTATTCCTCCCTATAAATTTCACCTGTTGTGAAAACCACTCATACTGAGTTAATTTAACTCTTGATGATGCTTCTTTAGTGGTGGATTACAGTGGCTCTTCTCACATCCTAAGACGCACATTTAGAAGATGGACCAAAGTCCACCTGGCTGTAGTGTAATGCAAGGCTCCTCAATAAGCTCACCACTATGAGGATTACAATGTCTATCCACACTTCAATGTGACAAAGTGGTTGCCAGAATCCCAACATGAACAGAAGCTTGGGTCTTGATTAGGATGTTTCACTTGGCAGTGATGTTAACCTTCACTCCACAAACCTCACTTGTTAACCCAACGGTGCATAACTTGGTCGATACATTTTTTTCAAGGACAATAAAAAAAATTGTAGATGAAGCCAGGTCATTCTGTTTAAATTGCAACAGAGGGGTAGGGCAGGAGCGTGTAAGGGATAGCACCTCGCTGCAAGAGGCAGTCACTTCCTAGGGCAGGAGCGTGTAAGGGATAGCACCTCACTGCAAGAGGCAGTCACTTCCTAGGGCAGGAGCGTGTAAGGGATAGCACCTCACTGCAAGAGGCAGTCACTTCCTAGGGCAGGAGCGTGTAAGGGATAGCACCTCACGGCAAGAGGCAGTCACTTCCTAACAAAAAAGGATGGCCTGGACCCTACTTGGTTCCCCCGCTCCTGTCTAACTCACGTATGGCTCCTAGAGTCTGCTAACAAACAGCAACGCCACCCCCCGGGCAACGGCTTTGACTGGCCGGCTAAACTACGTGAGCAATCGCTGAGGAAAACCAGGGTGCAAATCCTATCATGCATGGGAGGAGCACAACATACCTGACTGGCGCCCGCACAACGAGATGGAAAACTTGATCAAAACCCAGATAGGGAAGATCCAACAGTTGTGTAAGACAGCTTTCCTAGGAGAGACAACTCTGAACCCAAACAACTGCTGCCCTGCAGACAGGCTGGGGACTGCCAAGGGCTAGGGAGGCGGCCCCGAACAAATGCATGCTGAAGTCGGATGCACTGGGCTACGGTGCATGTGACAGATTTAGTCTGGGCAGACAAATCTTGTCTCCCCATGGACTTCCCACCGGGACCTGACCACTCAGTCGGTGAGTACCGCTCAGGATGGCGCAGTAATAGCAACGCCATCGTGCCTGTAGCCCCGGACTGAGTAAATATTCTCATGATATAAAAAGCCTGGTGGGCCAGGAGCAAGGAGCGCTGGGGTCTTCTCTGCGATACCCGATTGGGGGAACACAGAGCGGAGACTGCATGAATTGAGAAGACTTGAAGACGAACTTTACCCCACTAGCAGCAGGGGCTTGTTTTTCTATGATATCTGATTGGGGGGAACACATAGCGGAGACTGCACGATTTGATAAGACTTGAAGAGGAACGTTACCCCGCATCTGCAGCAGTTACGTTACGACATCTGCAGTAATACTACCTGAATTTCTGAATAGAATCTCTGAAACGACAGGTGGATGACGCACATGAAAAGTTCACCAGCACGAGCTATTCGATTTTTTTGCCAGATCTGACGTATTTACATGAGGTGTGACCTGTGCCAGCTAAGCGGACGATCCCTCCCCCCAGCAGTAGGAGTGAACGTTGTTCCCGGGAACGCGTGCTGACCCGCGACACTATCCCGTGGTCAGTCGGCCCCGGTTCAACACAGGCAAGTTCATACCTGCGGCTGCTGAGTCGGGTTTTTCCTGATATCGCCCAACACAGTTCAATTTATATCTGCTGCTGCTGATTAGGGTTTTCCTGACAAGGGACGAAAAAACGAGACCAAAGGACGATCCACCTGAGTTGAGGTCGCAACGCGAGGTACCAACCGGCGCTGTTCCGGCCACAACTCGGACACGCAGTACGTCACGGCCGGCCAAGCACGAGATAGGTGACTATTTTCAGTAGCTCAGGGCTAGGAGTAGAGATTGGTTAGGTTAGATAATCCCTGTATAGAAGTGAGTGTGTCGGGAAGAGAAGATTGACCGTTTAGTGTGAAATAAAGGATTTGTTTATCAGAGTTTTTCCTATGTTAGATCATTCAGGTTTAGGTGTGTAGATTAGGGCAAGATCCTGTCCTATCTGCTACATACAGATCATTAACGGTGCCATATCTCCATGATTGTTTGTTTGCAAGCGTGACAGGGTCTTCGCTATAGTGTTGTCGCGGAAGGACACATGGACATTAGTGCAATTAAGTAGCAGGAAAATCCAGAGGAGGAAGGAACACGCATTAGTTAGCAGATTAATTTAGAAGTGCATTGTTTAGATTAAGAAGTGCACTGTTCAGTTAAATTAAGAAGGGAAGTGTTGATCCAGAAGTGTAACTTAGGTAAGGTTTTTAAAATTAATTCAAGTTTGTGTAACTTGTTTTTTTTCCCCAGAAAAATAATTAGAAAATTTGCTTACATGTATATATATATATATATATAGGAATTTGCTATTTGGAATAGGGTAGACATGGAGACAGCTAGAGACGAAACAACCATGTCTTCCTTATAATACGCATTAGAGAAGCTAGCTATTGGCATCAGCCACCAGGGAGTCCTAGCTATGGTTCCTCCGTTTGACAGATAACCTAAACAATTTAGGAAATGGATCGACAACATAGACAAATACACATTCCTAAATAGGATTGACGAACAGGAGAAAAGCAGAATTGCTTTTCAGACTAGCAGGGGATACATCTAAGACCACATCAGGAGACGCTTCCAGTCTCACCCGGATGAGAGTTGGGCAGATTTCAAGAGAGATCTGGCCAACAGATATGCTGAGGTGACAGACCCTCAGTACGCTCTCTCCTTGATTAGAAAGCTGAGACAGGAGAAAAATGAGAGTGTCCCACTATTCAGCGACAGGCTGCTGAGCCTGGCGGAAGAGGCATTTTTAGGGCAGGACATGGTGACAGGGGAGATAAAAAGACAATTAGTCGCAATATTCGAGGACGCCTGTACTCGGACTCTCTGAGGTTAAAACTCATGAGAGAGTCACCCGCGACTCTCGACCAGGCTATCCAATCCGCCATCGGGGAAGAGAACCTGAGACGACGATTTAATCTGCGTCTGGGGCGACGTAGCGGACAGGAGCCCCCTGGGGACCACTTCCACTTTGGGGAAGACGACATGGAGGTAGGGCATATCAGACCCAGTAGGAATAACGGTGGGGAAATGCATAGAAGTAGGAATTTTCCCCGGCAGGTCAATGAGCCCAGTAGACCGATAACATGTTATCGATGCGGGGGGGCCGAGCATATAGCAAGGCAGTGCTGGCCACAGAACCCGCAAGAACGGAGACAAGGGGGTAATGCAGAACATCATGGGGACAGGGGTAGAAGATCCGAGGCAAACATTACAGAGCCGTCTTCTAGAGTAGCAGCCCAGGGAAATGGGCGAAACCCTTTTTGAACGGGACACCAGGGAGGGAGAAACCACAGATGTCTCGATGCTATAGGCTAGGCAGAGTCAGCGACCCTAACTCTTGCAGTTTACTGATAGGGGATAGGAGAGTGAGAGCTCTGGTCGACACAGGAGCAGAGGTCTCACTAATTAGTGAGAAGCTGTATAAGATAATAAGAAAACAAGGCGTGTGGTCAAATAGAAGAGCAAATCTACAATCTGTCTCGGGCGAGACATTGAAGGTGTTAGGCGCAGTGGACCTGCGTCTCTTTATAGGAGGGAGACGACTTGTGTTCTCGTTCTTTGTAGTGCGGGGAATACAGAGGCAGGTGATTTTAGGTAGGGTTTTTTTCAGAGAATTTTTGGTCATGCTCTATTTTGACCTTAAAAAGATGAGGATAGGAGACACGTATGTCGAGCTAGAAGACAACATTCATATCGCCTTGCACATAAGAATCAGGAGAACGGTAGTGCTAAAACCTCAGACCGTCAACCTTGTGCAGTCGAGGTTGAGCAACAGCCCTATTTTGCTGAAGGACAGTTGATACAGACCACAAGTTTAGAAGATATAAGTATAGCAGAGGAACCCGGGTTAGAAATGACTGATGGAATAAACAGATTAGAAAGAAAGTTAGGCCTACCCATGTTGATTGTAAACCATGCCAATAAAAGTCAAATTGAAGCGGGGATGCATGATAGGAAGGGTGGTGATAGGGAACGAGTACAGGAAGGCCTCGTACGCCTTAGTCAGACGTAGGGGCCAGTCAGGAGATGGATTTAGTACCAGTAGAACGAGCAGAACGGGATGGCGTAGGGATGGGTACCGCCAGAACTCCCGTAGGGACCCGTGGATAGAGGAGGGTTCACGGACCACCTCCGCGGGTGCTAGAAGGCAGGAGCAGAGAGTACACTACAAAAAGTCGTTGTGACAGGAGAGGGAGAATAACCAGTGCACTAAAGTGAAAACGAAAAACATAGAGGGAACGGAGACCAGGCAAATATGCTGGACATAGCCGGAAAATACCCCTCGTCAGTATCCGGGATATGAAGCCCGATGGCGCTGACAGACCGACTAGAGAGAGGAAACTGATGACCCAACTAGAAGTGGCCCCTGAACATAGGGAAAGAATAGAACGCCTGGTGCTAGAGAACCAGGAAGTGTTCGCTCTCAGCGATATGGAGCTGGGACGAACTACCACGGTGCAGATGGAAATTGATATGGGGAACAACGCACCGGTGAACCTAAGACCATACCGAACCCCCCTGAAGAACCAAGAGATAGTTGAGCAGGCCATAGAGATCATGCTGAAGGCAGGCCTTATTGAAAGGACACGGTCTCAGTGGGCAAGTCCTATCGTCATAGTAACTAAGAAAGATGGAACGCACCGATTCTGTTGTGACTATAGAGCGCTGAACCAAATCTCCACCAATATCTCATACCCCCTACCCCTGATTGATGACATTTTGGGGACTCTCCACAAGTCTGAATTCTTCACCACATTAGACGCTCGATCCGGCTTTTGGTGTATCCCCATGTCTCCAGAAGCCAAGAAGAAGAACACATTCTGCACTCATGTAGGGAGCTTTGCCTGGAACGTCATGCCCTTTGGACTAAAAGGAGCCCCTGCCACGTACATGAGTCTAATGGACAAGGTTCTCAATGGGATGCAAGGGTTCGCCATGGCCTACATTGATGACATCCTCATTCACACGAGCGGTTCTATCGAAAGTCACCTAGATCACGTTAAAAAAGTGTTCAACAGACTGAAAGTACACAATGTCAAGCACAAGCTCAGCAAGTGCGAGTTCCTCAAGAGATCAAATATCTGGGCTTTGTCGTCAACCGACAGGGTCTCAAGCCAGACGGAGACAAGGTCAGAGCGATCAGAGACCTACCTGCACCAAAAACTGTCAGGCAGGTGCGTGGATTCATAGGGATGTGTGGGTATTATAGGAGGTTCATCCCAAACTTTTCCCAGATATCCGAGCCCATCATCGATCTGACTAAGAAATATGCACGGTATCGCTGGGACGATGCCTGTCAGAAGGCGTTTGAGTACCTCAATGAGAGCCTGACTACTGTCCCGCTTTTAACTCATCCGGATGTAGAAAAAGACCTGATCCTGTACACGGATGCCTCAGATAAAGCAATTGGCGCGTGCCTTGTGCAGCCATGTACAGAGGGCGAGATGGAGACTGTACCGGGCATCAGAAACGAGAGACCCATCTATTTCCTGTCACACCGATTGAGCAAGTCGCAGAAAAATTGGCCCACCGTAGAGAAAGAGGTGTACGCCATCCACTACGCTCTGCAGAAACTGAATATCTACCTTCACAATACGAAATTTGTAATCAGGACGGACCATAAGCCTCTTAATGCACTGCTTGAGTCGCCCATCCAGAACAGGAAGATACAGACATGGGCATTAAACCTACAAGTGTACGACGCCAAAGGAGAATACGTACCGGGCACTGACAACACCTGTGCAGACCTGCTCTCAAGAATCCCCTATAGAGACGACGACGAACAGAGCGAGATGGAGCAGCCGGAGGTCGACGACCGGAACATCCGGATAAATATAATAAACTCTAACAGGTTAGGGGGCAATGACATCGACCAGGGGCAAGTCGAGGAGGAAACAGAGGCGGACATCCAAGAGCCCCAGTTCAACATGAAGGAGGAACAGGAGAAAGATGAAGACATCAGGATGATAAAAGAAGGCATAAAAGCAAACAAGAAGGACAAGCGGTTGAGAAATTTCGTTGTAGCAAAAGAGGACGACCAAGTATATTACATCTCCGGTCGGGGAAGCGAATTGCGAAGTAGAACATACATCCTGATACATGTACGACCAGAGGTATTGCGTCAGTACCATGATAAGAACGGCCACATGGGTAAAGATAAGATGGTTGACGCCATTTGGATCAAATATTACTGGCCAGGCCTATACCAGGAGGTATATGAATATGTGGACCGTTGTGAGGCATTTAAGGTACGCAACATGAGAGTCATAAAGTGCCCACTGCAAGAAATGGACGTTCAGCATTTTCCGATGCAAAAGGTTAGCATCGACTTGTCAGGACCCCACGCCACCACCCTGTCTGGAAATAAGTACATCCTTAAGTTCACTGACTGCTACTGCGCATGGCCGGAGGCGTTCGCGGTGCCAGACAAGACTATGGAAACAGTCACCCGAGTCCTACTAGAAGAGTTCCTGCCCCGGTTCAGGTCCCCTCAGGTAATTCTTACCGATAACGGGAAAGAATTCACCAGTGACAAGTTTGGCAGAGCGATGGCGAGTTTGAATGTGAAGCACATTACGACCTCCTATTACTGGCCCCGAAGCAATGGTAAGAACGAAAGGCAGCACCGCACTATGTACGGCATTTTGGCCAAACTTGTGGGAGGGGGGGGGCGTTCAGGATTGGGACCTGTACCTGAATCAATCACTGTCCGCCATTAGGACCAATGTGAATTAGAGCACGCAATACTCGCCATATTTCTTGATGTACGGCTGGGAACCCATTCTGCCATTAGATAATCTCCTACAGCCCAGACGAAGGTACATGGGGGAGGAGTACCAGGAGACATTGCTGCAGAGGATGCACAAGGCCTATTTGAACGTCCGCAGGAATGTGAAGGAGGCAGCGGTTAGAAGGAAGAAGTATGTCGACCAAACGGCCCAGCACCAAGAATTCAAGGTTGGCGACAAAGTGTTCTACAAAAGGCAAGTCAGGACCTCTAAATTCGACAGCAGGTGGGAGAGAAATTACACAATCCTAGAAAAATTAGGACCAGTCACATACCGGGTGAAGAATTGGCTAACCGGTCACACTGCTAAGACTACCACTCAGTACCTGCGGCGTGGCGTGATGACGCGGAGTGGATAGAACCTTCCCTGCAGCAGAGAAGCAAGAATGTCAGAAGGGCAGCCTATGTCATACCACCAGAGGAGGAATCCAATAAGGAGTCTGATGGGGACCCCTCGGACTATAACTATGGGGGAGGGAGGTTTGGACACATGCGGTCACAGGGCATGCCCGTGGCCCAGCCACGAGAGGAGCGAGGAGGACAGCGCCGGTGAGAAAGGAGAGAATGTAGACGTCAGAGACGAGCTAGGAGATACGGGCACCACAGGGGAGGAGGAATCGGGCATCGAGGAAGAAAAAATGAATGTAGAGGATGTGCCTTATAAAAACACTAGGGCTGCTATGAAGAGCATAATGTCCAGAGAGGGAGAGGACCATATCAAAGGGCTTCGGAGGGAAAGGTCACACTCTTCTAGTGAGCGTGACATCCCCATTCCAGAAAGACAGCAACACCTCTCCGACAGAGAGACTGAGACAGGAGGCTCACAATCGGCCCTCATCCGACGAAGAGACCAACTAGCATCGGGTCTGAGTTCCTGGACAGGGGACCCGACCATGAGGCGCCCAGAAGAGCCTCGAAAAGAGCAAGAAGAGTACCCTCTAGTGGAGATAGCGATCCGGTGGTAAGAGCCAAAGCGAGGCGGCCTAGATCAGAGATGGTAGGTAGGGAGGCTAGACCAGAAACGGAATAAAAGGAATAATAAGAGGAATAAAAGTGAGAATGTTTGCCACCACAGCAGAACTGTTTTCTTTTCTGTCGCGCTCCATTGAGCTGGGGGGGGGGGGGGGGGGGGGGGGGTCAATAAATCAAATTCTCGTTTATGCACACAAATTTTTTTTTCATATAACTCATAATAAACTAGGGTAAACGGGGAGACACCCCGTCTTAGAGTATTGATTTTTCAGTATGCATTGTCTAGCAAGGAGAAAGTTGTTTCTTTTACTGGCAAGTAATATTAGTGCTGACCCGCGTGAACAACGGGGGGACACTGTCTTGTATAGGTCCACAGAATATGTCCACTGCAACACTAAGTGCAAGTCGTAAAAGGCGACTAAAGTGACGACTATAGCATATGATGAGCTATAGTCACCAGAGTTCTGTCCCGGGACAGAACGATAGCCATGACAATCTCTAGACGGAGTAGCCTGTTGTAAGAGGCCATTGTCATTTGAAAACAATAGCATAGTGGTTAGCCGTGACAGTTTCCAGAGAAGCTCGGATGGTGGGGTAGGTTGATAGAACCGTTACCCGTATCTCACTGTTTAATTTTTGGCACGCATTGAGAAGTGTTTTTGCACACATGGCAAAAACGGTGGTGTGTTTTGTATGACGCACTATAATGTTCTGAGTAGTGTAGGATGTACCATTGTTTTATCATTGCATATTGTTTTTTTAGTATGAATGTTGTGTTCAGACGGGTTAACGAGGTTGGTTGACTTTGTCGATGTTCAGAGGATTGGAACTAGATTGTTGCTTATTGAGTGGCTTCGTGGTTAATGATTAGGGGGACCTGAGAGGGATTTGCCTCGGGGTATTGAGAGTTCATGAGACGCAGGATACCTCATGGGATTGGGAAGTTTAGAGAGATCTGAGAAGGCAGTTGCCTCAGGGTTGTTGACATTTAGGGAGATCTGAGAGGGATTTGCCTCAGGGGTGTTGAGAGTTCATGAGACACAGGATACCTCATGGAACTTGAAGACTATAGAGATCACCAGAGAAGGGATTTGCCTTGTGGCTGTTCCTCTTAGTAGGCGATAGCATAAGTATAGAAATGGGTAGAGGAGCATGGCGATGCTCACATCATTATTTATATTACAAGAATGCTGTCGGTGCAGCAAAGGTTATGTACAGAATGAATGGTTGAACCCAGGGTAGTTCAAACTCTGATGTAATGCTATTGTTCAGATGCTTTTGTTCAGATGCTATTGTTGAAATGCTACTGTTTTGCCCAAGAATTTTGGCGAGCATGATACGTGTAGGGGAGGTTTAAGGCGGTTATATATGTTTGGAAAAGAAAGGAGTTTAAAAACCCTTTATTTTCTCTGGCCATGGGAGATGTGTGACAGATTTAGTCTGGGCAGACACATCTTGTATCCCCACGGACTTCCCACCGGGACCTGACCACTCAGTCGGTGAGTACCGCTCAGGATGGCGGAGTAATAGTGACGCCATCTTGCCTGTAGCTCCGGACTGAGTAAATACTCTCGGGATATAAAAAACCTAGCGGGCCAGGAGCAAGGAGCTCTGGGATCTTCTCTACGATACCTGATTGGGGGAACACAGAGCGGAGACTGCACGAATCGAGAAGACGTGAAGACGAACGTTACCCCGCATCTGCAGCAGGTACGCTACGACATCTGCAGTAGGTACGCTACGACATCTGCAGTAATACTACCTGAATTTCTGAATAGAATCTCTGAAACGACAGGTGGGCGCCGCACATGAAAAGTTCACCAGCACAAGCGATTCTATTTTTTTGCCAGGTCTGACGTATTTACATGAGGTGTGACCTGTGCCAGCTAAGCGGACGATCCCTCCCCCCAGCAGTGGGAGTGAACGTTGTCCCTGGGAACGCGTGCTGACCCGCAACACTATCCCGTGGTCAGTCGGCCCCGGTTCAACACAGGCAAGTTCATACATGCGGCTGCTGAGTCGGGTTTTTCCTGATATTGCCAACACAGTTCAATTTATATCTGCTGCTGCTGATTAGGGTTTTCCTGACAAGGGACGAAAAAACGAGACCAAAGGACGATCCAATTGAGTTGAGGTCGCAACACGAGGTACCAACCGGTGCTGTTCCGGCCACAACTCGGACACGCAGTACGTCATGGCCGGCCAAGCACGAGAAAGGGGACTATTGTCAGTAGCTCAGGGTTAGGAGTAGAGATTGGTTAGGTTAGATAATCCCTGTATAGAAGTGAGTGTGTCGGGAAGAGAAGATTGACCGTTTAGTGTGAAATAAAGGATTTGTTTATCAGAGTTTTTCCTATGTTAGATCATTCAGGTTTAGGTGTGTAGATTAGGGCAAGATCCTGTGCAACGCAGTACGTTTAATGATGACGGACACCAAAATGACTCAACAAGATGGTGCTCGACCCAAGGAGTCTCGCCAGGTGGGAAGAGTGCCTGACCCCCCGCCTCGAAGGGGTCCACCAAATGCTACTGGCGGTCCCCTACCTCCGTGCTGTGGAGCCAGGACATGGACAGCTAGGGAAACCACTACTGACCAAAGTACAAAGAGAAAGACTCTAAATATACTTCAATGGAATGCAGAGGGTGTCCTAAATAAGAAGTTACCGCTCGCTCACTAACTACATGAGGAAAGCATTGACATTGCTTGCATCCAAGAGACCCACCTTAACCCAAATCATAGGTTCCTGATACGAGGATATGAAACTCTTCGGCTTGACAGAGAGGGCCAGAAAGGTGGAGTGCTCATGCTAATTAGAAACTCTCTACCATGCAGAGAAGTCCCAAACCACACAAGCAACCAAGCTGAAATTATTGGTGCTGGTGTCACTGTAGATGAACAAACAGTGAGAGTGATAAATCTGTACTGCCCCCCAGATAAGGATCTCTCACTGGCATCAATAGAGGTGCGACACTCAAACTGCGTAGTTGTCAGAGACTTCAATAGGCACTCAGAAAGCTTGGGACACGCGGAACTGAAGTGGAACACTGGGAAATTGATAGTAACCTACAGCTCATTAACAAAGCAGACGATGCACCCTGTTTTTACTCAAGAAGATGGCAGTCCACCTCAACACCCGACCTTGCATTTTCGACAGGAGACATCAGTCACAAGATAAACCGAGTTGTACTAGACCAATTGGCAGGCAGTGATCACAAACCAATAAAACTGGTGATTAATATGGAACACGCAGCCCAACAACATAAGCCACTGCCCCGATGGAATTACAAAAAAGCGAACTTGAACCTCTTTTCAACGCTGTCAGACATGTACTGCAGCCAGATTAACATCCGAAATATAAGAATCGGGGAACTAGCCGAAAACAACAAAGCTGCCCTGAGAGCTTCCCTCGAATCAATACCTCGAGGGGCAAGAAGAGACTACAAACCTTACTGGACACCAGAACTTCAGGAGCTGGAAGAACAACTGACAGAAGCCAGAGGAAGAGCAGAACAGGAAAGATCAAAAGAGGCTAACATCTCCTACAAAGCTATTGCAGCAAAGTACAAAACAACACTAAATAGCTCAGCGAGAAACAGCTGGATAAAAACAATAGAAGCGCTAAATCTGGACAAAGACGGCAGAAAATTATGGAGGCTAGCCAAAGCCCTAAACAACGAGGACTGCAGGAACTGCGAAACCGCAGTACAACTGAGTGGGAAAATGCTGACCAAAACACATGCAGCTAATGCATTCATAAAAACATTCTCATAAATAAAACAGGCAATGGCTTTAAAGAGAGATCTTAAAAAAAACTCATCAACCTGCCCAGAGGAACATATGACAACCAACCTGCCCAGAGGAGCATATGACAACCAACCTGCCCAGAGGAACATATGACAACCAGCCTGGCCAGAGGAGCATATGACAACCAACCTGCCCAGAGGAACATATGACAACCAGCCTGGCCAGAGGAACATATGACAACCAACCTGCCCAGAGGAACATATGACAACCAACCTGCCCAGAGGAACATATGACAACCAGCCTGGCCAGAGGAGCATATGACAACCAGCCTGGCCAGAGGAGCATATGACAACCAACCTGCCCAGAGAAACATATGACAACCAGCCTGGCCAGAGGAAAATATGACAACTAAACTGGGGTAACCAACGACATGCTCATGAGATTGGGCGGCACTGCAAAGAAAATACTCCTCGCGATCATGAACTGCAGCTGGAAGCATTGTACCTCAAGTGTGGAAAGAAGCACGAATGATCCCCATCCTGAAGAAAAATAAAGATAAACTTAACCCAAATAGCTATAGGCCAATCAGTCTCCTGAGCTGCATAGGCAAGCTCATGGAAAAAATAATAAATACCAGACTCAGTTGGCACCTAGAAGAAAAACAAATCATTATACCACAACAAGCAGGCAGCACAGGTCCACGGAAGATCCTGTAATCCACATAGCACAAGAAATCGAAGATGCTTTCCAGGAAGAAAAACACACTCTGGCTGTATGGGTAGACCTGGAAAAAGCCTTCAACGAAGTATGGAAAGATGGGCTGTTTGGAAAAATGCTGCAATATGGAGTATGCGGAAAAATGTACAAGTGGATCAGTAACTACTTAGAAAATAGAACAGCAAGAGTGCAGGTCCAAGGGCATACCAGTAAAAAGGAAACTATGGAACAAGGTGTTCCCCAGGGTGGTGTCCTCTCCCCTATACTCTTCCTTATTTACATAAATAACATCGCCAGCAACCTCCACAAAAGTACCCACTATTCTCTCTACGCTGATGACCTGGCCATGTGGACTAATGAAAAACACATCACTACAGCCAGCACACGAATGCAAGGCTCTGTTGCAGCTCATGAAAGATAGTCCTAGACCTGGCTACTAAAAATAAATGAACAAAAAAACAACACATACTATCTTCTCCCTATCAAACACACGGCAGCAAGTAAAACTGCAATTAAATGGAAAAGAGATACGGCTAGATGAGGCTCCAACCTTTTTAGGAGTTTCCTTAGACCGACGTCTCACCTGGAAAGCGAAAATTTTAAAGAGCCAGTTGAGGGCGAGGCTACGCATGTCCATCATGAAGAAACTTGCTGGTACTGCTTGGGGTGCTGACGGAAACACACTAAAGAAATTATATACAGGCAGAGTGAGACCAATTTTGGAATACGGCATTGCAGCTTGGTCCACGGCATCCAAATCAAACTTTGACAAAATAGGGTGCACCCAGAACCAAGCAGCCCGTATCATAACAGGAGCCCTGAAGTCCACCCAAATAAAAGACCTGGAAGCTATGACTGGGCTACAGCCAATGGAAGAACGCCGAAACTGCAGAATCCTACAGCAAGCGGAAAAATTCAAAAGAATCATGGACACCCGATGCATCACAGACTAAATGGGTTGGGAAACGGCAGACTAAAAAGGAAAAGTTTTACAGTCCAGGCAAAAGAAAAGATTAAAAACAATGCTGCACTCTTAAACGAAAAAATAAAACAAATACCAGCATGCTCCATCCGCTGCCTCTGGAAAGGAAGACCGTTCCCTGATATTATTTGCAATATCCCCAACATCGAAGACAAAAAGACACAAACAGAGGAACAGAAGGGGCTGGCTATTTCATCTTGTAGAAGCTGTACATACAACAGATATGGACAGATGAATTTCTCGGAAAGTAATATAGGAATGCATGCAGAGATGTAGAATGGATGAAGATATGGTCTGTTCAAAATGTATTGGAACTTATTTTTTCCAGTGGAAACAAATGAAGCATGGAAGGTGTAGGGGATATTCATGCGGGGGCATACATTTTTTTCCTGTCAGCAGAGAGCGCCAGTTGCTGGCAGTCAATCTGAGATTGAGTGAGTGTAGTGAATGTCTGTTGGATTTAAATTTACCGCAAACAGAACAACCTGAGCAGCGATATTGCATCAAGTTTTGCCACAAGCTTGGTCTCCCAGGGGGAGACCATTCGGAAGATTTAACAGGCTTTTGGTGGCGATGCCACAAAATTAAGGAGTGGTACAATCACTTTGAAGATGATCACATATTGGTGCACCATGTTCTGGTAGGCCCTCAGCAAGCTGAAATGATGAGATCATTGACCAAGTGCGGATTTTGATCATACATAACCGTCATGCCACCATCCGAGAACTTGCGGATGAGGTGAGGATAAGCATTGGTTTTAGCCATGCAGAGAGTGTTCGAAAAATATGTGTCGAAACTGCTACTGATGGAGTAGGAGCAGCTCTGTCTGGAAGGCATGTTGGTCTAAGCAAAAGACAAACCTGACTTACTGAACACAATGATCACTGGGGATGAGTTGTAGGTTTACGGGTGCAACCTGTAAACCAAGGTGCAGTCATCACGGTAGAGACATTCATCCTCCTTGAGGCAAAAAAAAAGCAAGGCAGGAAGCATCGTCAAAATCATGTTGACCGTTTTCTTTTACTCCTATAGGGTGGGGCGTCAAGAGTACGCATCACAAGGTCGAAACATTACCAACGCGACCAGAAGGTCATCTATCACCTACGTGATGCTGTGCGACGCACGCTGCCGGGCCTTGTGCAGCTAGAAATTGACATCTCCATCATGACAGTGCACCTGTTCATTCTTCGGCATCTGATTCAGACTTTCTTGGCCAAACACAACATTCCTCTGGTTTGTCGGGCTCCTTTCTTTCCTGATATGGATCCTTGCTGTTTTGGGCTGTTTCTTGATTTTTTATGAGGAACACAATGGCCCAGCTGAATTCGATACCTTAAGTTAACTTACTGAAATGGTTCCAACAATGGCGGCACCACAAGACGAAGTATATACTTTCCCAAGGAGAGTACTTTGAAGGGGATTAGAGTCTCAGACCTCCAAGTGAGTAATTTTATTTTTACCAGCCAAAGGTCTGATATATTTTGAGCAGATCTCAAATTTGTTGAAGATTTATGCTGCACAGGGAGCTGGTGTAGCAGAGTCCAGGTTTGCACTAGGGTTATTCTAACTAGAATATTACCACACTCATCCACACTACACACTGCAAATAACATAGCACGCAGCAGGTGGCATATTTATTATATCATACTCATACCACAAAATGAGTAGTGAAATTACAAACACAATGCAATACAAGAAATACAATCGTAACTAAATAATCATATGTTATAAATGTTAATATAAATATTAAACTACAGCAGAAGTTTTAAGCATAAGCTATTGATGAAGCTCCCAACTATTTCAACCCAAGTCTAGCCGCATACTCCCCTTCCCTTATCTGCATCCTCAACACATTCTCAAAAACTCATCCTCACGTTCGAATTCTATGACACTCAGATCCCCTCAGGCGGGTGATCTCGACATAATACGTTCAATATATTCTACGTATACTCACATATTCAATCAATCTGCGTATACACACGCTCTGGAACATACATCATTCCCTCTGTGTCTACACACACCACACACACATCTAGATCTCACCTAGACAATCTGTCCACTCGTGTACCCTCAGAACATACATCGTTCGGTTCGATCGGTGTCTAAACACACCAAACACACATCCAGATCTCTTCTAGACGATCTGAATACTCTTGTACTTGTCAGAACATACCTCGTACACAAGGTGTCCTACACGTACAACACACATTCAGATTACCTCTAGACACAGGGTGCCCAACACACACCTTATAGAGCGACTGGCCAAGACTCGAAGGCATATGCTGATTCCACGACCCTGTTCTCACACATTCATAAAACCAGCCTAACAATTACTCTTCTACTAAGTCAGTGAGCTAAACAGACTCCTAGCTAAATCCTGTCTCTCTCTCTCTCTCTCTCTCTCCATGGCCAGTCTGCTTGAGCTAAACTTTGTCTAGTATTATATAGTCTCATGCAGTATCAGAGCTATCCAATGGATCTCTGGGGGATGTCTTGACTCCATTCAGCTGCCATTGGCACGCATCGCTCTCCTGTCACTCAAATATCGCAGCAAGCTCCGCTGCCCTCTTGTCTGTCACTCATTCCCCACTATCCAAGTCGGAACGCCAGTGGTCAGTTACCTGCAAAGACATTCTTTCCCCCAACCCCATTTTCCTTTGTTGAGACTGAGTGACCTTGGCGTAGTGTCCAGACGGAGAGTGACCATGGCACACATTCAGGTACCTTTGTTATCAGAGTCGCCGACCACATCACCCTTGCCCTAAACGCTCATGCTCCGGCTGGAACTGTTACACTGGAAAGTTTTGATCAATTTCAAAGTTGTTTAAAAAAAAAATATATTTCTCAGGTTGGTCAAGGCCTCCTGCGCTCCATGAAGGGGGAGTCCAAAGCAGTAGCAGACATAGTGCCAGTGGATATACCTGTGAATATCATGATAGCTGTGGCCTGGTATACAGCTGTTGCCAAGCCTAAGAATACCCTTATTTACCATGCAACAACTGGCTATGCTAATTCATTCACCTGGGGAGATATAAGTAAGATTTCTAGAATTCTGTGTGTCTTGGACTCGTTACTTAACTTAACCCTTTTCAGTCCTGGATAATATTTCCAATTTGTGTCTTTCAATGTTTTTCTTGTGCAAAACTCAAACACAGCATAACTTAGTTGTGATCTTAGCTTAACATCTTTATACTGGTTTACAAGACTCTGCACAGTCTGTATACAACCAGTTTTATTTACATTATCTTGCTCTAAAAGCTATGCGCATCCAATTTATCCTTAAATGCATTAATTGTCCCTGCCTCCACTAATTCCTGTGGCAATGCATTCCGAGCATTCACCATTCTGTGACTAAAAAAATAATTCCTAATATATAATCTTAACCTCTCTTTAGTTAATTTGTAGCTATGTCCTCTTGTTCTTGTAGGTGTTTGTATTTTGAAAAACTTGTTATAGTCTACATTATCCATTCCTTAGTTTATATTATCCATTCCTTTGATTATCTTATAAACCTGTGCACCAGAGCCGACTGATTTGGTGGAGCTCTGTCGCAGATGGTAAAGGGGTCTGCTCTATTCTATTTCACTCTACACTCACTCTAAACCAATTCAAGTAACACTAAATATAAACACAATGGAACTGATTATTTATTCAGGTAAGACTGCCAACTATAAACTCTCTAACAACTTAAAATCTTTCTCTCACACGCTTATCTAAAATACTCCTACCCCTAAACCTAACCTTATCGATACTGTTATTGCCCTGTTCTTTCTCCTCTTCTAATCTGGTCTGCTGTGATCGAACTTTTGTTGCGGATTGCCGCTGATGGTGAAGTTCGTAGGCTCTAAACCCATATATGACGTCCGTGGTCTTGTTCCTCTTTGTCGGCGGCAGATCAAAGTGGTCTCAATGTGGTCAGGATAGACTACACCAAATGTTATCCATGGGAATCACTGGAAAACTGCCTCTAGCTGTGACTGACGACTTGCATTCATGTGGTTAAGGTGATGTCGACGTGATCAGTGGGACTGCGTCAATATGATGAATGGGATGGTTCTATAAGCTACTGACGACTTGTAATCATGACCAACATATAATATGAGGGTAGTTACCTTGTTTGCTGCGTGTATATCTCAACTGCCTCTATCCGTCACCTAAATGTCAATTCAAATCTGCCTCAACTGCATATCTTCATCACCTGCCCTCCACTAAATGTCTCTTTCCATGGTACCTTTGTCTCTGAAGTGAAGTGTTCTCTTTCTGTCTCTGAAGTGAAATGTTCTCTCTCTGGGGTTCTCAAATCTGCCTCACTCCGTCGCCTGCCCTCCACTAAGCATCTCTTTCGAAAGTGTTCTCATCTAATGTCCCTCACATCTCTCTACCGGGATTTATATTCGATCTGCATCCCCAGATCATGTGATTTCCAAAATGGTGCGCGTTTTTGTCTGTCTGCTTGTCATTATCCCCCATCCTGTTTGCGTGGTTTCCAGATGACGTGTGTTTGTCGGCTGCAACAAGTCTACCACCACTATTTGTTCCAGGTGTGGACACATGGCCTGCAACTTACGCCAGGTTACGTATGTTTACCACAACTCCCACTTACGTGGTTCGATACAAAGCGTATGTGGTACGTTTTAATTACTCAAATTCTGGCGGGACTGAATTCAGCTGCACTGAATCAAATCCCACAAAGAAGAAAGAAAAAAGGTTTGTCTAAACTCGTTCTATCTTCCTCCCAACTGTTACATGTTAAAATATGTCTAAGCTCCTCTCTATAAATTGTCTCTACAGCTAAGATCTGTTACACCTGTATTAAGTCTCTTCTCTCTTCTAGACACTGTAGGCCCGTTCTTCTGAGTCTTTCCTCATAACTATCATTCTGGAATCCCACTATCAGCTTTGTCTGGAATCCCACTATCAGCTTTGTCGCTCTTTTTTGTATCCTGATAATCTTTATCTTCAATAAAGGTTCACTGAAATAGCATACATTATATAACAAACTGTTCATAATTGAGTCCGGAATAAAATGGGATACATATATTTAACAAATGGAAGCGAACATTTGTGTATGAGTGATTATAGTTGCATAATCGTTTTTTTATTTTTTTTAATTATAAAATTTGTTCCCCTCTTCAGCACATTATTCAGTTTTAAACCAAAACATGAATAACAAAATGGCTTCCTATTGATGGTAGGCAACAAGGGAAGATCTTCGGAAAGTTACACCTAATTTGGTGCTGTGGTTTTCAGAGTATTTACAGTTTACTTCAGCAGGCATTTTTGGATACCGGTTTAACCTTACGTCTTCAATCCCTTCTCTTTGGCCAGTCTGCCATGTTGCAGCCTGTTATCCAGGATCACTACATAGAGGTAGAGAAGGGTCTTGGCAGCTCTGGGTAGCTGGTCCTGATGCTATTAGTCAGCTTTTGATTATTAGCCCTTACAGCTCATGCACTGCTCAGCGTCTTGGTCCCATTTTTTTGTGTGTGTATGTTTACCTTATTTCTCTATTCCCCAAGGTGGGTGTGCGGTGTTTATTTTGCGCCTGTAGGCCCAGTGCATTCGACTTCGGCATGCATTTCATGTAAGGGTCTGCTTCCTCCTGCATTTTCTAAGAATCTGCTTCCCGGGGTTACAGCCAGTGTTCTGATGGGGATCGAACCCAGCACCTTCGGATTGGGAGCCGTTTCACTTGACCACTAGCCCATGCCATCCCCACATCCTAATATCTAATCTAACCTGTTATCCAGGATCACTACATCGAGGCAGATAAAGGTCTTTGCAGCTCTGGGTCGCTGGGTCTGATGCTATCAGTCAGCTTTTGATTGCTAGCCCTTACAGCTCATGTACTGCTCAGCGTCTTGATCCCACTGATTTGTACCATTTAATGGGACTGTTTTGGCATAGTGTTGAACAGTCTAATCTGTAATTTGATTGAACTAGGAATATTTACAGCTTATAACAGTGCATTGTATGTTACAGGTGATGTAGTGAACAAGTCATTCAAGCATACCCCACTTGAAGGATGTTTTAGACGTCCTAATGTGGCTATAGTCAATAACAGGTAGGCCTTGATGATGTGAAGATTGTCGCTTTTTTTTTGCTTTTTCTTGTTTTGTCCTCTTATTTGCTCTGAATCATAGTTTACAGCTTGACTGCGATATTTGTACCTTTCAATCCGTTGTCGGCAGCAGGCATTTTTTGAGTGCCGGGTTAACCTTCCCTCTTCTATCACTTCTCTTTAGCCAGTTTGCTCTGCTGCAACCTGTTATCCAGCATCACCGCATGGAGATGTAGAAGGGTTTTGGCAGCTCTGGTTTTGCTGGCTGCCTTTGCTTGACACTAGCAGTCAACTGTCAATCGCTGACCGCTGCGGCTCATGCACTGCTCAGCATCTTGATCCCTGCACATTACAAATGTTAGAGAAGACACTATCCATCGGGGGGGGGGGGGGGGGGGGGGTTGGTGTGTGTGTTGCCTCTGAGCAAGACACCACACTTGATTGTGTGTTATCTGGCAGAATAGACAATGTGTCCGCCTGGTTGCGATGAAAATGGACAGTATAGCAAAGCTCAAAAACAATCTCATCCAGATTAAGTCGTGCTGTCTTGGGGATGACGGGGCCTAGTAAAGTGACACGGCTCACAACCCGAAGTTGCTGAGTTCAAACCCCATCACAGCACCCAGCACCAGTCGTTACCCCTGGGGAAGCAATCCCTTAAAAAATACAGAAGGAAGCAGACCCTTACATAAAATGCATGCTGAAGTCGGATGCACTGGGCCGACAGATGTACAAATAAAAACCACAGTGCAACACACACCGCCTCTGGGATTAGAAAAATAAAGCGCACGCCAAAAAAAAAAAAAAAAAAGCTGTCCTATCTGTAAATCTGGGACAAAGGAATTAATGAAAGGGCATCACCACGAAGTGGAGCTTGTGGTTTAATCAGTGAAGGGGTAAGCCAACCCAGAGTTGTGCAGAATTGATAGGTCAACATTCGACATTGCCAGGCTCTGAATATATAAGCTCTTCATGTGGTCAGGAAAAAGGGCCAGAAGATTTCTGGTTTCTGCTCGATGTGGAAAGGAAACCCACAGACTTCCCATCACCTACAGACTTCCCATCACCCACAGACTTTCCATCACCCACAGACTTCCCATCACTCACAGACTTCCCATCAACCACAGACACCCCATCACCCACAGACTTCCCATCATTATTTTCTAGACACCCGAGAGCTAGTCACCCTGTGAAGCCTATTGTAGATACAGGCCTTCTGTACTGATTGTAATGGACTGATTATAAACCATTATGAGTTCCGTCATTTAGTCAGCGGTGGAATGTGACGTTTTAAGGGGTTTTCCCCATGAGTCAGACGGCTTATCTAACGTAGGCCATGGCTCAGTGGTCTCGAGGTAAGGTGTCCACCTTGGGTGCCGGAATTCGTGAGTTTGAATCACGGTGAAGATCTGGACTTTTTCACATGGATCTTGTGCTAAAAATTCCCCAGATCTCTGGGTAGTGAGATCGAACTCCTGTGGTCAGTTAGAAATAAAAGAAGAATAGGCTTACCACTTGTAAAAAATTGACCCAAATTATTTGTACCTTCCCCCCAAGCCTAGTAAAAAGCGGGAAGTGTTTAAATACCTACTACATATAGTCAAAGCATTTGGCTACCTGGCAACAGACATTAACGTGCTTGTTTGAATACCAGGATTCCAAGATTGCCAAGTTATTTTTCTATTATTTTCTTTCTGGTTCAACTGGTTTTTTTATGTGGAGTACATTGTAATGTGTTTTACACCTTATGGTTCTGTACATCCTGTTTCAGCGCTTTTTAAAGGGTTCACATCCCAAAAAGGCATGAACTTACCGATTCATGCAAGATTAATTTGTGAGCCATGCCACTAAGAAAAAATGTTAGTTGCCCATCGTAAGTGATAATGGCGATATCATCAGGCGGTTTTGTCTTGATGATGCAATGCATTGTATTTGGATTATAATGAGGAAGAAACTGCGCTGGTCATCAACCTTCCTCTTTGGTCCCGACCTACCTTGGACCAGTGGCAAGAAATAAATCAAGACGACTGGAGGCAACTCAGTATGCAGACGCTCTGGCCCTACTTCCCTTGAGACCAGGGGTCGCTTGAAACGTGAGATTCGATCGCTCACCATTTCCGTTCATCGGTTTGAGAGCTGAGTGCCTTACTTCTTGACCACAGCTAATCACTAAGGCCACTCCCTATTCTAGTATAGCATATGAATGTAAACATTCCTCCTTGGTGTTTTTGTGGGTGTTCTGCAGGCTGAATCCTAT
Source organism: Ariolimax columbianus (assembly GCA_036924085.1). NCBI lineage: Eukaryota > Metazoa > Mollusca > Gastropoda > Stylommatophora > Arionidae > Ariolimax > Ariolimax columbianus. The sequence continues at coordinate 45,223,084 of JAVGWX010000017.1, forward strand.
AGATCATCTCTTTCTTGTGACAAGACGTTTTCGTCACATGGATGTCCTTGGTTTGATTCTAGGGCGCTTATTATTTGACTTTATTTTCTCTTGTTCATTTTGCAAGTGCAAAAAAATTTATGTATTTGCGATCATTGCTGTTAGATGTCTCCTTTTTTGCTTGATAATTCAGTTTTTTACACGATTACTGGACGTGTGTTAGTCACCTGTTTCCGGCATACATCTGCGACATCGCCTACAGAATCATGGGCAAGAAACCCAGGTAAGTCTTTGTCATCTTGTTTTGTCATTTACATGTCAGCTAAACTGGTTGTATGCAGACAGACTGGCAAAAGAAGGGGCAAGGTTACCACAACCAGATTCTAGTGTGACCTACGAAGAGTCCGAAAGGTTTATTAGGGCCAGATACATGGCCAAATGGGAAACAGATCATACTGGCTACACAAAAAAATTATATCTATTACCAGTTGAACAGAAGAGAGCAGGTCGTGGTCTTCAGACTCCGCACAGGCCACAACAGATTGAGGTACCATCTATTCAACTGAAGATAGGTGCTACTGATGAATGCACCTGTGGTACAGGGAAAATGACCGCTAAACATCTGCTGCAAAATTGCCAGACATACAAGGACCAGAGAAAGCGCATGTGGCCATCACCAGTGCCAACACTAGACAAGCTCTATGGCAGTGTCAACAGCCTCAGGATGACAGCTGCTTTCTTCGAACAAATTCAAGTTGACGTCTGACAGCGTAAGAAGAAGAAGAAGTATACAGACTGTAGAGTTTTCTAAACCAGTAAAAGATGTTTACTTAAGTAAAATTAATCTCTACCAAACCACATACAAAATTTGCTTGAATTTCCCCTGTAGCCACATTATTTTTCAGCATGTGATGTTTTTTCTATGGTTGTTGACTTTGAATATGGAGGATGTTCCAGGGTAGTTTCAATGTGCGTTATGAGGTATTGCTTCACCAGTAGATATTGATGTGCTGGCACATTATCATGAAACAGAGTCTAACTGTTTGCTCTCCTTTTCACAAACACCATAGAAACACTTGTGCCACTAAAACGACTTATGATTTCTTTAGAAAGGTATCGCCAGAGTGTGGCAAATTTGTTTATTGTCTAGGCACCATAAAACAAAATGTAGGGTGTATTTTGAGGTGTACACGATGGGCAATAATATATTATGACAGAAAAATAATTTAGCTATTCGATTATTTAAAATAACAAGTTTACAAATTTCTTGGCAGGTTCCTGTCGTATGTTCATTTCAGTTTTCTTCTCCATGCTGAAGGTTGGCTGCAATGGATCTTTAATGTCCTCTATTTCTTATCTTGTTGGTGCAGTCTGATAGACTTATATTTTGTGCCTTGCCTTGATGGTATAAACTTTTATTTTGTCTCTTGTCTTTATAGTCCAATCTAATGGGCTTTTAATTTTTCTCTTGGAGGTAAATCTTATGGGCTTTAAATTTGTCTCTTGAAGGTACAATCTAATAGGCTTTTAATTTGTCTCTTGAAGGTACAATCTAATAGGCTTTTAATTTGTCTCTTGAAGGTACAATCTAATAGGCTTTTAATTTGTCTCTTTTCTTGATGGTCCAATCTGAGGGGCTTTTAATTTGTCTCTTTTCTTGATGGTCCAATCTAATAGGCTTTTAATTTGTCTCTTGAAGGTACAATCTGGTGGGCTTTTATTTTGTCTGTTTTCTTGATGGTGCAATCTTTTAAGCCTTACCCTGTCTATTTCTAAATTTTTTTCCTCCAACTTATAGCACATTTTTTTCATCTGACACTTTTGCTCTATATGTTTCCTATCAGTACATTTTTTCAGTGAGTTGTGGTATGGCATATGTCATATTTTTTTTCTATGTCTCGTGCTCAGGATGGTCAAGCTGTACAACAGACTGCATCGCTCTATCGACTGCCTCAAGTTCTTCACCCTCAATGAGTGGCACTGGGCAAATTCTAACCATGAGATTCTGAAACACCAGCTGACTCCTGCAGACCTCAAGGTACGCAGTGGTTTTTTTTTTATCAAGAAGAAGTTTTTATTCTAGAGGACATCCACAAGCAAGTGGACAGGTGGACAAAATGTGTTGCCATGCACATGCACAGGGAATATGTAGAAGAAGATGACACAAAAAATCAATGGTTCGCGTTCTTGTAAGAATGTTATTAATAAAATTGCTGTTACTAAATGACTGACCCCAGTGCGTGCGAAAAGAGAGTGAACTACATTGCTCTATGGCAAGGTTGATGTTTTTCTGTCACTTGTTTTTTTTTTGTCATTCACCCCCTCCCAATCCCCCAGATTGCTGACCAGAGCATCGTGCATCATAAGTTAATAATTGGTCATTTATCTTACAGTTTACTAATACAGCTTGGGGAGGAAGACTAACGTCTGATCAGGCAAAATATACTGATCAGACATGTTAGTCAGGGTCAGGCAAAATATACTGATCAGACATGTTTGTCAGGGTCAGGCAAAATATACTGATCAGACATGTTAGTCAGGGTCAGGCAAAACATACTGGTCAGACATGTTAGTCAGGGTCAGGCAAAATATACTGATCAGACATGTTAGTCAGGGTCAGGCAAAACATACTGATCAGACATGTTAGTCAGGGTCAGGCAAAACATACTGAACAGACATGTTAGTAAGGGTCAGGCAAAACATACTGAACAGACATGTTAGTCAGGGTCAGGCAAAACATACTGAACAGACATGTTAGTAAGGGTCAGGCAAAACATACTGAACAACAGACATGTTAGTCAGGGTCAGGCACAACATACTGATCAGACATGTTAGTCAGGGTCAGGCAAAACATACTGGTCAAGACCCTCACCTTGGCTTCCTAGTACCTCTCCCTGGAAACAACTGTTTTCATGACAGCCTGGCTAACGAGATGAGGGATCGATGTGATCCCAGTAGTAGTGAGTGTTACGCAGATGAAGCCAAGCATAGCACAAATGTCTGGAGGACCCCGGTTCACCTTCATCAGCGCGCTCAGGTTGTGAGGAAAGCTACTGCATCCCACCACTTAACGTCCTTTTCAGGGCGCACAAATGAGTAACCTACTCATTGTGGACAATCGCAAACAACAACTAATACAGCTGGAGATTTTGGTAGGATACACTCTCAGTTCCAAGTGGTCCGTCGGGGTCTTTGGTACACTCTGTCCTGAGTGGTCCGTCGGGGTCTTTGGTACACTCTGTCCTGAGTGGTCCGTCGGGGTCTTTGGTACACTCTGTCCTGAGTGGTCCGTCGGGGTCTTTGGTACACTCTGTCCTGAGTGGTCCGTCGGGGTCTTTGGTACACTCTGTCCTGAGTGGTCCGTCGGGGTCTTTGGTACACTCTGTCCTGAGTGGTCCGTCGAGGTCTTTGGTACACTCTGTCCTGAGTGGTCCGTCGGGGTCTTTGGTACACTCTGTCCTGAGTGGTCCGTCAGGGTCTTTGGTACACTCTGTCCTGAGTGGTCCGTCAGGGTCTTTGGTACACTCTGTCCTGAGTGGTCCGTCAGGGTCTTTGGTACACTCTGTCCTGAGTGGTCCGTCGGGGTCTTTGGTACACTCTGTCCTGAGTGGTCCGTCAGGGTCTTTGTGAATGACAAGAACAAGAATAGCACCACTGTCCCACAGGGAGAATGTTGTAAGAGTCGACTAACTGTGTGACATGGCATAACACCGGCCATGGTTAGGTGGCTTATTAAGAGCAGCATAGGTGGCACCTATCAAGCTGCTGGTGTATTTTACTCAAGTGTTTGAGTCTATTAAGATGGACTCGCACATCGGTTAACCACCCTCTGCGGCACTTGTCTCAACGCAGCGGAGTAATAAGCTGCTCAAGCCTAGCCTGCTAAGCAGGAAATCCTCCTCCCGACTACATTCATCTCACACCAGAGCTGGGACCTGTACAGGGGCTTCCACTACTGTAGAAGTACAGGTCGAATAAGACTAAGATACAGTCACAAAAAGTAATGTAACAATAAAATCAAACATATAAGGATTAGAACCCACATGAGGAGGAGAATGGGGGAGACCAAAGTACATCTGGTGGAGAACATTAAAACAGAAAGTCAGGGAAGAACTCAGGAAGATAGTCCAAAATAATAATAAGTCTGGATCATGCCTTGAAGTTCTATGCTCTTAGAGGGACCAGAGAGAATTGGTCAAGGATGCTATAGAGGTGTTGCCCTTAGATTGAAATTTTTTCTTCCTTTTTAAATCTCCAGGTGTTCTACTTTGATCTTCATTCACTTCATTGGCCAACATACACAGAGAACTATTGTCTGGGTGCCAAGAAGTACGTACTAAACGAGGACATCTCAGGTCTTCCAGCTGCCAGGGCTCATATTCGCAAGTAAGTCTCCTTATTTTTTTTGTTAATGTCAAATCAGAGACCTGTCATTCTGAATTGTTTGTTCACAATTTCTATTTATTTTTCTGTTTCATATGACCATTTGTTTTTTTAAGATCCTTAGTCAATGACTGCCAAGATGATCACTGACTGTCACACCTGGAGACATTTTTAAGGGCCGCAACAAACTCCCAACCTGAAATCATTCTTCATACATTGGCCAACCTCTTCTTCTTCTTTTTTGATCAACTGATGCTGTGCTTCTAGCATGGTGAGGTTCACGAAGGAGACTGTGCCATTTCATGTCTTCCCCACAGCTTTTCGAGCATGACCGCTCCCACAGGCCAGACTGCCTCTCTTTGGTCTGCACAAGAAGGCCAGTCCTGCAGAATATGTTCTGGTGTTTGCTTGGGTGCCCCACAATCGCACGTGGCGGTGTCTCTGAGACCCATTCTATGGAGGTGGGTCTTGAGTCAGCAATGTCCCGTTCAGAGTCTGAAGATCTTTGTCTGCCCATTTCTACCATGTTTGTCTATGTTATCATTTTCTGGCTTGTATTATTTGTGCTGGTCTTTCCATTCCATCCTCATGGATAGTTTCTTGAGTGTCTTTGCTTCTTTATATCTCTATGGATGGTGTGTCTGCATGCCACCACTTCTGGCTTTTGTGAACTCATCTGCTTTCTCATTTACAAGGATCCCATAGTGGGCCAGAATCCACTGTAGGACTAGATTTGTTTTTTTGAGACATCAATCCAATGTATTTTATTTCCTGTTTAGTAATGGCACAAGAGACGAAGATCCGCATCTTCAACCTGTACGGACCACCAAACAAAGACCTGTCGCTCTCGAGTATGGAAGTCAAAGACTCCAACTGCATAGTAGCTGGAGACTTCAACAGCCACTCGGAGAGATGGGGATATTCAAACACAGACAACATAGGTGACGAAGTGGAAGATTGGGAGATAGACACAAATCTCTATCTTATCAATAGGCCGGAGGATAGCCCTAGCTTCTATTCTAGAACATGACATACCACCTCTACTCCAGACTTGGCCTTTTCCACGGTGGACATTCACCACAAAATAGACCGCCAGGTGCTAAACCAATTGGCAGGTAGCGACCACAGGCCATTTAGGCTAGAAGTTGATATGGAAGTAGGCCCACAGGAAAGAAAACCGCTCCCACGTTGGAATTACAAACGAGCCGACTGGGACAGATTTGCAATCTCTGAGATGGCTATCTGGGACCTCCTTAATAAGGACCGTAATCATTTTGGACTCTTACTTCGGAAGCTGCATAAGAGATGGCTGTGGCATGAGTGGGTAGTGGACATAGAAGCCTCTGGGAACTTGTGTGGGTCTACTGTCCTGGCCATGCTGAGGTTTGTTGGAATGAAAGAGCTGACATCCTGGCCTAAGGGGCACCCGCAGTGGGGACATTGGCAACGGATAGAAGTGAAATTTTGAAGTTGATCAATGATCGACTTTTGTATGAAGATACTGCAGTCAGTGAACCAGCAATGAACATATTGCAAGTTTTTGAAATCATAAAAACTGCTGATCCAGCAGAGATGGACACCTGGGAGAACAATGCAGGAGTGTGTACAACCAGCGAGCTACAGGAACCATCGTTATCTACACTCTTCTCCAATTGCTGAGATGGACTGAGTACCTATGGGTCTGCCCAGAGTGCAATGACATCAATTCCTAACAGAACAGTTTAACAGTTTCATATGTTAACATTGAGATATAAAAATCCTTGTATGTAATTGTAAGAATCTGGCTGAAGCATCTTTTTTCTCCTATTTTTTGCGTTCGCCTTATTTTTCTATTTCCCAAGGCGGTGTGTGTTGGACTATGTTTTTATTTTACGCCTGTCAGTCCAGTGCTTCCACTTCGGCATGCATTTTATGTAAGGGTCTGCTTCCTCCTGCATTTTCTAAGGGTTTGCTTCCCCAGGGTAACGGTCGGTGCTGAGATGGGGATCGAACCCACCACCTTTTGGTTGTGAGCCGTGCCAATTAACCTCTAGCCCACGCTGGCCCACTTTCCTGAAGCATCTCATCTCTATTGCTTGAATTTTTCATTTCAATTCTGCACTTAATGTCCCAGTTTCATGTGCATATTCAAAAAGGATCGGACACATTAATGTAATGTTAGCCCGAAGGAATTTTTTTTCTTATTTTCGTATTGGCCTCAGTTTTGTGAGCATGACTGTTTCTTGGCTAGCTGCTAGCTCTTCCTGTGTTCCCTCGTCTCCAATAATAGATTAAACATTTTAAAATTGTGTTACTGTTTTGATATTTACCATTTTTATGTGTGTCCATATTTGAATAATTTGCTCCAATTGGCAGGTAGCGACCACAGGCCAATTAGGCTAGAAGTTGAAATGGCAGTACGCCCACAGGAAATAAAACCGCTCCCACGTTGGAATTATAAACGAGCCGACTGGGACAGATTTGCAATCCTGACAGATGGGCTGTGTGAAACCATCAACACACGGAATAACAATATGAAACCCATGGTGGAAAGCCTAAGCAAAGCAATAATGCAAGCAGCCACCGAAACCATCCCAAGAGGGGCAAGGAAAAACTACAAGCCATATTGGAATGATGAATTGCAGAAAGCGGAAGACGAAGTCTCAAATGCTAGGAACATGGCAGAGAGAGAACAATCTATGGAGGCAAATATCGCCCTCAAAGCCACCACGGCGAAATACAAATACACTCTAAACCAAATAACAAGAGAAAGCTGGAAAAACAAAACAGAAAGCCTCAATTTAGATAAAGAAGGGAACAAACTATGGAAGTTAGTCACAGCCATGAATGACGAAACTCCATCAAACAAACAAATTACCATCAAGCAGGGCAACAACATGCTCACTGGAAAAAAAGCAGCAAACGCCTTTATAGAACATTATGCCAGAGCAAACCACATTGATGTCCCTACAGATAGGCATACAGACATTAGTGAAGAACAAAAGGGGCACGGCAACATCAATATGGCACCAGAAGATCACATGATGGCAAAACTAACAATGAATGAAATGGAAGAGGCCATGAGAACTTTAAAGAAAAATAAATCACCCGGAACAGATGGGGTAACAAACAAAATGCTGATGGGGCTGGGCCAAACAGCAAAGAGGAAGTTACTATCAATCCTGAACCAAAGCTGGAAAAGGGGTATTGTACCTCAGACATGGAAAGATGCAGTACTTGTACCAGTACCAAAGAAAGGAAAAGATAAAACAGATCCAAATGGATATAGGCCTACTGAGCTGTGTAGGCAAACTGATGAACGTATGATACACACCAGACTGATGTGGCATCTGGAAGAAAAATACATACTAATTCCACTGCAAGCAGGCTTTAGACAGCACAGATCCACTGAGGATCAGATCACCCTCATAGCCCAGGAAATAGAGGATGCTTACCAGGAGCAAAAACACACAGACAAGGTCTGGAAAGAGGGACTTAAAGTCAAGCTACGAAGAAGTGAAGTTTGTGGGAAAATGTACAAATGGATCTGCCACTACCTCGAAAACAGAACAGCCAGAGTTCAAGTATAAGAGCAGATGAGCAAAAAGGTGACACTTGACCAGGGAGTACCCCAAGGGGGAGTACTATCACCCACACTCTTCCTGGTGTATATAAATAACATAACAGAATATACCAAGAAGAGTCTACAGCTCCATGTTTGCAGACGGTCTGGCTATGTGGACCTCTGAAAAGAATCTCACCATAGCAAATAATCGGATGCAGCAGGCCCTAACATTGCTGGAGGAGTGGGCGAACTCATGGCTGGTCAAAATAAATGAGGAAAAAACAACATGTACGATAGTCTCGCTTTCAAACAAACCTCAAAACACCAAAATATGTCTTAACTGCAAATATCTGCGGCCAAACGACAACCCAAACTACCTGGGAGTGACATTTGATCGGCGCATGACATGGAAAAGTCAGATCGAGAGAAACCGAATGAGAGCCAGAGAAAGAATGGCAATCATGAGGAAACTTGCTGGCACAAGCTGGGGAGCAGACGAAAGTATACTAAAGAAATTGTACACTGGAAGAGTGAGACCAGTTCTCGAGTATGGCATTGCGGCATGGACAACAGCAGCAAAGGCGAACTTTGATAAAATTAGCAAACTTCAAAACCAAGCAATGAGAGTTATAACAGGAGGCATGAAGTCAACGCCAATTGTAAAACTTGAAAAGATTACAAATCTGCAATCCATGACCGACAGAAGAGACTGCAGAGCTCAGCAGCAAGCAGAGAAACTCAGAAGACTGACTGACCATCCAATGCATCAGAGACTACAAAATTTTGGAAATGGGAAACTAAAGCGGAGACACTTCGCAGAAATAGCCAAAGCAAAGATGAATGAAGACCTTATGAACGCACTAACAACACCAAAGCCCATCCCTACTGTACGAAAACCTACCAGGAGGCAGCATATATTTCCAGATGTGGTAGAAAATATACCAGGTATTGGAAACAAAAACAGCCAGACTGAAAAAGAAAGAAGAGATACAACCCTGAGGTACATAACAAAAAACTACCTAAGCATAGACTGGACCCATGCATACACCGACGGTTCTGTAACAAACACAACACAGAACGGAGGGGCAGGGGTATTCCTGAAACTATCAAATGGTAGAAACATAAACACTGTCAGTGGCAACTGGAAAATACACAAGCAATTTCAGAGCGGAGGCAGAGGCACTGAGAGCTGCAGTAGAAGAAATGGGGACAGGTAAACGAAATGAAAGCCATATAGTCCTGCTCACAGATGCCCTGGCCGTAGTCACACTAAAAAGCCAGAAAAATACTGAACTTAAGGATTTAAGAGCAGTACTCTGTCAACTATGCCAGCAGTCCGCACCAAAAAGAGTAGTGGTACAGTGGGTTCCATCCCACTGTAACACCCAAGGCAACGAGGAGGCAGACAGACTGGCAAAAGAAGATGCAAGACTACCACAACCAGATCCTAGTGTGACATACGAAGAATCAAAAAGACTTATTAGAGCTAGATACATGACCAAATGGGATACAGAACATACTGGCTACACAAAAAACGATGCCTATTACCAGTTGAATAGAAGAGAGCAGGTCGTGGTCTTCAGACTTCGCACAGGCCACAATAGACTGAGGTACCACCTATTCAATAAATTGAAGATAGGTGGCACTGACGAATGCACCTGTGGTATAGGGAAAATGACCGCTGAACATTTGCTGCAAAACTGCCCGACATACGAGGATCAGAGAAAGCAGATGTGGCCATCACAAGTGGCAACACTAGACAAGCTCTATGGCAGTGTCGACAGCCGCAGGATGACTGCTGCTTTTTTTGAAAAAATACAGGTTGACGTCTGACAGCGTACGAAGAAGAAGAAGAATTTGCTGCATATTATTAAATATTGCTAATTCAAATTGTTCATATTTCAGAATTCGATTGAATCACTGGATAACATTCAATATTGATGTTTCAAATTGTCCCTATTTCAGACTTTGAATGAATTTACTACGTGACAATTTTATATTTATATTATATTTTTAATTGTCTATATTTCAAACTGTGATTGAATCACTATGTAACATATTGATATTTCAAATTGTTCATTTTTACATTTTAAATTGTTCATATTTCAGACTTTGATTGATTCAATATGGGACTTTTATATTTATATTTCAAATTGTCCATATTTCAGACTTTGAATGATTCACTACATGACATACTTAACTTAACTTCATTATACTTGAATTTTAGAAGGCTCTAGAGAGTGTGTATACAACCAGTGTATTTCACTCCACGGATACTGAAAATACTGTGAGCATCCAATCTATTTTTGAATGCATCAACTGACTCTACTTCCACTACATCCTGCGGCAATGCATTCCAAGAATTCACCACTCTCTGACTAAAAAAATATTTCCAAATTTTTTGTGTGTGCGTTCGCCTTATATTTTTATTCCACAAGGTGGTGTGCGTTGCACTATGTTTTTATTTTGCGCCAATCAACCCAGTGTATCCGACTTTGGCATGAATTTTATACTGCACTGTATACAGCCAGTTTCATTTACATTACCTTGCTCTAAAATCTACCTGCATCCAATTTATTCTTAAATGCATTAATTGTCCCTGCCTCCACTATTTCCTGTGGCAATGCATTCCAAGCATTCACCACTCTCTGACTAAAAATAATAATTCTTAATATCTAATCTGAACCTTTCTTTTTGTAGCTATGCCCTTTTGTTCTTGTAGGTGGTTGTATTTTTATAAACTTATAATCTAATCTATCCTTTCCTTTGATTATCTTTTTAACCTGTATTAAGTCACCTCAAATTCTTCTCATTTCTAGATGCTTTAGATCGATTTTTCTGTCTTTAAACAATCTGTAGCTGTGCCCTCTTGTTCTTGTAGCCAGTCGTACTTTGAAAAACTTAGTATAATCTAATTTATCCTTTTCCATTTATTAATTTGTACACTTGAATTAGGTCACCTCGAATTCTTCTTTGTTCGAGACATTCTCTATTGATATATCATTTTGTCCATATTTCAGACTTCGGATGATCCGCTATGTGTTTAACTGTACAGTGGCAGCCATCTTGTGGAGAGTGTTGATTGCCAAGTCCCAGTTTGCGCGTAATCTGTGGTTCTTTATTGTGGGTCTGGTCTTTAAGTTTGTGCAGTATTTCCGAATAACCAGCACCATGCAGAAGTCTTGAGTATCAGATGAGGATTAGGTGATCTTGTCATTGATTTTGAACATCTGATGGACAGTGCTTTGTGTTGTTATCTTGATTCTTACTTTTAATAAATTTATATCTAAAACAATACAGTAAGCTTTAATTTTGTATATGTAAAAGTCAATAATTTATTTGCTTAATAATTTATTAATTATTATTTTATGTTATTTTGATGGGGTTTATCTCCTGTATGTGATATCACAACCATGGGCTTTTGGTTTTCTTATTTATTTAAATCTCTTTCATGAATATTTATTTTATTATTACATTTAAGCTTTAATTCTGTTATATATTAAAATATTAATATTATTTGCTTATTAAATATTGGTGATATGGACGGCAGTTTAATGTGGGATTCCTTCAGAACAAGGAAATAAAAGATCAAGAAAGTACAAAATAAATTTTAAATTACAATATCAAATAATTATCAAGTGCTGCAACAACTCGGGAAAAAACAGAGGATGCAGAAGAGCACTGGCAACAGATCTAATATATCTGGAATGAAACTTGTGGAGAAGTTCTGGGGGGAAAAAACAGGATGCAGAAGAGCACTGGCAACAGATCTAATATATCTGGAATGAAACTTGTGGAGAAGTTCTGGGGGGAAAAAACAGGATGCAGAAGAGCACTGGCAACAGATCTAATATATCTGGAATGAAACTTGTGGAGAAGTTCTGGGGGGGAAAAACAGGATGCAGAAGAGCACTGGCAACAGATCTAATATATCTGGAATGAAACTTGTGGAGAAGTTCTGGGGGAAAAAAAAACAGAGGATGCAGAAGAGCACTGGCAACAGATCTAATATATCTGGAATGAAATTTGTGGAGAAGTTCTGGGGGAAAAAAAAACAGAGGATGCAGAAGAGCACTGGCAACAGATCTAATATATCTGGAATGAAACTTGTGGAGAAGTTCTGGGGGGAAAAAAAATACCAACACAAAACATAGATAATAACAGAAACTATAGCAAAGATAAAGAAAAGACAGATTTGAGCAGAAATGAAACCAGAAGTAGTAGAGCCAAGGATCAGGAAATATTCACCGAAGCCAACAACTAAGTAAAAAAGAGCATAAGCAGAGACAAAAGAAAATATATTGATATGTTGGCAAGAGAGGCAGAGGAAGCTGCTACAAAGGGAAATATGAAAGACAATGAACAGCACAAAGAAACTAACTGGAAAATATAAGCCAGTAAAGGGTTTTTGTTAAAGATAAGGACGGACATTTTATTGGCAATACAAATGAGCAGTTGAAGAGATTGGCAGAACATTGTGGATAATTTTAAATGTTCCATCTACACCAGATTTTCAGTCAGCAGTAACAGAGCTGTCAGTTAATTGTGAGAAACAAAATGAAGAAAGCCATAATTCTTCTGAAAGATAGTAAAGCTACTGGTCCAGGTGATATCTCAGTTCAATCAATCAAAGCAGAAATCCACACTTAGAGATATTGTGCAAATTACTTGGTAAAGTTTGGAAAGAAGAAATACCTGCACAGTGGAATAAAGGCTGTGTAGTCAAGTTGACAAACAAGGGATATCTGCAACAGTGTACAAATTGTAGAGGAATAATCTTAATATCAGTGCCTGTCAAAATATTGAATAGCATCATATTACGGAGATTAAAAGAGGACATAGGCAAACAATAGGAGGCTCAGTGGTCTCGAGGTAAAGTGTCCACCTTGGGTGCCGGAGGTTGCGGGTTTGAATCACGGTAGAGACTTGGATTTTTTTCACCTGGGTCTCTGGTAACAATTCCATGGATTTCTGGGTAGTGAGATCGGTTCAATGTCGAGCACGTTAAAAATCCCTTGGCAGTTAAAAATCTAAAAGGGTAGGCTTAACGGCTGCTGCCTGGACAAAATTCAATTAAAAAATCTACCAAAATTATTTGTACCTTCCCCCATGCATGGCAAGCTGAATGAAGTTTAAAAATATCTACTACGAGTAACCTTTGGCTACCTGGCAACAGACATTAACATGCCTGTTTGAATACCAGGATTCCAAGTATAGGCAAACAGCTGAGAAAAGAACAGGCAGGCTTTTGACAAAATAGATCCCAATACAGACCAGATAGTTGTACTGAGAATAATAGGGGAATAAAGTGTGGAATGGAGCTCATCACTTTATATTGGATTTGTGGACTATGAAAAGGGGTTATAATACAGGTATAGTGTGTGAACAAGTTCAGGTAGCAGTGAAAAAGGCAAATGCAATGTTAGGAATGATAAAAAGAAATATTAAACATAGGAGCAAGGAAGTGATAGTCTGAATAAAGTATTAGTTAGACCTAGATTGGAGTACTGTGTACAGGTGTAAAATCCTTATCTTAGAGGGGATATAAACATACTGGAAAGGATACAAAAAAGAGTGACAAAGGTGATAGTGGGATTCCAGAAAAAACCGACCTACAGTGTCTAGAAAGAAGAATTCGAGGTGACGTAGTACAGGTTTATAAGATAATCAAAGGAATGGATAAATTAGACTATAACAAGTTTTTCAAAATACAACCACCCTCAAGAACAAGAGGGCATAGCTATATATTAACTAAAGAAAGGTCCAGATCAGATATTAAGAAATACTTTTTGTAGTCAGAGAGTGGTGAATGCTTGGAATCCATTGCCACAGGAAGTAGTCAAGTAAAGGACAATTAATGCATTTAAGAATAGATTGGATGGGCATATCTTTTAGAGCAAGGAAATGTAAATGAAACTGGTTGTTTACAGACTCTGCAGAGTCTTATAAAGCAGTATAACAACGTTAAGTTAAGTTAAAAGGCATTTGACAGCTTAGACAGAAAATCACTTTGGACTAATGCCCTTGAAGATCACTAAAATAATGAAAACATTGGATTACTGGGTGACCCGTTCCTTAGAGGTGGTTAGGCCGCTGCGGGTTACAACTTCGTTTCCATTGTCTTCTGTCTTGGGCCACAGTGGGTGATAAGTTTCCCGTCTGAAGCATAGTAGATATTATTTCTGAGTTTGAGGGAGTCAGACCAGCACGTAGGCGGTCTTCTGTCTTGTGGGTACCAGACTGCTGTCGCTGTGCTCCAATGGTCATCAGTTCTCCGAACCAAAAAAGAAACAAAACTGTAATGGCTATGTACAATTTCAATTAAAAGGTAGGAAGGTAAGAAATCTAAATGTAGGTCAACCTTTGAGATATGAACTGACGTGCGACAAGGATTTCTCTCATTTCTCTTTCTGTTGGCTATTGGTGACATCTTGATGATCTGGACTTTGCAAGTGACTTGTCTCTTCTGTTCCAGAACTGAAATTAAAAAATAAGTATATTTGTTGAAAGGCCATAAAAATTGTTGCCCTGTACCCTGAAAAAAATTAAGATGACATTTGAACGCAAGCAAAACCAGAACTGCTGGAGATGTTTCAATCTGCAATTGTCTGTTCACAGCCCCATTCTGTCACTCAAAACTGCTTACTTCTCGTTCCTGTTTCTTGGTTCAAGCGTTCTTCTCGTCGGGTAAAGGAATTGATACATCGATTCCCAATTATGCTCCAAGTAAAACATAGAGCCACCACTACAGCTGGCTCATTTGCCAGAAATCCGCAGGGGTGGTTTGAATAACAATAGTTTTTCATGATGAGGTTGCTAGCCCTATGAACAATTCTTGTTAGTCGCGTTTTTCCTTTTTTTTTCTTTTGTTGTTTATTCTGAAAAGGACGTTTGTGATGATGTGTTGTAGTTTACAGCGAGGCTGCGATATCTGCATGACACATCTGACTTCAGCACGGCATTTTTGGGACCGGGTTTGCCTTTTCATCCCTAATCTCTTAGCCAGGCTGCATGGTTCCAGTCTATTTCCAGACAGGGCCACCACTTTGAGGCGGAATAGGGTCACTGACCCTGATGCAGACAGCCATCTATGAGTATCTGGCTGCTGCATTTTCAGCCCTATCGTCTTTTATGACATGCTTGGAAGGTTACAGTGGTCCTATTCTATGTAGCCCTGGTGGAATAAATAAATAAACATCATAATAACTAACCAGTATTGATCTGGGTGGTCCTGACTGGCATAAACTCTACATTTTAGCAATCATTGAAATACTTTTGAATTTAATCTCTAAATTAATTTTTTCCTTGTAGAGTATGTACAAAAAATATGAACCCTTTAAATGGTCCCAGTGGACCCAATGACTGGAAACAAATGATGTGGTGATAGGTTTTCAAAATATTGTTTTTATATATTTATGTCTAACTTCCCATTATTTATTTTTTACTTGTATGCTTTTGAGATTTGATTGACTGAACCAATTATGTAATGTCATTATAAGTGGGTTGCGATATGAGGCGTTGCCCGGGATAATTATGTGTAGTCAAAACAAAATGTCGGTATGAGGTGCTGCTCGGGATAATTATAAAAGTCATTAATTTTAAAAACAATCTGAATCTTCTTCTTTGACTTGAAAAAGACATTATAATGTTGTGTAGTAGTTTGCAGCCAGGCTGCGATATCTGCGCGAAAAAGACGTTATAATGTTGTGTTGTAGTTTGCAGCGAGGCTGCGATATCTGTGCCTTTTGGTGCGATATGTCGGATATTAGCTGGCTATTTTTAGTGCTGGGTTTGCTATTCCTATCCCTTTGCCAGACTGCACTAGTAATTTGTGCAGCCTGTTTCCAGGACCGACACATGGAGGCAGAATATAGTTGTGGTTAGCTTTGGTTTGCTGACCCTGATGCAAACAGCCAGCTATGGTCACTTGAAAACAATGTGAATCAAGAATCGGTAAGTTCAGTTGGGGGGGAACAGAGTAAGAGGTAGAGAATGGGGTTTCAGGGGGAAAGAGACAGGCAGGGTAAGGGTGTGGAGGGGAGATGTTAGAGATGTATATGGAAAGGGAATTTTGTAAATTAACGACTTCTATATTTATTCCGGGCAGTGCTGAGTTAAAGGATACTTTATTTTACTTCTGCATCTGATTACCAATCACTTTTCCATAAATGTATTTCTTCGTTGGTTTATACTTTGTTAATACATTTAATTTACTTAATTTATTACAATGTAATATTGATTGACCAGTTGGAAGAGACTGGCCAGTTACAGTCTGAATTGGAGACAATTTGTTGAGTATCTATTCTCCTCAGGGAGTAAGGACGGTTTTGGTTTATTGATTATGTAAACATATTTAAGCTTGAATTTATTTACATATATATTTATTTGAAAATAATTTATTTTTAAAAATTAAACAGTCATATTGAGGTTTAGGTGAGCTAAGTATGCAATAATTTTATATAGCTTTTTAATCTATTAATATAGCAAGGGAAAATTATTTGTTCATTCATTTCATCTTTGACTATTAGTTTTGATTGCAGATCCATTCTGATTAATTTAAAGTTTGAAATGGTCATAATATATGTTTCACGTGCATCTGTTTCGTGTTTTTGTGTTTCTTTCAGTTGACACTGGGAGGAAAGTAAGATGGCCGCACCTAACTGACTGCGCTCTCGACTCCCTCTGGTGTTTGTGTCGTTTTCTGTTGTTTGCTAGTTCATGTTCGGATTATAACTCACGACTCCTTCACCAGAGAGTATAAAGGACGTTATTATGTGGAATTCATGTGCTTTCGTTCGGTTATCCTCTTATAATGCTGCGTCTTGCTGGCTTAAACTGTGAGAAAACAGTCCAGGATGGCAATGAACGTTTCGCTTGACTGCACCACAGAAACAGAATTCAGAGCAGGTTTTCACTACTCAAGGGCCTTCCTGCTTGGACTGAAGCTGCCTTCCTCATGGCGCCAAAGAGGTTACACCATACCTCTCACAACCCTGTATTATTAGCACAGAAAGAGTCACTAAGTGAACATTATTATTAAATTGACACTGTACACTAGAGATGTTTGCAATAACTCTGTACAAATCACAGCTTAGATGGACTGGCTATGCTGTCCGCATGACAGATGAATGGCTTCCAAATAAAATATTTTATGGCGAGCTTCAGTCAGGCAAGCGAGCTCGCTTTGGCCAAATAAAACGTTACAGAGACACTCTGAAAGCCTGGTGAAGAACTGCGACATTGACCTTGAAAATTGGGAAAACATTGTCGCTTATCGCTCTGGCTGGTGTAGTTAAATCTCTGCTGGCACGGCACATATGGAGCAGACAAAAATCAAGGAAGCTGCACGGAGACAGGCCACACAAAAGGCGAGAGACGAGTTGCCTCCGTCTGATGGTAAGACAATGTTTCTCTGCCCTCAGTGTGGCAGGCGCTTTCGGGCGCAGATTGGTTTGATCAGCCATCTACGAACCCACTCCAGGATTGACAGATGCCAATGCGAGTAGCAGTAGACACGAGACACCCATTGCACATGACCACTGCAGGTATCAAGGGTAAAAAACTTTCAATCCTTGCTTTGAAAGATACAGAAGGGATGGCTATGATATGAGCAGATAGCAGACATAGAGACCTTGAACCTTCAGGATTTTGTGTGGATTTAATGCTGAGGTCATGAAATAGCTGACTACCTGTCCTCAGGATCACTCGCAGTGAGGATATTATCAATGAATAGAGATAACATTTTGAAGTTGATTAACAACCACTGTTAAGATAAAGACACTGCAATCTACGAAACTTCACTTCACTTCACTTAGTCACTCATCTTCTGCCCTTGTGGTTGTGTAGAAGTATTATTTATACTTCCAATCAAGTGTACAGACAAACAGGTGATTAGCCTGTTGTGTACAATAAATGAACCAATGAGAAAATCACTCCATAGCAGCAGGAGGGACCTGTACCAAATTCAGAGCTGGACAAAGAGCTGTTCATACAGTAACACAGATTTTTATCAACCAAATCGTAACTACACGGAAAACGCTCATTCTAACAGACTCCAGGAGTGTACTCAACCTCCAAACAAGGTAGACTCTCATATGAAATAAAATACAACATAGGATTGCTGCTGTCTCAAAAAACAGATTTAGTTCTACAGTGGATTCTGGCCGACTGTGGGATACCTGGATATGAGAAAGCAGATGAGCTCGCAAAGGTCAGAAGTGGCGGCATGCAGACACTCATCAAACGATCCAATAGGACAGAGTGGAGAGACCAGCACAAAGAATACAAGCCAGAAAAGGACAGCATAGACAGACTTGGCAGAGATGGGCAGACAAAGATCTTCAGACTCTGAATGGGACATTGCCCACCTCCATAGAATGGGTCTCAAAGACACCGCCACATGCAATTGTGGATCACCCAAGCAAACACCATAACATATTCTGCAGGAGGACTACCCTACTTATGCAGACTAAAGAGAGACAGTCTGGCTCGAGGAATGGATCATGCTCGTAAATGACCGGCAAAGACCTGAAACGCACAGTCTCCTTCGTGAACCTCACCGGGCTAGAAGCACAGCATCAGTTGATCGTGAACCTCACCGGGCTAGAAGCACAGCATCAGTTGATCGTGAACCTCACCGGGCTAGAAGCATAGCATCAGTTGATCGTGAACCTCACCGGGCTAGAAGCACAGCATCAGTTGATTGTGAACCTCACCGGGCTAGAAGCACAGCATCAGTTGATCGTGAACCTCACCGGGCTAGAAGCACAGCATCAGTTGATTGTGAACCTCACCGGGCTAGAAGCACAGCATCAGTTGATTGTGAACCTCACCGGGCTAGAAGCACAGCATCAGTTGATTGAGGAAGAGTGGTTCACAGGGTTCTTTGTGTATGACAAAAAGGGGGGGGGGGTAACCTGCTTCATGGGCAACAGCTTGTTCTCTGTAAAAAGATGCTAGAGCTTGTGTCCTGGAGAGGCCGTCCAGATACAACTCTGTGGTGCTGACACAACATGTCAAAGGAATTGACAGCACTGCAAGGAGAAAGAAAGACAAAAACTCAATACAGAGTTACCACTTCAAGGTCACATCATCCTATAGTCAGCCATGACTGAAAGGGGATACTATAATCAGTCAGGACTAAAAGTGGATACCATAGTCAGTCATTTATGAAAGAGACTACTATAGTCAGTCATGATTGAAAGGGGCTATTATAGTCAGTCATGATTGAAAGGGGCTACTGTAGTCAGTCATTTGTGAAAGAGACTACTATAGTCAGTCATGATTGGAAGGGGCTATTATAATCAGTCATGATTGAAAGGGGCTACTATAGTCAGTCATTTATGAAAGAGACTAATATAGTCAGTCATGATTGGAAGGGGCTATTATAGTCAGTTCTGATTGAAAGGTGCTACTATAGTCAGCCTTGAAAGAAAGGGGCTACTATAGTCAGTCATGATTGAAAGGGGCTACTATAGTGTCATGACTGAAAGATGCTACTATAGTCAGCCTTGAAAGAAAGGGGCTACTACAGTCAGTCATAACTGAAAGGGGCTACTACAGTCAGTCTTTAATGAAAGGGGCTACTAAAGTCAGTCATGAAGGTAAGGGCTACTACTATTTCTCTTACCCTGGGGATAACAAAATAGACTTGTTGTCTGGTTCCATCACCTGGTTTTCTCAAAGTGTCCAGTAAATCTGCTTTTCCTCATCTCCTGTACCATTGTTGCTTGTCTAGTTCTTTGAAACTGTTTTCTAGTAGTGATCTTATCATACGATTTCTATTGTTGCTTGTCTAGTTCTTTGAAACTGTTTTCTAGTAGTGATCTTATCATACGATTTCTATTCTGGATAAGCTGTACTGAGTGTTAGCAGGGCCTGAGAGGGGATCCAAAAAATAGTATTACTGTAACCTGTTTCAAGACTATAACAAGTTTTTACAAATACATTCGTCTACAAGCGTACAGGTGGGGAGTCCTTATAGTAGAGGGGATATAAACATGCTGGAAATGATACAAAGAAGAGCGACAAAATTGATAGTGGAATTCCAGAATTACAATTATGAGGAAAGACTCAGAAAGACCGGTCTAGAAAAGAGAAGAATTTGAGGTTACTCAATACAGGTTTATAAGATAATCAACGGAAAGGGTAAATTAGACTATAACAAGTTTTTTTCAAAATACAGGCTGCCTACAAGAACAAGAGGACACAGCAGATTATCCAGATTAGATACGAGGAAATATTTTTTTAGTCAGAGAGTAGTGAATACTTGGAATGCATTGCCACAGGAAATAGTGGAGGAAGGGTCAATTAATGTATTCAAGAATAGATTGAATGCATAGAGGTATTTTTAGATAAAGTGAATGTAAAAGAAACTGGTTGTATACAGACTGCTGAGTCTTTTAAACCAGTTTAATGAAGTTAAGTCAAGTGAGTCCTTCTAGAAGGGCTGCTCAGAAAGTAATGCCACACATTTTTACTCTCATACCAGAAAAGAAATAGCAAAGTGTTTCTTGCGTCTTCCGACGTGATGATGCTGACATCAGACGGGTTTGTCTTGATGATGTAACTTGTATTGTATATGGATTACAGTGTGGAAGAAAGTGTGCTGGTTATCAACCTCGCTCTCTGGCCCCGAGCTACCTTGGACCAGTGACAAGACGAGTCTTGATGACTGAAGGTAACTCAGGATACAAGCACTCTCACCTCCCTTGAGACCAGGTGTCGCTTGAAACTTGGATTTGATCGCCCACTGCTTCCGTTCATCACTTTGCGAGGCGAGTGCCTTGCCTTTCTACCACATCGACCCTCAAGAAGAAAATGATATTGAATAGGCCACACACTGGGAGAGCCCCAAGCCAGTAACACCAGACAATCTCTGACATGGAACTCACAGGTAAATAGAGGTAGAGGAAGATCAGAGAATACACGGAGAAGAGATTAGTGGCCGATGCAAGGAAAATTGTAAGAAGCTGGAAATAACTCCAGAAAATTAGCAAAGGACAGATCTGAGGGTTGGTTCCACCCAAACGTGATAAGTGTGAACAAGAAAAGCCTACTAGGCATGTTGTAAGAGGCAACTAAGGAGGATTGGTTGGGGCTGGCTACACTATCCTGCAAAAATGTAAACCACGAAAACTTAAAGTCAACATTTGATGACTTTACGTATATTTGTTGAAGATTCTGCAGAAACATATCCTTATGAAAGTCTGTAATTTTCAGTTGTTTGTTTTTGTTTGCCATATACTGCTAACAATATCATTCTATTCTTTGTCAATAATTATTGAAAAGGAAAACATCAGTAATTATTTACCTCAACCAAATAAAGATCGCCCGAGCTATGAATAAGATAAGCATAACCTTGAATGCATATCATAAAAGGTGTCTAAAGAGGGTTGTCATGGGACACGTAACTTCACCATGTATTTTTGTTTGTTTAATGCCCACAATAAGTAAGATTACTCTTTTTGTGCGACCTGAAAAGGGTGTTAAGTGACAGGTTGTAGTAGCTTTCCTCACAACCTGAACGTGCTGATGAAGGTGGATCGCTTCCTTCCAGGTGGTTGTGCTACGCTTGGCTTCTTCTGTGTGACGGTCACTAATCCTTGAAATCAGCCTGTTCCCTGTGAATGCTACATGGAAGAGAGATAATGGTCTTGGTCAGTATATTGTGCCTGGTCCTGACATGTGGTCCTGGTCAGTATATTGTGCCTGGCCCTAACATGTGGTCCTGGTCAGTATATTGTGCCTGGCCCTAACATGAGGTCCTGGTCAGTATATTGTGCCTGGCCCTGACATGTGGTCCTGGTCAGTATATTGTGCCTGGCCCTAACATGTGGTCCTGGTCAGTATATTGTGCCTGGCCCTAACATGAGGTCCTGGTCAGTATATTGTGCCTGGCCCTGACATGTGGTCCTGGTCAGTATATTGGGCCTGGCCCTAACATGAGGTCCTGGTCCGTATATTGTGCCTGGCCCTAACATGAGGTCCTGGTCAGTATATTGTGCCTGGCCCTAACATGAGGTCCTGGTCAGTATATTGTGCCTGACCGGACCAGCATCTCAATTCCCTACCTCACCATGTAAAATCACTGCTTTTGGAAATGATGGAATACATCATCCTGTAAATGGGCCACTTTTGTAGTGATGGTGGTCCTTTGCTCCACTTGGGATGATGAGGCCAAAACATTACTCAATCAAAAAAATTACGTTATTGCCCATCGTGAAGCGATGATGGCCACACCATCGGACAGTTTCGTCTTAATGTGATGTGCGCTGTATTTGGATTATAATGAGGAAGAATATGCGCTGGTCATCAATCTCACTCTTATCCCGAGTTACCTTGGATCAGTGGCAAGACTATTGGTCGAGACGACTGGAGGTTACTCATGATGCAGGCACTCTGGTCTTACCTCTCGTGAGACCAAGGCTCGCTTGAAACTTGCAACAAGGCCAAAAAATTACTCTATCGACTGATACAAAATCGCACACATTTCTTATTTAATTTTTCTTCAAATGAAGCACAGAATGACCACTACAACTTCTTGCTCTAAGAGTTTATATATCAATTAACTTTTTATGAATGAAACTGAATCCGCAACCCTATTAACTCAGTCGCTAGCGCACACCGTTGGGAACGGCTTATAGATTTATCAGTTATGACCACAAGCCAACACCAGAAACAAGTTTTGTATAGTTAGAAAATGAATTTTTAAAATGGTTAATCGCATAAAAATCTGATCCAGATTTTAAAAATACCACAGGAAATAACCTCTCCAACCCATAAGTCTGCATGTTTTAAAATCGATGTTATTGTAATAAAAATGTGTATTTCTTCAGAATGTTATTTTTTTTAGCCCAGAGAAGTGAAAGTAGCTAGATAAATGAAAATATTAGCATATGTGTATGTTCTTATGTGATGTCTACTCATAATTGGATACACCACATGAGAGTTATCAAGATAAAGACACCAAAATGCCTTAGGACACCAGGATTGGGCTGTAAATAGACACTTTCATATTATTTTTGTAATAGTTTTTTTCCCCCATAGTCAGATTGTGATAAATATAATATCTTCAAAACCATATAAATATGCCAATACAATTAGTAATTTAACTGATTAGCTACTGAATTGAAAAACAGGCTGTGGCAGAATTAAATTTAGGTCCCATTTTCCCATTTGCAGGTGTATGTACAAATTTAGCTGCAGTTTTCTTAATTATTAACATATTTTTATGAATGATATACCATTTTGTAGGTAAATGAATGTTCTCTAAGATAGATCTAAAACAATTGTGTGTTATTTTTTAGTAGGAAATTTGTAAATGGTAAATTATTATTTACAACAGAAAAGCATTACAAAATTATAAAAAAAGTGCCAACTCACCTTAAATTTTTGAATGTCCAAAACCTATCAAGCAGGGCGAGAACTTGATCACAGGTAAGAAAGCCGCAAACGCCTTTGTCGATCACTATGCCAGAGCAAACCACATCGAGGTCCCTGCAGATAAGCATACAGTCATTAGCGAAGAGCTAAAGGGACACGAAAACATAAATACGGCTCCTGAAGAGCACATGATGGCCAAACTAACAATGCGCGAAATGGAAGAGGCTATGAGAACACTAAAGAAAAGGAAATCTCCCGGAAAAGACGGGATAACAAACGAAATGCTGATGGGGCTGGGCCAAACAGCGAAGAAAAAACTACTATCAGTCCTGAACCAAAGCTGGAAAAGGGGTATTGTACCCCAGGCATGGAAAGATGCAATACTGGTACCAGTACCAAAAACAGGAAAGGACAAAACAGATCCAAATGGATACAGGCCCATAAGCCTACTGAGCTGTGTCGGCAAGCTGATGGAACGGATGATAAACACCAGACTGATGTGGCATCTGGAAGAAAAACGAATACTAATTCCACAGCAAGCCGGCTTTAGACAGCACAGATCCACTGAGGACCAGGTCATCCTCATAGCCCAGGAGATAGAAGATGCCTACCAGGCACAGAAACACACAGTAGCTGTTTGGGTGGATCTGGAAAAGGCATTTGACAAAGTCTGGAAGGATGGACTTAGAGTCAAGCTAAGAAGAAGTGATGTCTGTGGGAAGATGTACAAGTGGATCAACCACTACCTCAAACAAAGAACGGCCAGAGTCCAAGTACAAGGGCAGATGAGCAAAAAGGTGACACTCGAGCAGGGAGTAGCCCAAGGGGGAGTATTGTCACCCACACTCTTCCTGGTATATATAAACGATATTACAGAGAATATACCAAGAAGAGTCCATAGCTCAATGTTTGCAGACGATCTGGCTATGTGGACCTCTGAAAAGAATCTCACCATAGCAAGAAATCGGATGCAGACGGCCCTAACATCGCTGGAAGAGTGGGCGAACTCATGGCTGGTCAAAATAAACGAGGAGAAAACCACGTGCACAATATTCTCGCTCTCATTAAAACCTTAAAGTACCAAATTAAGCCTAAATGGCAAAATCCTGCAGCCAAACGACAACCCAACCTATCTGGGAGTCACATTTGATCGGCGCATGACATGGAAAATTCAGATTGAGAGAAACCGAATGAAAGCCAGAGAAAGAATGGCGATCATGAGGAAACTTGCTGGCACAAGCTGGGGAGCAGACGAAGGCATACTAAAGAAACTGTACACTGGAAGAGTGAGACCAGTTCTCGAGTATGGCATTGCGGCATGGACAACAGTAGCGAAGGCGAACTTCGATAAAGTTAACAAACTTCAAAACCAAGCCATGAGAATTATAACAGGTGGCATGAAGTCAACGCCAATTGTAGAACTTGAAAAGATTACAAAACTGCAATCCATGACCGACAGAAGAGACTGCAGAGCCCAGCTGCAGTCAGAGAAACTCCGAAGACTGACGGACCACCCAATGTACCAGAGACTAAACAATTTGGGAACTGGGAAACTAAAGCGGAGAAACTTTGCAGAAATAGCCAAAGCAAAGATGCACGAAGATCCCATAAACGCACTAACAACACCAAAACCCATCACTACTGTACGAAAACCTACTTGGAGGCAGGATATATTTCCAGAGGGGGTAGAAAATATACCAGGTATTGCAAACAAAAACTGCCAGACTGAAAAAGAAAGGAGAGACACTACCCTAAGCTTCATAACGAAAAGCTACCCAAGCATGGACTGGACCCATGCATACACCGACGGTTCTGTAACAAACACTACACAGAACGGAGGGGCAGGAGCATTCCTGAACCTACCAAATGGCAGAAAAATAACACTGTCATTCGCTACTGGTAAGTACACAAGCAATTTCAGAGCGGAGGCAGAGGCACTGAGGGCGGCAGTGGAAGAAATGGTAACACACAGTGAAAAGGAGAGCCATATAGTCCTGCTGACAGATGCTCTCGCCGTAGTCACAGCGCTAAAAAGCCAGAAAAACACTGAGCTTAATGACTTAAGAGCAGCACTCTGCAAACTGTGCCAGCAGTCCGCACTAAAAAGGGTAGTGGTACAGTGGGTTCCGTCACACTGCAACATCCAAGGCAACGAGGAGGCAGACAGACTGGCAAAAGAAGGTGCAAGGCTACCACAAACAGATACCAGTATGACGTACGAAGAGTCAAAACGGCTTATCAAAGCCAGGTACATGACCAAATGGGAAACCGAACATACTGGTTACACCAAAAACGATGCCTATTACCAGTTGAACCGAAGAGAGCAGGTCGTTGTCTTCAGACTTCGCACTGGCCACAACAGACTGAGGTACCACCTATTCAACAAATTGAAGATAGGGTGTACCGACGAATGCCCGTGCGGTACTGGTAAAATGACCACTGAACATCTGCTGCAGAACTGCCCGACATACGAGGATCAGAGAGAGCAGATGTGGCCATTGCCAGTGGAACTGCAAGACAAGCTCTATGGTAGTGGCGAGAGTCTCAGGATGACCGCCGCTTTTTTCGAAAAAATAATGGTTAATGTCTGACTGTGTACGCAGAAGAAGAAGAATGTCCAAAACATTTAATGTCTTTTACTTGGTGGTTATCACAAAGTATATCCAACAATAAGAAAAACAAATCCATGAACACAGAAATTGGATAATATTTACACTTCTAATAGCTAATGTAACCACATGTAGGCCAGATCAGAAAAAATTAAACATTTTTTGAAAAATAAACATTTGAAAAAAAATATATAAATCTTTGGAAAAATTAACATTTAAAAAAATATATATATCTCCAATTTATTTACAGTACATCAATGTCTTTAGTGAGCACCTTCTGCAGGATCATGTGTATGGTACACTCTAAAACAGTTCTTTGGATGGAGATGTGGTTTTTCTGGGCAACCAGTGCAATACAAATTTGTGCGGACTCTCTTTGCAGGAGTTGAGCATAGAATGCAGTTCCTGTCTTTGTCTGAGTGATCCACAAGATGCACAGCACCCTCATATCTTTTAATTTTGTTTCCTTCTTTGAATTTTCTCCCAACTTTATTGCTGTTTGTGGTTACTACCTCTTGCGGGATGATGGATGCAGCCTTCTCAGTCAGCTGATGGATAAAATTTTCTTTGAAGACTTCCAAGGGCATAGGCTTCTCATCAGCATGACAGAGCGTGTATAATATATGAGCATTTACCTGTGAAACCTCAATGATACAATAAAATATTTTTTTCCACCATTTTCTTGTTTTTCTTTGGAAGCTGCCATAGAATGATACCATCTGGTCGCTATGGTCACATCCATTCATACACATGTTGTATCGCTGCACTACTTTGGGTTTTTCAACTGTGTTGCCTCGTCTAGTTGTAACCTGCTCCATCTGAACTGTAGTCTTGGTGGAGACAACAATACACGGCTTTTTGGCTTTCTTATCTCGCCAAGCAACACATATCTGGGATCCATCATTATTTCTGTACCACCTAGCTTCTCGAGCTGTAGAGAAATGCTCTTCAACTGAAGCGGAAAATTTTTCCTATTCATAGTGTGCCAGTATAATCAATACCCCTACTCATCAGATATGTAATCACGGTGTCTACAGTGTAGTACCTATCCGCAAATACATGGTGGCCTTTTCCAATTCCTTGCAGCAGGTAATCAAACAGCTTCACAGCCTGACTTGTACGGTCATTGGCAAGGAGATATGATGTGTTTTTTCCGAAGTATGTCAATACAGAGTAGACATACCCTGTAGTAGAATCACACAAGCCAAAAGTCTTGATGTGATACTTGCTTGGCTTGGAGGCATTGTACTGCTTGTGCTTCCAGCGTCCGTTATAGCCTATTACCATTTCATCAATGGCCAGATCTTGAAATGGATAAAATGCATCCTGGAACTTTTCTATTAGTGAATTCAAGAATGGCTCTATTTTGTCCTTGCCTACAGATTCAGCATCTCCAACATGCATCATGGTGTGGTAAATGATTTCAAATCTCAATCTGGGAAACATCTGACTGTACCATGGGTTGTAGTTGTGCGGTTTGTGTGCCCAATAATCCTTCACCGATGCTTTTTTACCTAAACCTATTGCGATAATCACGGCCAAAAATTTTAACAGCTCATATTCAGTGAAAGGCTTCCAACTTGCAAGTGTAGACTTTTGTAAAGAAACTTGTTTGGATTTCTTCAATTCTGCAAATTCATTGATACCAATGAATCTAACACATCTGGTGTTATCAAGGCAAACCAACAATCTAGTTCAGAGGAAGATGCATCTAGTTTTGCATGCATACCTGGTTCACGAGTTGGAACAAAGGGAATACGGCCTGTTGTTTCACCTTCAGTTACTTGGTGCCACTGTTCTCTTTCTTGAGCTCCATTTTTTACTGAGGTATTTGTAAATCTAGCAGCCGTCTTAGCCTTTTTAGGGAATTTTGATGGTCCAGGACGTGCACCATCTTCGCTATCACTACTTGCGCTGTCACTACTATATTTTTCGTATTCATCAAAATCAATTGAATCATTATTATCGACATCTGTTTCACTTACCTCGTCTTCACTAGATGTATTATTTATCTGTTGAAACAAGTTTCTAGCCTGTTCAATAGTTAGACGAGCCGTACAAGTGCTTTTGGGGACCTTATCGCTTGTTGCCATGGTAAACAATTTTTTACAGTTCGGTAACTAGCTTGAAAATATGATAATTATGACAAGAATACAATTTTTAACATCCGATTTGGTCCACATGTGATTCAAAAATCAACTTCCCTTCGGTAAATTAAAATCTCGTACCGAAACGGAAAGGAAAACTATAAATTTATAACTTGTTTTACTATGAAACAAACGACACTCACAGCGGCTTATGGCCGCGGCTAAATAAGTGTTCTGGCGCTGGGAGCGGCTTGTAGTACGTAACCAGTTAAACTGTGCATCCATTTATCTTTTTAAAAAAATAACTTTTAAAATCTGTTTGAAAAGACACAACTATTGTTGAAAAATGTAAATATAAATTAATCTTGCCACAGAGTGTTTATTAATCTTATAGTTAAGTTTAGTTTGGTTGAAGAATGAACATCATTACAAATGGTTTAACCCATAAGTGTTCTGTTCTTCTCCATGTTGTTTTGAGAATTCTCAGCCCAATGCACGAACTCCGTAGCACCGGCAAGGATCCCGTAATTAATTGGGTAGATTATTTTACATATTTTTAATTTACCCGGGCAGTGGCTGTTAAGCCTACTCTTTTCGATTTCCAACTGCCGACGGATTTTTAAGGTGCACGACACTGCACACAGGTATCGGCTCTCCACCACTCAGAGATCCAGGGAAATACCAGATTGTCCACATGAAAAAATCCTGGTCTCCACCGTGATTTAAACATGCGAAATCGAGACTACTCAGTCCCAGAATCTAGTAATTAATGAGTTCAGACCCCCTATTGCAACACACTTTGATGGTTGGTTACAGTGGTTTTTGGCGCCAGTGTTCTTTTTAATTCACTATCAATAACCAAAGCCTTTTCCCTTCATTAACATGCCTGCTTGTCTTAAGTTTTTCTTGTTACTGTACAGTAGTAGCTTCTTTCGGTCATGACTGACTATAGAATGGTACGACTCGGAGTAGTAAACATAAAATATACCATACATTATATCCGGGTCAGAGATAGGGCTATGCTGTCACCCTGCTACTCATGTGGATCCAGACAGATGAAGAACATGTTCTACAGTTTATCGGTCCTCTTATGCAAAACGTTTTTGAAAATTTATTGAACAGATGATGTTTCAGCATCGGTTGCACATTCGCTGTATGAATATTTAGAGATTATCCATTCTTTATGAAAAGTTATCTGCCTGTATATCGGATTCTCAGCATTCTCAACCCATTTATCTGTTAGCCTGCTTATTGTAATCATTGCTTTCCTTTCTAATGTGATGTCCAATCCTCAGTTCAGTTGGTGGGTGTTACATTTTATACGGGATGAAAATTCTCTATAAAAACCACTTTATGTATAGGAAACATTATATGTATGTACAATACTTTCATGATGTGCACATGTACTTGTAATCTTTGGTATTGAATGTGATTTATTGTTGTATACATGCACTTGAAATATTTGGTTCTGAATGTGATTTATTGTTGTATACATATGTTTTTTATTGTTGTATATATGTACTTGAAATATTTGCTATTGAATGTGATTTATTGTTGTATATATGTGTTTTTATTGTTGTATACATGTGTTTTTATTGTTGTATACAAGTGTTTTTTATTGTTGAATACATGTGTTTTTTTATTGTTGTATACATGAACTTAAAATATTTGGCCCTGAATGTGATTTATTGTTGTATACATGTACTTGAAATATTTGGTACTAAATGTGATTTATTGTTGTGAATATGTACTTGAAATATTTGGCCCTGAATGTGATTTATTCTTGTATACATGTACTTCAAATATTTTGTACTGAATGTGATTTATTCTTGTATACATGTGTTTTTTATTGTTGTATACATGCACTTAAAATATTAGGTATTGAATGTGATGTATTGTTGAATACATCATTGGCTCTTTCCTTCTTGTCAGACAATGAATAGGATTAACAGAATCATGGACATATGAGGAGATTGCAGATAGTGAACTTGAAATAGAGGGATATACAATGTTAAGGAAAGATAGGATAGTTGGAGACAAGACTAAGGGAGGTGGCGTTTTCTTATACTGTATAAATTCTGTTAATATAACGATCAAAGATGATTTATCATGTAACAAAAATGAAAGTGTATGGGGAGAAATGGAAAGTGGGGGTGAAAAAATAGTGATTGAAGTGTGCTATAGATGTCCATCAAGTCAAAAAGAAAAAGATGAGGAGCTGATTAGTAACATAGCAAAGGCAAGTGAAGGGAAATTATTATTAATGGGAGATTTCAACTTTCCAGAAATAAAATGGGATATGGCAGAAGCACTTGTAGAGTCAAAACCTTTTGTTAAGTGCATAACTGACAATTTTTTAATTTAACATGTAGAAGCAGCCACCAGAGGCAAAAACATACTCGACCTAGTTTTTACTACAGAGGAAAATATGATTGAAAACGTTACCGTTGGGGAACTGTTTGGCTCAAGTGACCATCAAATCATCCGTTGGGATCTTATTGCAGGGAAAGAAGGAAACATAAACACGCGAACATATGACTACTCTAAGGCATATGTTAAGAGGATGAAAGAGGCAGCGAACCACATAATCTGGAAAGATATTGTCGTAGGAACAGATGTTGAACAGGAGTGGGAAAGTTTTAAAACAGTTCTAGAAACGCTAAAAGAGGAATGTGTTCCATGTAGGGAGGTAAACCCCAAGCGTAAAAAGTGGATAACTAGATTTGTAGTGAAATGTAGAAGAGCGAAAAATAAAGCATGGAAAAAATATATAGAGGCAGGTAAATCAAAAGAAACATATTTAAAATATTTGGACAAGCAGAACATATCTCAGAAAGCGAATAAAACAGCAAAAATAGACTTTGAAAAAAAACTTGCTCAAAGGATCAAGACTGACAAAAAAGCTTCTTCTCTTATGTTAGAAATAAACAAAGAATGAAATACAAAGTAGGCCCTCTCATAGACAGTACAGGGAAAATAATAAGTGAGAATAGGGGGACAGCTAATCTACTCAATCAGTACTTTGGCACAGTCTACACAAAAGAGGACTGCTCCAAGATCCCAGAGCCTATAGATATTTTTCAAAGAGACATGGATTCAGCGGGATTAAGATCAATCTGTATTACAGAGGAAATGGTTTTAAAAAAATTGGAGGGGTTGAAAGTGAACAAATGTCCAGGTCAAGATGGTATTCATCCAAAATTGCTGTATGAAATTAGAGACCAACTAGCAAAAGCATTGGCTATATTATGTTCTCAATCACTTACAAAAGGGATTGTTCCACGGGATTGGAAAGATGCAGGAGTGATCCCCTTATTCAAAAAATCAAATCCAGCAAATTATAGACCGGTGAGTTTAACGAGCATAGTCTGTAAATTGTTAGAGTCAATAATCAAAGAAAACATTGTAATGCATTTAGACAAATTTAATCTAATTAGAAATAGTCAGCATGGGTTTACTAGAGGAAGATGATGCTTAACAGATCTATTAGAATTCATGGAGGAGGTTACTAAAATCATAGATAAAGGGGAGCCAGTGGACGTTATTTATCTAGACTTTGCAAAGGCCTTGGATAGAGTACCTCATCAAAGATTATTTCGAAAGTTAAAATCACATGGAATAGGTGGGGAAGTTGCCAAATGGATTGAAAATTGGTTAACAGGAAGCTTAATGAAAGAGCGTCTGCTACGGTAATCATGCTTAACCCTACAGAAATTGCAGGTTCCAGACACTTGGTCATTGACTGACTAAAAAGCCCTCTATTGATTCGTTGGGTCTAATAGTGAACGGGTGCTGGTATTAGACCCTCGGAAGACAGGTCAGTTTTACCCTACTAATGACAGGGCGCTGCTACGGTAATCCTGCTCAATTCGAGAGGAGCCGCAGACATTTGGTTCACGTACTAGGCTGATAAGTCAATGGCGCAAGGCTGTGAGGGATTACGGCCGAACGTCTCTAAGCCGGAATCCCGCCCAAAATCTCAGCACCACTGCGATGAGAGGCTACGATATGGTCGGGACCTGAGGCTCGCGCCTCAGCCCCACCCGGTCGAGCCGCAGAAAGAGGTCTCTGCCGTCCGCCGATCAAAGCGGGCGGGAAGCTGCTCGATATTCACCCCATACGGCGATGAGGTGCGAAACTACCAGTGGAAGACTTAGTTCTCGGTCGGGGTGTCATAAGCAGTAGAGCAGCCACCTCACTGTGAACTATTGAGCCTCAGCCCTTGATCATGAGATATGTCCGCACACCAGGCGAACAACATCTTCGTGACATTACCAGGCTTGTCCCCTGGTCAAATGCACTCCTTCGAGACGAATCGCAGGTCGCTGACATTTGGTCCACGTGCTTGGCTGATAAGCCAATGGTGCGAAGCTACCATCTGAGGGACAACGGCCGAACGCCACTAAGCCAGAATCCCGCCCTAAATCTCAGCACCGCTGTGATGGGAGGCTACGACATGGCTGGGACCTGGGGCTCGAGTCTCAGCCCGGCCCGGTCGAGCCGCAGAAATGCACCTGGTTAAATGCACTCCTGCCTTGCTCTTTACCTCTGTCTGCTATCAGTCATCCCAATGGACGCAGAAGAGATGCAGTCCAGCGGACATTGCACCCCCTGCCCTATTGTGACAACCTCCCAGGTGGTGCGGAATGCTAGGCGGGCCATCACTGCAGATGAGCCGAGAAAATAAAGGGAGCAAAGAGATACCTCACTCACATGCATATGCTACGTTTCTGGCAAGACGTGACGATCCTGAGACACAGTCATTCTGGACTGCCTCTCTTCCGGGATAGTACAAACTAGTACATAGTCCATCATATCATATCATTGCCAAACCCTTTAGACATGAGTGGGGAAGACTCGATAGTCCTGCAAGACAACTTCCATAAGAGAGACAACTCTGACCAAAAACAACTGCTGCCTTCAGTTAGGCTGGGGACAGCCAAAGGCTAAGGACGGCATCCCTACAGAAACGCCTGTTGAAATCGGATGCACTGAGCCACATTCTTAACATAATAGAACAGTGCAACGTATATCGCTGTAAACAGCGTACGATGAAGAAGAAGAAGGTTAACGGGAAGAAGGCAGAGGGTGGGCATAAATAAGGAGTACTCTGAGTCGTATGAAGTGAAAAGTGGTGTGCCACAGGGCTCTGTTTTGGGACCAATTTTGTTCTTGATATATATAAATGATTTGGGCATTGATATGGGATCCATGATTGCAAAATTTGCTGATGACACAAAACTATGCAGTAGTGTCTCATCTAAAGCGGAAGTGGATATATTGATGTCGGATTTAGATAAAATTCGAGAATGGTCTGTAAGTTGGCAAATGGAGTTTAATGTAGATAAATGTACAGTCATCAACACGGGTAGATCCAATATGGAACATAATTACAGAATGGGAGAAAACAATATTAGAAAGATAGATAAGGAAAGGGACCTAGGGGTTATAATAGATCATACATGTAAGGTGAGAGAGCAAGTTCAGGTAGCAGTAAAAAAGGCAAATGCAATGTTAGGTATGATAAAAAGAAAAAAAGAAATATTTAACATAAGAGTAGGGAAGTGATTGTCAAACAGCATAAAGCATTGGTTAGATCTAGAATGCAGTACTGTATATAGGTGTGGAGTCCTTATTGTAGAGGAGAGATAAAAATGCTAGAAAGGATACAAAGAAGAGGAACAAAACTGATAGTGGGATTCCACAATTACAGTTATGAGGAAAAACTCGCCTACAGTGTTTTGAAAAGAGAAGAACTCAGGGTGAGAATACAGGTTTATAAGATAATTGCAGGAAAGGTTAAATTAGACTATAACAAGTTTTTCAAAATACAACTACCAACAAGAACAAGAGGGCACAGATACAAAGGAAAGGTCCAGATTGGATATTAGGAAATATTTTGGTACTCAGAGTGTGGTGAATGCTTGGAATGCATTGCCCCACGAGGTAGTGGAAGCAGGGACAGTTAATGCATTTAAGAATAGATTGGATGCACATAGCTTTTAAAGCAGGGTAATGCAAATGTAACTGATGAGTCTTCTAAACCAGTATAAAGAAGTTACCTCTGGATGCTCTTGCAGGCGTGATTCTGTGGCAATTGGTATTACATAGTAAGTTTGCCAACCCTATGCACACCCCTCTTTAGTAACCCTTTATGACATACTTGTAAGGTTATAGTAGACTTGTTCTTTCTTTCCTCCTGAGATATTTCCTCGTCAATGTTGACGTACCTCCTAATCCTGATGGTGGGAAATGCCAGATGGTAAGACTTCACAAAGACACTTATGAAAAAGGTACAGACTTTTGTAAAAGGTTGCTTGCCTGTGCAAAATACAAGGGTGGAAATGGTACAACAAGATCATCAATGTGGAACTGATGGAAAGAACAGCCAGTGAAGCATGAAATACGGAGAAGGCGCTGGCTAGACACTGTCGTCAAGGATAAAGTGTTAGGGACTTTGTTAGTTTTCTCATTTTATTTTTACGTGAGCTGATCAGTTCCCTTCCTCACATCCTAGACTTTTTAACTAAGTCGAGTACCCATTTACAGCTGGATAGCCTGGTGTGTGTTGAGACAAGGGGTTGAACTTATCCTTTTGATACAAGAAGCAAAATCTTTACCCACTCTATTATTCTGACACTTGCTTTGAGAATAGAACACCAAGTAAAATGGGAATGCTGTCCAAGACATATGATATTTCTATCTTATTTCATACAATTTGATCTCTGTAGTGGTGAACCGGCTGAGTTTCCAACATTGCACTACAGCTAAGCTCACATTTTTCAGTGCGCCATAGAATATCTTCTGCGTTCATCCTGAAATTAATGTTATGATGTCGTAGTTTACCACGAGGATGTGATATCTGCGGTTTAGCTCGTTTTCTTGTTTTGAGTAACCTGTATTCCTTTCTCCCTGGAATCCCAATTCTCTTGCCAGACTACACTAGTGCAGCCTGCTTCCAGGGCCACCGCTTGGAGGCAAAATAGGGTCTTGGTCAGCTCTGGTTTGCTGACCATGATGCAAGCATGCAGCCAGCTATGAATCGCTGGCTGCTATCAGCTCATTCACTGCTACATCTTCGGCCCCTCCCTGCTATGACTCGCTGGCTGCTATCAGCTCATTCACTGCTACATCTTCGGCCCCTCCCTGCTATGAATCGCTGGCTGCTATCAGCTCATTCACTGCTACATCTTCGGCCCCTCCCTGGGATATAAGAAGTGCAGCTATGACTCGCTACCAGAAACAAATTCACAGAGAGGGAACAACTCTTTTTTCGGCGGTCGTCCTGAAAAGGACGCTCATGGCGTTGTCATAGTTTATAACAAGATCGCGATATATGAGCCTTCGCACCAAGCACATCTGATTTCAGCATACCATTTTTGGGACCGAGTTTGCCTTCCCTCGATGATCCCTAATCTCTTTTAGCCAGGCTCCATATTTGCAGTCTGTTCCCAGAACTGCCACGCAGGCGAAGTATTGTCTTGTCAGTTCTAGGTCACAGACCGTGACGTAAACAGCCAGCCATACGTCACTGACTGTTATCAGCTCATTCACTGTCGTATCTTTGGTCCATGGAAACAAACTTAAAACACGTAGCTTCAGGAAAAAAACTAACAATCAACCAATTTATACATTCTTTCACTGAACTATTTATAATTATCTTCATTGTTGGATGTCATAATTGATCACTGTTTGAAAATTGCTTCATTAGCTGCTGATGTTGTGTGCTTAAATATTTCCTGTTATTTTTACACATAGATCACAGTATTAATAACTGCCATTTAGTCAAGGCCTAGATGGAGCTCAATAAACTAGCTTTACCTATATATATAAATTTAATGTGCCACAATCTGATTTGAGTATAAAATCATTCAGCATTTTTCTCCTTCATATTTCATGAGAACATATCTGGTGCTGATATCATGTAGCATTAATATGACACTGTGGGAAAAAATCCAGATCACATTTGTCTGGTCTGTGGCGTTGAATGGTTCCGAAATATCATCATCATCAGGTTAATTAGTCTGGAAACTGGTGTTGAAGTCTTCTGATCACACCACGCCACTGTCCTTTGTTAGTCAGTCCAGAAACTGATGGTGAAGACATCTGATCATTTCAAGCCGCTGTCCTCTTTTAGTAAGTTCGGGGACAGGTGTTTAAGTCTTCTGATCATGTCACGCCACTGTCCTCTGTTAGTCAGTTTGGGGACTGGTCTTGAAGACTTCTGTTCATTTCACACCAATATCCTCTGTTCCCAGCAAATCTCTTCAACTCAGTATAAGTTTTCATGCCAATGTTCTTGTAAGCCAGTGTGATGTAATTGTTTCTTGGACGCCCTCTTTTTTCCTCTGAATTCTGCATTCTAGTATTTTCAATAGTAAACCTCCATGTCTCATGTTATGACCAAACCAAGACAATCTACCTTTTTTCATAAACTAGTCAATAGTTCATCATCATCATGTGAAACGGACAATAAAAAGAGATGAGAAATACTTGGAGGCGTTTGAGATTATCGATAGATGAATGAAGTAAGCTGGACAGAGAGAAGATAAAACAAAAGAATGGTGGCAGAAAGGTCAGAGCAAACAGAAAAGATACAAAAATGACTGGTCTGGCTATGTCATGAGGGTCGGATGAAGAAAGTCTTGGAAGTTAAAAAACAGAGAAAGAGAGAAAGGTGCTAACCAAGAAATATCTTTGTCACACAAGCATGCAGATACATGGCAGTGACGACTATACTGAGCTGAAGACGGCCGCAGACGACAGGCAGAAATTGAAAGACAGAATCCTGAGATTGCAAACCAGTTCCTGGACTGAATGACTTGATGATGATACTGGTGTCTGAAGCCCCAAATCAGTCCCAGGACTGAATGACTTGTTGATGATGCTGGGGTCTGAAGCCCCAAATCAGTCCCATGACTGAATGACTTGATGATACTGGTGTATGAAGCCCCAAATCAGTCCCAGGACTGAATGACTTGATGATACTGGTGTCTGAAGCCCCAAATCAGTCCCAGGACTGAATGACTTGATGATACTAGTGTCTGAAGCTCCAAATTAGTCCCAGGACTGAATGACTTGATGATGATGCTGGAGTCTGAAGCCCCAAATCAGTCCCAGGACTGAATGACTTGATGATACTGGTGTCTGAAGCCCCAAATCAGTCCCAGGACTGAATGACTTAATGATACTGGTGTCTGAAGCCCCAACTCAGTCCCAGGACTGAATGACTTGATGATGATATCGGTGTCTGAAGCCCCAAATCAGTCCCATTACTGAATGACTTGATGATACTGGTGTCTGAAGCCCCAACTCAGTCCCAGGACTGAATGACTTGCTGATGATGCTGGGGTCTGAAGCCCCAAATCAGTCCCAGGACTGAATGACTTGATGATACTGGTGTCTGAAGCCCCAAATCAGTCCCAGGACTGAATAACTTAATGATGATACTGGTTTCTGAAGCCCCAAATCAGTCCCATTTCTGAATGATTTGATGATACTGGTGTCTGAAGCCCCAACTCAGTCCCAGGACTGAATGACTTGTTGATGATGCTGGGGTCTGAAGCCCCAAATTAGTCCCATGACTGAATGACTTGATGATACTGGTGTATGAAGCCCCAAATCAGTCCCAGGACTGAATGACTTGATGATACTGGTGTCTGAAGCTCCAAATCAGTCCCAGGACTGAATGACTTGATGATACTAGTGTCTGAAGCTCCAAATTAGTCCCAGGACTGAATGACTTGATGATGATGCTGGAGTCTGAAGCCCCAAATCAGTCCCAGGACTGAATGACTTGATGATACTGGTGTCTGAAACCCCAAATCAGTCCCATTACTGAATGACTTGATGATACTGGTGTCTAAAACCCCAAATCAGTCCCATTACTGAATGGCTTGATGATTCTGGAGTCTGAAGCCCCAAATCAGTGCCATTACTGAATGACTTGATGATGATGCTGGGATCTGAAGCCCCAAATCAGTCCCATGACTGAATGACTTGATGATTCTGGTGTCTGAAGCCCCAAATCAGTCCCATTTCTGAATAACGATGATGCTGGTGTCTGAAGCTTAAAATCAGTCCTAGGACTGAATGACTTGATGATACTGGTGTCTGAAGCCCCAAATCAGTCCCAGGACTGAATGACTTGTGATACTGGTGTCTGAAGCCCCAAATCAGTCCCCGGACTGAATGACTTGATGATGATACCAGTGTCTGAAGCCCCAAATCATTCTCATTACTGAATGACTTGATGATTCTGGAGTCTGAAGCCCCAAATCAGTCCCAGGACTGAATGACCTGATGATACTGGGGACTGAAGCCCCAAATCAGTCCCATTACTGAATTACTTGATGATACTGGTGTGTGAAACCCCAAACCATCCCATTACTGAATGACTTGATGATT
Organism: Ariolimax columbianus; assembly: GCA_036924085.1. Classification (NCBI taxonomy): domain Eukaryota; kingdom Metazoa; phylum Mollusca; class Gastropoda; order Stylommatophora; family Arionidae; genus Ariolimax; species Ariolimax columbianus. Next base: position 45,261,477 of record JAVGWX010000017.1, read on the forward strand.
CTGGAGTCTGAAGCCCCAAATCAGTCCCATTACTGAATGACGATGATTCTGGAGTCTGAAGCCCCAAATCATTACCAGGACAGAATGACTTGATGATACTGGTGTCTGAAGCCCCAAATCAGTCCCAGGACTGAATGACTTGATGATGATGCTGGTGTCTGGAGCCCCAAATCAGTCCTAGGACTGAATGACTTGATGATGATGCTGGGGTCTGAAGCCCCAAATCAGTCCCATGACTGAATGACTTGATGATTCTGGTGTCTGAAGCCCCAAATCAGTCCCATTTCTGAATGACTTGATGATGCTGGAGTCTGAAGCCCTAAATCAGTCACAGGACTGAATGACTTGATGATACTGGTGTCTGAAGCCCCAAATCAGTCCCATTACTGAATGACTTGATGATGCTGGTGTCTGAAGCCCGAAATCAGTCCCAGGACTGAATGACTTGATGATACTGGGGACTGAAGCCCCAAATCAGTCCCATTACTGAATGACTTGATGATACTGGTGTCTGAAACCCCAAACCATCCCATTACTGAATGACTTGATGATTCTGGAGTCTGAAGCCCCAAATCAGTCCCATTACTGAATGACGATGATTCTGGAGTCTGAAGCCCCAAATCATTACCAGGACAGAATGACTTGATGATACTGGTGTCTGAAGCCCCAAATCAGTCCCAGGACTGAATAACTTAATGATGATACTGGTTTCTGAAGCCCCAAATCAGTCCCATTTCTGAATGATTTGATGATACTGGTGTCTGAAGCCCCAACTCAGTCCCAGGACTGAATGACTTGTTGATGATGCTGGGGTCTGAAGCCCCAAATTAGTCCCATGACTGAATGACTTGATGATACTGGTGTATGAAGCCCCAAATCAGTCCCAGGACTGAATGACTTGATGATACTGGTGTCTGAAGCTCCAAATCAGTCCCAGGACTGAATGACTTGATGATACTAGTGTCTGAAGCTCCAAATTAGTCCCAGGACTGAATGACTTGATGATGATGCTGGAGTCTGAAGCCCCAAATCAGTCCCAGGACTGAATGACTTGATGATACTGGTGTCTGAAACCCCAAATCAGTCCCATTACTGAATGACTTGATGATACTGGTGTCTAAAACCCCAAATCAGTCCCATTACTGAATGGCTTGATGATTCTGGAGTCTGAAGCCCCAAATCAGTGCCATTACTGAATGACTTGATGATGATGCTGGGATCTGAAGCCCCAAATCAGTCCCATGACTGAATGACTTGATGATTCTGGTGTCTGAAGCCCCAAATCAGTCCCATTTCTGAATAACGATGATGCTGGTGTCTGAAGCTTAAAATCAGTCCTAGGACTGAATGACTTGATGATACTGGTGTCTGAAGCCCCAAATCAGTCCCAGGACTGAATGACTTGTGATACTGGTGTCTGAAGCCCCAAATCAGTCCCCGGACTGAATGACTTGATGATGATACCAGTGTCTGAAGCCCCAAATCATTCTCATTACTGAATGACTTGATGATTCTGGAGTCTGAAGCCCCAAATCAGTCCCAGGACTGAATGACCTGATGATACTGGGGACTGAAGCCCCAAATCAGTCCCATTACTGAATTACTTGATGATACTGGTGTGTGAAACCCCAAACCATCCCATTACTGAATGACTTGATGATTCTGGAGTCTGAAGCCCCAAATCAGTCCCATTACTGAATGACGATGATTCTGGAGTCTGAAGCCCCAAATCATTACCAGGACAGAATGACTTGATGATACTGGTGTCTGAAGCCCCAAATCAGTCCCAGGACTGAATGACTTGATGATGATGCTGGTGTCTGGAGCCCCAAATCAGTCCTAGGACTGAATGACTTGATGATGATGCTGGGGTCTGAAGCCCCAAATCAGTCCCATGACTGAATGACTTGATGATTCTGGTGTCTGAAGCCCCAAATCAGTCCCATTTCTGAATGACTTGATGATGCTGGAGTCTGAAGCCCTAAATCAGTCACAGGACTGAATGACTTGATGATACTGGTGTCTGAAGCCCCAAATCAGTCCCATTACTGAATGACTTGATGATGCTGGTGTCTGAAGCCCGAAATCAGTCCCAGGACTGAATGACTTGATGATACTGGGGACTGAAGCCCCAAATCAGTCCCATTACTGAATGACTTGATGATACTGGTGTCTGAAACCCCAAACCATCCCATTACTGAATGACTTGATGATTCTGGAGTCTGAAGCCCCAAATCAGTCCCATTACTGAATGACGATGATTCTGGAGTCTGAAGCCCCAAATCATTACCAGGACAGAATGACTTGATGATACTGGTGTCTGAAGCCCCAAATCAGTCCCAGGACTGAATGACTTGATGATGATGCTGGTGTCTGGAGCCCCAAATCAGTCCTAGGACTGAATGACTTGATGATGATGCTGGGGTCTGAAGCCCTAAATCAGTTCCATTACTGAATGACTTGATGATACTGGTGTCTGAAGCCCCAACTCAGTTTCAGGACTGAATGACTTGATGATGATACCGGTGTCTGAAGCCCCACATCAGTCCCAGGACTGAATGACTTCATGATACTGGTGTCTGAAGCCCCAAATCAGTCCCATTGCTGAATGACTTGATGATACCGGTGTCTGAAGCACCAAATCAGTCCCATTACTGAATGACTTGATGATGATGCTGGGGTCTGAAGCCCAAAATCAGTCCCATGACTGAATGACTTGATTATTCTGTTGTCTGAAGTCCCAAATCAGTCCCATTTCTGAATGACTTGATGATGCTGGTGTCTGAAGCCCGAAATCAGTCCCAGGACTGAATGACTTGATGATACTGGTGTCTGAAGTTCACCTAAATCAGTCCCATTACTGAATGACTTGATGATACTGGTGTCTGAAGCCCCAAATCAGTCCCATGACTGAATGACTTGATGATATTGGTGTCTGAAGCCCGAAATCAGTCCCAGGACTGAATGACTTGATGATACTGGTGTCTGAAGCCCTAAATCAGTCCCATTACTGAATGACTTGATGATACTGGTGACTGAAGCCCCAAATCAGTCTCAGGACTGAATGACTAGATGATACTGGTGTCTGAAACCCCAAACCATCCCATTACTGAATGACTTGATGATTCTGGCGTCTGAAGCCCCAAATCAGTCCCATTACTGAATGACGATGATTCTGGAGTCTGAAGCCCCAAATCATTCCCAGGACTGAATGACTTGATGATACCGGTGTCTGAAGCTCCAAATCAGTCCCATTTCTGAATGACATGATGATGCTGGTGTCTGTAGCCCCAAATCTGTCCCATTACTGAATGACTTGATGATGTTGGTGTCTGAAGCCCGAAATAAGTCCCAGGACTGAATGACTTGATGATACTGGTGTCTGAAACCCCAAACCATACCATTACTGAATGACTTGATGATTATGGAGTCTGAAGCCCCAAATCAGTCCCATTACTGAATGACAATGATTCTGGTGTCTGAAGCCCGAAATCAGTCCCAGGACTGAATGACTTGATGATACTGGTGTATGAAGCCCCAAATCAGTCCCATTACTGAATAACTTGATAATACTGGTGACTGAAGCCCCAAATCAGTCCCATTACTGAATGACTTGATGATGATGCTGGTGTCTGGAGCCCAAAATCAGTCCTAAGACTGAATGACTTGATGATGATGCTGGGGTCTGAAGCCCCAAATCAGTTCCATTACTGAATGACTTGATGATACTGGTGTCTGAAGCCCCAAATCAGTCCCAATACTGAATGACTTGATGATACTGGTGTCTGAAGCCCCAAATCAGTCCCAATACTGAATGACTTGATGATATTGGTGTCTGAAGCTCGAAATCAGTCCCAGGACAGAATGACTTGATGATACTGGTGTCTGAAGCCCCAAATCAGTCCCAATACTGAATGACTTGATGATACTGGTGTCTGAAGCCCCAAAACAGTCTCAGGACTGAATGATTCGATGATACCGGTGTCTGAAGCCCCAAATCAGACCCAGGACTGAATGACTTGATGATGATGCTGGTGTCTGGAGCCCCAAATCAGACCCAGGACTGAATGACTTGATGATGATGCTGGGGTCTGAAGCCCAAAATCAGTTCCATTACTGAATGGCTTGATGATGCTGGTGTCTGAAGCCCGAAATCAGTCCCAGGACTGAACGACTTGATGATACTAGTGTCTGAAACCCCAAACCATCTTATTACTGAATGACTTGATGATTCTGGAGTCTGAAGCCCCAAATCAGTCCCTTTACTGAATAACTTGATGATACTGGTGACTGACGCCCCAAATCAGTTTCAGGACTGAATGACTTGGTGATACTAGTGTCTGAAGCCCCAAATCAGTCCCATTACTGAATGACTTGATGATACTGGTGTCTGAAGCCCCAAATCAGTCCCATTTCTGAATAACGATGATGCTGGTGTCTGAAGCTTGAAATCAGTCCTAGGACTGAATGACTTGATGATACTGGTGTCTGAAGCCCCAAATCAGTCCCAGGACTGAATGACTTGATGATACTGGTGTCTGAAGCCCCAAATCAGTCCCCGGACTGAATGACTTGATGATGATACCAGTGTCCGAAGCCCCAAATCATTCTCATTACTGAATGACTTGATGATTCTGGAGTCTGAAGCCCCAAATCAGTCCCAGGACTGAATGACCTGATGATACTGGGGACTGAAGCCCCAAATCAGTCCCATTACTGAATGACTTGATGATACTGGTGTGTGAAACCCCAAACCATCCCATTACTGAATGACTTGATGATTCTGGAGTCTGAAGCCCCAAATCAGTCCCATTACTGAATGATGATGATTCTGGAGTCTGACGCCCCAAATCATTACCAGGACAGAATGACTTGATGATACTGGTGTCTGAAGCCCCAAATCAGTCCCAGGACTGAATGACTTGATGATGATGCTGGTGTCTGGAGCCCCAAATCAGTCCTAGGACTGAATGACTTGATGATGATGCTGGGGTCTGAAGCCCCAAATCAGTCCCATGACTGAATGACTTGATGATTCTGGTGTCTGAAGCCCCAAATCAGTCCCATTTCTGAATGACTTGATGATGCTGGAGTCTGAAGCCCTAAATCAGTCACAGGACTGAATGACTTGATGATACTGGTGTCTGAAGCCCCAAATCAGTCCCATTACTGAATGACTTGATGATGCTGGTGTCTGAAGCCCGAAATCAGTCCCAGGACTGAATGACTTGATGATACTGGGGACTGAAGCCCCAAATCAGTCCCATTACTGAATGACTTGATGATACTGGTGTCTGAAACCCCAAACCATCCCATTACTGAATGACTTGATGATTCTGGAGTCTGAAGCCCCAAATCAGTCCCATTACTGAATGACGATGATTCTGGAGTCTGAAGCCCCAAATCATTACCATGACAGAATGACTTGATGATACTGGTGTCTTAAGCCCCAAATCAGTCCCAGGACTGAATGACTTGATGATGATGCTGGTGTCTGGAGCCCCAAATCAGTCCTAGGACTGAATGACTTGATGATGATGCTGGGGTCTGAAGCCCTAAATCAGTTCCATTACTGAATGACTTGATGATACTGGTGTCTGAAGCCCCAACTCAGTTTCAGGACTGAATGACTTGATGATACCGGTGTCTGAAGCTCCAAATCAGTCCCATTTCTGAATGACATGATGATGCTGGTGTCTGTAGCCCCAAATCTGTCCCATTACTGAATGACTTGATGATGTTGGTGTCTGAAGCCCGAAATAAGTCCCAGGACTGAATGACTTGATGATATCGGTGTCTGAAGCCCCAAATCAGTCCCAGGACTGAATAACTTGATGATACTGGTGTCTGAAGCCCCAAATCAGTCCCAATACTGAATGACTTGATGATACTGGTGTCTGAAGCCCCAAATCAGTCCCAATACTGAATGACTTGATGATATTGGTGTCTGAAGCTCGAAATCAGTCCCAGGACAGAATGACTTGATGATACTGGTGTCTGAAGCCCCAAATCAGTCCCAATACTGAATGACTTGATGATACTGGTGTCTGAAGCCCCAAAACAGTCTCAGGACTGAATGATTCGATGATACCGGTGTCTGAAGCCCCAAATCAGACCCAGGACTGAATGACTTGATGATGATGCTGGTGTCTGGAGCCCCAAATCAGACCCAGGACTGAATGACTTGATGATGATGCTGGGGTCTGAAGCCCAAAATCAGTTCCATTACTGAATGGCTTGATGATGCTGGTGTCTGAAGCCCGAAATCAGTCCCAGGACTGAACGACTTGATGATACTAGTGTCTGAAACCCCAAACCATCTTATTACTGAATGACTTGATGATTCTGGAGTCTGAAGCCCCAAATCAGTCCCTTTACTGAATAACTTGATGATACTGGTGACTGACGCCCCAAATCAGTTTCAGGACTGAATGACTTGGTGATACTAGTGTCTGAAGCCCCAAATCAGTCCCATTACTGAATGACTTGATGATACTGGTGTCTGAAGCCCCAAATCAGTCCCATTTCTGAATAACGATGATGCTGGTGTCTGAAGCTTGAAATCAGTCCTAGGACTGAATGACTTGATGATACTGGTGTCTGAAGCCCCAAATCAGTCCCAGGACTGAATGACTTGATGATACTGGTGTCTGAAGCCCCAAATCAGTCCCCGGACTGAATGACTTGATGATGATACCAGTGTCCGAAGCCCCAAATCATTCTCATTACTGAATGACTTGATGATTCTGGAGTCTGAAGCCCCAAATCAGTCCCAGGACTGAATGACCTGATGATACTGGGGACTGAAGCCCCAAATCAGTCCCATTACTGAATGACTTGATGATACTGGTGTGTGAAACCCCAAACCATCCCATTACTGAATGACTTGATGATTCTGGAGTCTGAAGCCCCAAATCAGTCCCATTACTGAATGACGATGATTCTGGAGTCTGACGCCCCAAATCATTACCAGGACAGAATGACTTGATGATACTGGTGTCTGAAGCCCCAAATCAGTCCCAGGACTGAATGACTTGATGATGATGCTGGTGTCTGGAGCCCCAAATCAGTCCTAGGACTGAATGACTTGATGATGATGCTGGGGTCTGAAGCCCCAAATCAGTCCCATGACTGAATGACTTGATGATTCTGGTGTCTGAAGCCCCAAATCAGTCCCATTTCTGAATGACTTGATGATGCTGGAGTCTGAAGCCCTAAATCAGTCACAGGACTGAATGACTTGATGATACTGGTGTCTGAAGCCCCAAATCAGTCCCATTACTGAATGACTTGATGATGCTGGTGTCTGAAGCCCGAAATCAGTCCCAGGACTGAATGACTTGATGATACTGGGGACTGAAGCCCCAAATCAGTCCCATTACTGAATGACTTGATGATACTGGTGTCTGAAACCCCAAACCATCCCATTACTGAATGACTTGTTGATTCTGGAGTCTGAAGCCCCAAATCAGTCCCATTACTGAATGACGATGATTCTGGAGTCTGAAGCCCCAAATCATTACCAGGACAGAATGACTTGATGATACTGGTGTCTTAAGCCCCAAATCAGTCCCAGGACTGAATGACTTGATGATGATGCTGGTGTCTGGAGCCCCAAATCAGTCCTAGGACTAAATGACTTGATGATGATGCTGGGGTCTGAAGCCCTAAATCAGTTCCATTACTGAATGACTTGATGATACTGGTGTCTGAAGCCCCAACTCAGTTTCAGGACTGAATGACTTGATGATGATACCGGTGTCTGAAGCCCCACATCAGTCCCAGGACTGAATGACTTCATGATACTGGTGTCTGAAGCCCCAAATCAGTCCCATTGCTGAATTACTTGATGATACCGGTGTCTGAAGCCCCAAATCAGTCCCATTACTGAATGACTTGATGATGATGCTGGGGTCTGAAGCCCAAAATCAGTCCCATGACTGAATGACTTGATTATTCTGTTGTCTGAAGCCCCAAATCAGTCCCATTTCTGAATGACTTGATGATGCTGGTGTCTGAAGCCCGAAATCAGTCCTAGGACTGAATGACTTGATGATACTGGTGTCTGAAGTTCACCTAAATCAGTCCCATTACTGAATGACTTGATGATACTGGTGTCTGAAGCCCCAAATCAGTCCCATGACTGAATGACTTGATGATACTGGTGTCTGAAGCCCGAAATCAGTCCCAGGACTGAATGACTTGATGATACTGGTGTCTGAAGCCCTAAATCAGTCCCATTACTGAATGACTTGATGATACTGGTGACTGAAGCCCCAAATCAGTCTCAGGACTGAATGACTAGATGATACTGGTGTCTGAAACCCCAAACCATCCCATTACTGAATGACTTGATGATTCTGGCGTCTGAAGCCCCAAATCAGTCCCATTACTGAATGACGATGATTCTGGAGTCTGAAGCTCCAAATCATTCCCAGGACTGAATGACTTGATGATACCGGTGTCTGAAGCTCCAAATCAGTCCCATTTCTGAATAACTTGATGATGCTGGTGTCTGAAGCCCCAAATCTGTCCCATTACTGAATGACTTGATGATGTTGGTGTCTGAAGCCCGAAATAAGTCCCAGGACTGAATGACTTGATGATACTGGTGTCTGAAGCCCCAAATCAGTCTCATTACTGAATGACTTGATGATACTGGTGTCTGAAACCCCAAACCATACCATTACTGAATGACTTGATGATTATGGAGTCTGAAGCCCCAAATCAGTCCCATTACTGAATGACAATGATTCTGGTGTCTGAAGCCCGAAATCAGTCCCAGGACTGAATGACTTGATGATACTGGTGTATGAAGCCCCAAATCAGTCCCAATACTGAATGACTTGATGATATCGGTGTCTGAAGCCCCAAATCAGTCCCAGGACTGAATAACTTGATGATACTGGTGTCTGAAGCCCCAAATCAGTCCCAATACTGAATGACTTGATGATACTGGTGTGTGAAACCCCAAACCATCCCATTACTGAATGACTTGATGATTCTGGAGTCTGAAGCCCCAAATCAGTCCCATTACTGAATGACGATGATTCTGGAGTCTGACGCCCCAAATCATTACCAGGACAGAATGACTTGATGATACTGGTGTCTGAAGCCCCAAATCAGTCCCAGGACTGAATGACTTGATGATGATGCTGGTGTCTGGAGCCCCAAATCAGTCCTAGGACTGAATGACTTGATGATGATGCTGGGGTCTGAAGCCCCAAATCAGTCCCATGACTGAATGACTTGATGATTCTGGTGTCTGAAGCCCCAAATCAGTCCCATTTCTGAATGACTTGATGATGCTGGAGTCTGAAGCCCTAAATCAGTCACAGGACTGAATGACTTGATGATACTGGTGTCTGAAGCCCCAAATCAGTCCCATTACTGAATGACTTGATGATGCTGGTGTCTGAAGCCCGAAATCAGTCCCAGGACTGAATGACTTGATGATACTGGGGACTGAAGCCCCAAATCAGTCCCATTACTGAATGACTTGATGATACTGGTGTCTGAAACCCCAAACCATCCCATTACTGAATGACTTGTTGATTCTGGAGTCTGAAGCCCCAAATCAGTCCCATTACTGAATGACTTGATGATACTGGTGTGTGAAACCCCAAACCATCCCATTACTGAATGACTTGATGATTCTGGAGTCTGAAGCCCCAAATCAGTCCCATTACTGAATGACGATGATTCTGGAGTCTGACGCCCCAAATCATTACCAGGACAGAATGACTTGATGATACTGGTGTCTGAAGCCCCAAATCAGTCCCAGGACTGAATGACTTGATGATGATGCTGGTGTCTGGAGCCCCAAATCAGTCCTAGGACTGAATGACTTGATGATGATGCTGGGGTCTGAAGCCCCAAATCAGTCCCATGACTGAATGACTTGATGATTCTGGTGTCTGAAGCCCCAAATCAGTCCCATTTCTGAATGACTTGATGATGCTGGAGTCTGAAGCCCTAAATCAGTCACAGGACTGAATGACTTGATGATACTGGTGTCTGAAGCCCCAAATCAGTCCCATTACTGAATGACTTGATGATGCTGGTGTCTGAAGCCCGAAATCAGTCCCAGGACTGAATGACTTGATGATACTGGGGACTGAAGCCCCAAATCAGTCCCATTACTGAATGACTTGATGATACTGGTGTCTGAAACCCCAAACCATCCCATTACTGAATGACTTGTTGATTCTGGAGTCTGAAGCCCCAAATCAGTCCCATTACTGAATGACGATGATTCTGGAGTCTGAAGCCCCAAATCATTACCAGGACAGAATGACTTGATGATACTGGTGTCTTAAGCCCCAAATCAGTCCCAGGACTGAATGACTTGATGATGATGCTGGTGTCTGGAGCCCCAAATCAGTCCTAGGACTGAATGACTTGATGATGATGCTGGGGTCTGAAGCCCTAAATCAGTTCCATTACTGAATGACTTGATGATACTGGTGTCTGAAGCCCCAACTCAGTTTCAGGACTGAATGACTTGATGATGATACCGGTGTCTGAAGCCCCACATCAGTCCCATTGCTGAATTACTTGATGATACCGGTGTCTGAAGCCCCAAATCAGTCCCATTACTGAATGACTTGATGATGATGCTGGGGTCTGAAGCCCAAAATCAGTCCCATGACTGAATGACTTATTATTCTGTTGTCTGAAGCCCCAAATCAGTCCCATTTCTGAATGACTTGATGATGCTGGTGTCTGAAGCCCGAAATCAGTCCTAGGACTGAATCACTTGATGATACTGGTGTCTGAAGTTCACCTAAATCAGTCCCATTACTGAATGACTTGATGATACTGGTGTCTGAAGCCCCAAATCAGTCCCATGACTGAATGACTTGATGATACTGGTGTCTGAAGCCCGAAATCAGTCCCAGGACTGAATGACTTGATGATACTGGTGTCTGAAGCCCTAAATCAGTCCCATTACTGAATGACTTGATGATACTGGTGACTGAAGCCCCAAATCAGTCTCAGGACTGAATGACTAGATGATACTGGTGTCTGAAACCCCAAACCATCCCATTACTGAATGACTTGATGATTCTGGAGTCTGAAGCCCCAAATCATTCCCAGGACTGAATGACTTGATGATACCGGTGTCTGAAGCTCCAAATCAGTCCCATTTCTGAATAACTTGATGAAGCTGGTGTCTGAAGCCCCAAATCTGTCCCATTACTGAATGACTTGATGATGTTGGTGTCTGAAGCCCGAAATAAGTCCCAGGACTGAATGACTTGATGATACTGGTGTCTGAAGCCCCAAATCAGTCTCATTACTGAATGACTTGATGATACTGGTGTCTGAAACCCCAAACCATACCATTACTGAATGACTTGATGATTATGGAGTCTGAAGCCCCAAATCAGTCCCATTACTGAATGACAATGATTCTGGAGTCTGAAGCCCGAAATCAGTCCCAGGACTGAATGACTTGATGATACTGGTGTATGAAGCCCCAAATCAGTCCCAATACTGAATGACTTGATGATATCGGTGTCTGAAGCCCCAAATCAGTCCCAGGACTGAATAACTTGATGATACTGGTGTCTGAAGCCCCAAATCAGTCCCAATACTGAATGACTTGATGATACTGGTGTCTGAAGCCCCAAATCAGTCCCATTACTGAATGACTTGATGATACTGGTGTCTGAAGCCCCAACTCAGTCCCAGGACTGAATGACTTGCTGATGATGCTGGGGTCTGAAGCCCCAAATCAGTCCCAGGACTGAATGACTTGATGATACTGGTGTCTGAAGCCCCAAATCAGTCCCAGGACTGAATAACTTAATGATGATACTGGTTTCTGAAGCCCCAAATCAGTCCCATTTCTGAATGATTTGATGATACTGGTGTCTGAAGCCCCAACTCAGTCCCAGGACTGAATGACTTGTTGATGATGCTGGGGTCTGAAGCCCCAAATTAGTCCCATGACTGAATGACTTGATGATACTGGTGTATGAAGCCCCAAATCAGTCCCAGGACTGAATGACTTGATGATACTGGTGTCTGAAGCTCCAAATCAGTCCCAGGACTGAATGACTTGATGATACTAGTGTCTGAAGCTCCAAATTAGTCCCAGGACTGAATGACTTGATGATGATGCTGGAGTCTGAAGCCCCAAATCAGTCCCAGGACTGAATGACTTGATGATACTGGTGTCTGAAACCCCAAATCAGTCCCATTACTGAATGACTTGATGATACTGGTGTCTAAAACCCCAAATCAGTCCCATTACTGAATGGCTTGATGATTCTGGAGTCTGAAGCCCCAAATCAGTGCCATTACTGAATGACTTGATGATGATGCTGGGATCTGAAGCCCCAAATCAGTCCCATGACTGAATGACTTGATGATTCTGGTGTCTGAAGCCCCAAATCAGTCCCATTTCTGAATAACGATGATGCTGGTGTCTGAAGCTTAAAATCAGTCCTAGGACTGAATGACTTGATGATACTGGTGTCTGAAGCCCCAAATCAGTCCCAGGACTGAATGACTTGTGATACTGGTGTCTGAAGCCCCAAATCAGTCCCCGGACTGAATGACTTGATGATGATACCAGTGTCTGAAGCCCCAAATCATTCTCATTACTGAATGACTTGATGATTCTGGAGTCTGAAGCCCCAAATCAGTCCCAGGACTGAATGACCTGATGATACTGGGGACTGAAGCCCCAAATCAGTCCCATTACTGAATTACTTGATGATACTGGTGTGTGAAACCCCAAACCATCCCATTACTGAATGACTTGATGATTCTGGAGTCTGAAGCCCCAAATCAGTCCCTTTACTGAATGACGATGATTCTGGAGTCTGAAGCCCCAAATCATTACCAGGACAGAATGACTTGATGATACTGGTGTCTGAAGCCCCAAATCAGTCCCAGGACTGAATGACTTGATGATGATGCTGGTGTCTGGAGCCCCAAATCAGTCCTAGGACTGAATGACTTGATGATGATGCTGGGGTCTGAAGCCCCAAATCAGTCCCATGACTGAATGACTTGATGATTCTGGTGTCTGAAGCCCCAAATCAGTCCCATTTCTGAATGACTTGATGATGCTGGAGTCTGAAGCCCTAAATCAGTCACAGGACTGAATGACTTGATGATACTGGTGTCTGAAGCCCCAAATCAGTCCCATTACTGAATGACTTGATGATGCTGGTGTCTGAAGCCCGAAATCAGTCCCAGGACTGAATGACTTGATGATACTGGGGACTGAAGCCCCAAATCAGTCCCATTACTGAATGACTTGATGATACTGGTGTCTGAAACCCCAAACCATCCCATTACTGAATGACTTGATGATTCTGGAGTCTGAAGCCCCAAATCAGTCCCATTACTGAATGACGATGATTCTGGAGTCTGAAGCCCCAAATCATTACCAGGACAGAATGACTTGATGATACTGGTGTCTGAAGCCCCAAATCAGTCCCAGGACTGAATGACTTGATGATGATGCTGGTGTCTGGAGCCCCAAATCAGTCCTAGGACTGAATGACTTGATGATGATGCTGGGGTCTGAAGCCCTAAATCAGTTCCATTACTGAATGACTTGATGATACTGGTGTCTGAAGCCCCAACTCAGTTTCAGGACTGAATGACTTGATGATGATACCGGTGTCTGAAGCCCCACATCAGTCCCAGGACTGAATGACTTCATGATACTGGTGTCTGAAGCCCCAAATCAGTCCCATTGCTGAATGACTTGATGATACCGGTGTCTGAAGCACCAAATCAGTCCCATTACTGAATGACTTGATGATGATGCTGGGGTCTGAAGCCCAAAATCAGTCCCATGACTGAATGACTTGATTATTCTGTTGTCTGAAGTCCCAAATCAGTCCCATTTCTGAATGACTTGATGATGCTGGTGTCTGAAGCCCGAAATCAGTCCCAGGACTGAATGACTTGATGATACTGGTGTCTGAAGTTCACCTAAATTAGTCCCATTACTGAATGACTTGATGATACTGGTGTCTGAAGCCCCAAATCAGTCCCATGACTGAATGACTTGATGATACTGGTGTCTGAAGCCCGAAATCAGTCCCAGGACTGAATGACTTGATGATACTGGTGTCTGAAGCCCTAAATCAGTCCCATTACTGAATGACTTGATGATACTGGTGACTGAAGCCCCAAATCAGTCTCAGGACTGAATGACTAGATGATACTGGTGTCTGAAACCCCAAACCATCCCATTACTGAATGACTTGATGATTCTGGCGTCTGAAGCCCCAAATCAGTCCCATTACTGAATGACGATGATTCTGGAGTCTGAAGCCCCAAATCATTCCCAGGACTGAATGACTTGATGATACCGGTGTCTGAAGCTCCAAATCAGTCCCATTTCTGAATGACATGATGATGCTGGTGTCTGTAGCCCCAAATCTGTCCCATTACTGAATGACTTGATGATGTTGGTGTCTGAAGCCCGAAATAAGTCCCAGGACTGAATGACTTGATGATACTGGTGTCTGAAACCCCAAACCATACCATTACTGAATGACTTGATGATTATGGAGTCTGAAGCCCCAAATCAGTCCCATTACTGAATGACAATGATTCTGGTGTCTGAAGCCCGAAATCAGTCCCAGGACTGAATGACTTGATGATACTGGTGTATGAAGCCCCAAATCAGTCCCATTTCTGAATGATTTGATGATACTGGTGTCTGAAGCCCCAACTCAGTCCCAGGACTGAATGACTTGTTGATGATGCTGGGGTCTGAAGCCCCAAATTAGTCCCATGACTGAATGACTTGATGATACTGGTGTATGAAGCCCCAAATCAGTCCCAGGACTGAATGACTTGATGATACTGGTGTCTGAAGCTCCAAATCAGTCCCAGGACTGAATGACTTGATGATACTAGTGTCTGAAGCTCCAAATTAGTCCCAGGACTGAATGACTTGATGATGATGCTGGAGTCTGAAGCCCCAAATCAGTCCCAGGACTGAATGACTTGATGATACTGGTGTCTGAAACCCCAAATCAGTCCCATTACTGAATGACTTGATGATACTGGTGTCTAAAACCCCAAATCAGTCCCATTACTGAATGGCTTGATGATTCTGGAGTCTGAAGCCCCAAATCAGTGCCATTACTGAATGACTTGATGATGATGCTGGGATCTGAAGCCCCAAATCAGTCCCATGACTGAATGACTTGATGATTCTGGTGTCTGAAGCCCCAAATCAGTCCCATTTCTGAATAACGATGATGCTGGTGTCTGAAGCTTAAAATCAGTCCTAGGACTGAATGACTTGATGATACTGGTGTCTGAAGCCCCAAATCAGTCCCAGGACTGAATGACTTGTGATACTGGTGTCTGAAGCCCCAAATCAGTCCCCGGACTGAATGACTTGATGATGATACCAGTGTCTGAAGCCCCAAATCATTCTCATTACTGAATGACTTGATGATTCTGGAGTCTGAAGCCCCAAATCAGTCCCAGGACTGAATGACCTGATGATACTGGGGACTGAAGCCCCAAATCAGTCCCATTACTGAATTACTTGATGATACTGGTGTGTGAAACCCCAAACCATCCCATTACTGAATGACTTGATGATTCTGGAGTCTGAAGCCCCAAATCAGTCCCTTTACTGAATGACGATGATTCTGGAGTCTGAAGCCCCAAATCATTACCAGGACAGAATGACTTGATGATACTGGTGTCTGAAGCCCCAAATCAGTCCCAGGACTGAATGACTTGATGATGATGCTGGTGTCTGGAGCCCCAAATCAGTCCTAGGACTGAATGACTTGATGATGATGCTGGGGTCTGAAGCCCCAAATCAGTCCCATGACTGAATGACTTGATGATTCTGGTGTCTGAAGCCCCAAATCAGTCCCATTTCTGAATGACTTGATGATGCTGGAGTCTGAAGCCCTAAATCAGTCACAGGACTGAATGACTTGATGATACTGGTGTCTGAAGCCCCAAATCAGTCCCATTACTGAATGACTTGATGATGCTGGTGTCTGAAGCCCGAAATCAGTCCCAGGACTGAATGACTTGATGATACTGGGGACTGAAGCCCCAAATCAGTCCCATTACTGAATGACTTGATGATACTGGTGTCTGAAACCCCAAACCATCCCATTACTGAATGACTTGATGATTCTGGAGTCTGAAGCCCCAAATCAGTCCCATTACTGAATGACGATGATTCTGGAGTCTGAAGCCCCAAATCATTACCAGGACAGAATGACTTGATGATACTGGTGTCTGAAGCCCCAAATCAGTCCCAGGACTGAATGACTTGATGATGATGCTGGTGTCTGGAGCCCCAAATCAGTCCTAGGACTGAATGACTTGATGATGATGCTGGGGTCTGAAGCCCTAAATCAGTTCCATTACTGAATGACTTGATGATACTGGTGTCTGAAGCCCCAACTCAGTTTCAGGACTGAATGACTTGATGATGATACCGGTGTCTGAAGCCCCACATCAGTCCCAGGACTGAATGACTTCATGATACTGGTGTCTGAAGCCCCAAATCAGTCCCATTGCTGAATGACTTGATGATACCGGTGTCTGAAGCACCAAATCAGTCCCATTACTGAATGACTTGATGATGATGCTGGGGTCTGAAGCCCAAAATCAGTCCCATGACTGAATGACTTGATTATTCTGTTGTCTGAAGTCCCAAATCAGTCCCATTTCTGAATGACTTGATGATGCTGGTGTCTGAAGCCCGAAATCAGTCCCAGGACTGAATGACTTGATGATACTGGTGTCTGAAGTTCACCTAAATTAGTCCCATTACTGAATGACTTGATGATACTGGTGTCTGAAGCCCCAAATCAGTCCCATGACTGAATGACTTGATGATACTGGTGTCTGAAGCCCGAAATCAGTCCCAGGACTGAATGACTTGATGATACTGGTGTCTGAAGCCCTAAATCAGTCCCATTACTGAATGACTTGATGATACTGGTGACTGAAGCCCCAAATCAGTCTCAGGACTGAATGACTAGATGATACTGGTGTCTGAAACCCCAAACCATCCCATTACTGAATGACTTGATGATTCTGGCGTCTGAAGCCCCAAATCAGTCCCATTACTGAATGACGATGATTCTGGAGTCTGAAGCCCCAAATCATTCCCAGGACTGAATGACTTGATGATACCGGTGTCTGAAGCTCCAAATCAGTCCCATTTCTGAATGACATGATGATGCTGGTGTCTGTAGCCCCAAATCTGTCCCATTACTGAATGACTTGATGATGTTGGTGTCTGAAGCCCGAAATAAGTCCCAGGACTGAATGACTTGATGATACTGGTGTCTGAAACCCCAAACCATACCATTACTGAATGACTTGATGATTATGGAGTCTGAAGCCCCAAATCAGTCCCATTACTGAATGACAATGATTCTGGTGTCTGAAGCCCGAAATCAGTCCCAGGACTGAATGACTTGATGATACTGGTGTATGAAGCCCCAAATCAGTCCCATTACTGAATAACCTGATAATACTGGTGACTGAAGCCCCAAATCAGTCCCAGGACTGAATGACTTGATGATGATGCTGGTGTCTAGAGCCCAAAATCAGTCCTAAGACTGAATGACTTGATGATGATGCTGGGGTCTGAAGCCCCAAATCAGTTCCATTACTGAATGACTTGATGATACTGGTGTCTGAAGCCCCAAATCAGTCCCAATACTGAATGACTTGATGATACTGGTGTCTGAAGCCCCAAATCAGTCCCAATACTGAATGACTTGATGATATTGGTGTCTGAAGCTCGAAATCAGTCCCAGGACAGAATGACTTGATGATACTGGTGTCTGAAGCCCCAAATCAGTCCCAATACTGAATGACTTGATGATACTGGTGTCTGAAGCCCCAAAACAGTCTCAGGACTGAATGATTCGATGATACCGGTGTCTGAAGCCCCAAATCAGACCCAGGACTGAATGACTTGATGATGATGCTGGTGTCTGGAGCCCCAAATCAGACCCAGGACTGAATGACTTGATGATGATGCTGGGGTCTGAAGCCCAAAATCAGTTCCATTACTGAATGGCTTGATGATGCTGGTGTCTGAAGCCCGAAATCAGTCCCAGGACTGAACGACTTGATGATACTAGTGTCTGAAACCCCAAACCATCTTATTACTGAATGACTTGATGATTCTGGAGTCTGAAGCCCCAAATCAGTCCCTTTACTGAATAACTTGATGATACTGGTGACTGACGCCCCAAATCAGTTTCAGGACTGAATGACTTGGTGATATTAGTGTCTGAAGCCCCAAATCAGTCCCATTACTGAATGACTTGATGATACTGGTGTCTGAAGCCCCAAATCAGTCCCATTTCTGAATAACGATGATGCTGGTGTCTGAAGCTTGAAATCAGTCCTAGGACTGAATGACTTGATGATACTGGTGTCTGAAGCCCCAAATCAGTCCCAGGACTGAATGACTTGATGATACTGGTGTCTGAAGCCCCAAATCAGTCCCCGGACTGAATGACTTGATGATGATACCAGTGTCCGAAGCCCCAAATCATTCTCATTACTGAATGACTTGATGATTCTGGAGTCTGAAGCCCCAAATCAGTCCCAGGACTGAATGACCTGATGATACTGGGGACTGAAGCCCCAAATCAGTCCCATTACTGAATGACTTGATGATACTGGTGTGTGAAACCCCAAACCATCCCATTACTGAATGACTTGATGATTCTGGAGTCTGAAGCCCCAAATCAGTCCCATTACTGAATGATGATGATTCTGGAGTCTGACGCCCCAAATCATTACCAGGACAGAATGACTTGATGATACTGGTGTCTGAAGCCCCAAATCAGTCCCAGGACTGAATGACTTGATGATGATGCTGGTGTCTGGAGCCCCAAATCAGTCCTAGGACTGAATGACTTGATGATGATGCTGGGGTCTGAAGCCCCAAATCAGTCCCATGACTGAATGACTTGATGATTCTGGTGTCTGAAGCCCCAAATCAGTCCCATTTCTGAATGACTTGATGATGCTGGAGTCTGAAGCCCTAAATCAGTCACAGGACTGAATGACTTGATGATACTGGTGTCTGAAGCCCCAAATCAGTCCCATTACTGAATGACTTGATGATGCTGGTGTCTGAAGCCCGAAATCAGTCCCAGGACTGAATGACTTGATGATACTGGGGACTGAAGCCCCAAATCAGTCCCATTACTGAATGACTTGATGATACTGGTGTCTGAAACCCCAAACCATCCCATTACTGAATGACTTGATGATTCTGGAGTCTGAAGCCCCAAATCAGTCCCATTACTGAATGACGATGATTCTGGAGTCTGAAGCCCCAAATCATTACCAGGACAGAATGACTTGATGATACTGGTGTCTTAAGCCCCAAATCAGTCCCAGGACTGAATGACTTGATGATGATGCTGGTGTCTGGAGCCCCAAATCAGTCCTAGGACTGAATGACTTGATGATGATGCTGGGGTCTGAAGCCCTAAATCAGTTCCATTACTGAATGACTTGATGATACTGGTGTCTGAAGCCCCAACTCAGTTTCAGGACTGAATGACTTGATGATACCGGTGTCTGAAGCTCCAAATCAGTCCCATTTCTGAATGACATGATGATGCTGGTGTCTGTAGCCCCAAATCTGTCCCATTACTGAATGACTTGATGATGTTGGTGTCTGAAGCCCGAAATAAGTCCCAGGACTGAATGACTTGATGATATCGGTGTCTGAAGCCCCAAATCAGTCCCAGGACTGAATAACTTGATGATACTGGTGTCTGAAGCCCCAAATCAGTCCCAATACTGAATGACTTGATGATACTGGTGTCTGAAGCCCCAAATCAGTCCCAATACTGAATGACTTGATGATATTGGTGTCTGAAGCTCGAAATCAGTCCCAGGACAGAATGACTTGATGATACTGGTGTCTGAAGCCCCAAATCAGTCCCAATACTGAATGACTTGATGATACTGGTGTCTGAAGCCCCAAAACAGTCTCAGGACTGAATGATTCGATGATACCGGTGTCTGAAGCCCCAAATCAGACCCAGGACTGAATGACTTGATGATGATGCTGGTGTCTGGAGCCCCAAATCAGACCCAGGACTGAATGACTTGATGATGATGCTGGGGTCTGAAGCCCAAAATCAGTTCCATTACTGAATGGCTTGATGATGCTGGTGTCTGAAGCCCGAAATCAGTCCCAGGACTGAACGACTTGATGATACTAGTGTCTGAAACCCCAAACCATCTTATTACTGAATGACTTGATGATTCTGGAGTCTGAAGCCCCAAATCAGTCCCTTTACTGAATAACTTGATGATACTGGTGACTGACGCCCCAAATCAGTTTCAGGACTGAATGACTTGGTGATACTAGTGTCTGAAGCCCCAAATCAGTCCCATTACTGAATGACTTGATGATACTGGTGTCTGAAGCCCCAAATCAGTCCCATTTCTGAATAACGATGATGCTGGTGTCTGAAGCTTGAAATCAGTCCTAGGACTGAATGACTTGATGATACTGGTGTCTGAAGCCCCAAATCAGTCCCAGGACTGAATGACTTGATGATACTGGTGTCTGAAGCCCCAAATCAGTCCCCGGACTGAATGACTTGATGATGATACCAGTGTCCGAAGCCCCAAATGATTCTCATTACTGAATGACTTGATGATTCTGGAGTCTGAAGCCCCAAATCAGTCCCAGGACTGAATGACCTGATGATACTGGGGACTGAAGCCCCAAATCAGTCCCATTACTGAATGACTTGATGATACTGGTGTGTGAAACCCCAAACCATCCCATTACTGAATGACTTGATGATTCTGGAGTCTGAAGCCCCAAATCAGTCCCATTACTGAATGACGATGATTCTGGAGTCTGACGCCCCAAATCATTACCAGGACAGAATGACTTGATGATACTGGTGTCTGAAGCCCCAAATCAGTCCCAGGACTGAATGACTTGATGATGATGCTGGTGTCTGGAGCCCCAAATCAGTCCTAGGACTGAATGACTTGATGATGATGCTGGGGTCTGAAGCCCCAAATCAGTCCCATGACTGAATGACTTGATGATTCTGGTGTCTGAAGCCCCAAATCAGTCCCATTTCTGAATGACTTGATGATGCTGGAGTCTGAAGCCCTAAATCAGTCACAGGACTGAATGACTTGATGATACTGGTGTCTGAAGCCCCAAATCAGTCCCATTACTGAATGACTTGATGATGCTGGTGTCTGAAGCCCGAAATCAGTCCCAGGACTGAATGACTTGATGATACTGGGGACTGAAGCCCCAAATCAGTCCCATTACTGAATGACTTGATGATACTGGTGTCTGAAACCCCAAACCATCCCATTACTGAATGACTTGTTGATTCTGGAGTCTGAAGCCCCAAATCAGTCCCATTACTGAATGACGATGATTCTGGAGTCTGAAGCCCCAAATCATTACCAGGACAGAATGACTTGATGATACTGGTGTCTTAAGCCCCAAATCAGTCCCAGGACTGAATGACTTGATGATGATGCTGGTGTCTGGAGCCCCAAATCAGTCCTAGGACTGAATGACTTGATGATGATGCTGGGGTCTGAAGCCCTAAATCAGTTCCATTACTGAATGACTTGATGATACTGGGTGTCTGAAGCCCCAACTCAGTTTCAGGACTGAATGACTTGATGATGATACCGGTGTCTGAAGCCCCACATCAGTCCCAGGACTGAATGACTTCATGATACTGGTGTCTGAAGCCCCAAATCAGTCCCATTGCTGAATTACTTGATGATACCGGTGTCTGAAGCCCCAAATCAGTCCCATTACTGAATGACTTGATGATGATGCTGGGTCTGAAGCCCAAAATCAGTCCCATGACTGAATGACTTGATTATTCTGTTGTCTGAAGCCCCAAATCAGTCCCATTTCTGAATGACTTGATGATGCTGGTGTCTGAAGCCCGAAATCAGTCCTAGGACTGAATGACTTGATGATACTGGTGTCTGAAGTTCACCTAATCAGTCCCATTACTGAATGACTTGATGATACTGGTGTCTGAAGCCCCAAATCAGTCCCATGACTGAATGACTTGATGATACTGGTGTCTGAAGCCCGAAATCAGTCCCCAGGACTGAATGACTTGATGATACTGGTGTCTGAAGCCCTAAATCAGTCCCATTACTGAATGACTTGATGATACTGGTGACTGAAGCCCCAAATCAGTCTCAGGACTGAATGACCAGATGATGCTGGTGTCTGAAACCCCAAACCATCCCATTACTGAATGACTTGATGATTCTGGCGTCTGAAGCCCCAAATCAGTCCCATTACTGAATGACGATGATTCTGGAGTCTGAAGCTCCAAATCATTCCCAGGACTGAATGACTTGATGATACCGGTGTCTGAAGCTCCAAATCAGTCCCATTTCTGAATAACTTGATGATGCTGGTGTCTGAAGCCCCAAATCTGTCCCCATTACTGAATGACTTGATGATGTTGGTGTCTGAAGCCCGAAATAAGTCCCAGGACTGAATGACTTGATGATACTGGTGTCTGAAGCCCCAAATCAGTCTCATTACTGAATGACTTGATGATACTGGTGTCTGAAACCCCAAACCATACCATTACTGAATGACTTGATGATTATGGAGTCTGAAGCCCCAAATCAGTCCCATTACTGAATGACAATGATTCTGGTGTCTGAAGCCCGAAATCAGTCCCAGGACTGAATGACTTGATGATACTGGTGTATGAAGCCCCAAATCAGTCCCAATACTGAATGACTTGATGATATCGGTGTCTGAAGCCCCAAATCAGTCCCAGGACTGAATAACTTGATGATACTGGTGTCTGAAGCCCCAAATCAGTCCCAATACTGAATGACTTGATGATACTGGTGTGTGAAACCCCAAACCCATCCCATTACTGAATGACTTGATGATTCTGGAGTCTGAAGCCCCAAATCAGTCCCATTACTGAATGACGATGATTCTGGAGTCTGACGCCCCAAATCATTACCAGGACAGAATGACTTGATGATACTGGTGTCTGAAGCCCCAAATCAGTCCCAGGACTGAATGACTTGATGATGATGCTGGTGTCTGGAGCCCCAAATCAGTCCTTGGACTGAATGACTTGATGATGATGCTGGGGTCTGAAGCCCCAAATCAGTCCCATGACTGAATGACTGATGATTCTGGTGTCTGAAGCCCCAAATCAGTCCCATTTCTGAATGACTTGATGATGCTGGAGTCTGAAGCCCTAAAATCAGTCACAGGACTGAATGACTTGATGATACTGGTGTCTGAAGCCCCAAATCAGTCCCATTACTGAATGACTTGATGATGCTGGTGGTCTGAAGCCTGAAATCAGTCCCAGGACTGAATGACTTGATGATACTGGGGACTGAAGCCCCAAATCAGTCCCATTACTGAATGACTTGATGATACTGGTGTCTGAAACCCCAAACCATCCCATTACTGAATGACTTGTTGATTCTGGAGTCTGAAGCCACCAAATCAGTCCCATTACTGAACGACTTGATGATACTGGTGTGTGAAACCCCAAACCATCCCATTACTGAATGACTTGATGATTCTGGAGTCTGAAGCCCCAAATCAGTCCCATTACTGAATGACGATGATTCTGGAGTCTGACGCCCCAAATCATTACCAGGACAGAATGACTTGATGATACTGGTGTCTGAAGCCCCAAATCAGTCCCAGGACTGAATGACTTGATGATGATGCTGGTGTCTGGAGCCCCAAATCAGTCCTAGGACTGAATGACTTGATGATGATGCTGGGGTCTGAAGCCTTAAATCAGTCCCATGACTGAATGACTTGATGATTCTGGTGTCTGAAGCCCCAAATCAGTCCCATTTCTGAATGACTTGATGATGCTGGAGTCTGAAGCCCTAAATCAGTCACAGGACTGAATGACTTGATGATACTGGTGTCTGAAGCCCCAAATCAGTCCCATTACTGAATGACTTGATGATGCTGGTGTCTGAAGCCCGAAATCAGTCCCAGGACTGAATGACTTGATGATACTGGGGACTGAAGCCCCAAATCAGTCCCATTACTGAATGACTTGATGATACTGGTGTCTGAAACCCCAAACCATCCCATTACTGAATGACTTGTTGATTCTGGAGTCTGAAGCCCCAAATCAGTCCCATTACTGAATGACGATGATTCTGGAGTCTGAAGCCCCAAATCATTACCAGGACAGAATGACTTGATGATACTGGTGTCTTAAGCCCCAAATCAGTCCCAGGACTGAATGACTTGATGATGATGCTGGTGTCTGGAGCCCCAAATCAGTCCTAGGACTGAATGACTTGATGATGATGCTGGGGTCTGAAGCCCTAAATCAGTTCCATTACTGAATGACTTGATGATACTGGTGTCTGAAGCCCCAACTCAGTTTCAGGACTGAATGACTTGATGATGATACCGGTGTCTGAAGCCCCACATCAGTCCCAGGACTGAATGACTTCATGATACTGGTGTCTGAAGCCCCAAATCAGTCCCATTGCTGAATTACTTGATGATACCGGTGTCTGAAGCCCCAAATCAGTCCCATTACTGAATGACTTGATGATGATGCTGGGGTCTGAAGCCCAAAATCAGTCCCATGACTGAATGACTTGATTATTCTGTTGTCTGAAGCCCCAAATCAGTCCCATTTCTGAATGACTTGATGATGCTGGTGTCTGAAGCCCGAAATCAGTCCTAGGACTGAATGACTTGATGATACTGGTGTCTGAAGTTCACCTAAATCAGTCCCATTACTGAATGACTTGATGATACTGGTGTCTGAAGCCCCAAATCAGTCCCATGACTGAATGACTTGATGATACTGGTGTCTGAAGCCCGAAATCAGTCCCAGGACTGAATGACTTGATGATACTGGTGTCTGAAGCCCTAAATCAGTCCCATTACTGAATGACTTGATGATACTGGTGACTGAAGCCCCAAATCAGTCTCAGGACTGAATGACTAGATGATACTGGTGTCTGAAACCCCAAACCATCCCATTACTGAATGACTTGATGATTCTGGAGTCTGAAGCCCCAAATCATTCCCAGGACTGAATGACTTGATGATACCGGTGTCTGAAGCTCCAAATCAGTCCCATTTCTGAATAACTTGATGATGCTGGTGTCTGAAGCCCCAAATCTGTCCCATTACTGAATGACTTGATGATGTTGGTGTCTGAAGCCCGAAATAAGTCCCAGGACTGAATGACTTGATGATACTGGTGTCTGAAGCCCCAAATCAGTCTCATTACTGAATGACTTGATGATACTGGTGTCTGAAACCCCAAACCATACCATTACTGAATGACTTGATGATTATGGAGTCTGAAGCCCCAAATCAGTCCCATTACTGAATGACAATGATTCTGGAGTCTGAAGCCCGAAATCAGTCCCAGGACTGAATGACTTGATGATACTGGTGTATGAAGCCCCAAATCAGTCCCAATACTGAATGACTTGATGATATCGGTGTCTGAAGCCCCAAATCAGTCCCAGGACTGAATAACTTGATGATACTGGTGTCTGAAGCCCCAAATCAGTCCCAATACTGAATGACTTGATGATACTGGTGTCTGAAGCCCCAAATCAGTCCCAATACTGAATGACTTGATGATATTGGTGTCTGAAGCCTGAAATCAGTCCCAGGACAGAATGACTTATGATACTGGTGTCTGAAGCCCCAAATCAGTCCCAATACTGAATGACTTGATGATACTGGTGTCTGAAGCCCCAAAACAGTCTCAGGACTGAATGATTTGATGATACCGGTGTCTGAAGCCCCAAATCAGACCCAGGACTGAATGACTTGATGATGATGCTGGGGTCTGAAGCCCAAAATCAGTTCCATTACTGAATGGCTTGATGATGCTGGTGTCTGAAGCCCGAAATCAGTCCCAGGACTGAACGACTTGATGATACTAGTGTCTGAAACCCCAAACCATCTTATTACTGAATGACTTGATGATTCTGGAGTCTGAAGCCCCAAATCAGTCCCTTTACTGAATAACTTGATGATACTGGTGACTGACGCCCCAAATCAGTTTTAGGACTGAATGACTTGGTGATACTAGTGTCTGAAGCCCCAAATCAGTCCCATTACTGAATGACTTGATGATACTGGTGTCTGAAGCCCCAAATCAGTCCCATTTCTGAATAACGATGATGCTGGTGTCTGAAGCTTGAAATCAGTCCTAGGACTGAATGACTTGATGATACTGGTGTCTGAAGCCCCAAATCAGTCCCAGGACTGAATGACTTGATGATACTGGTGTCTGAAGCCCCAAATCAGTCCCCGGACTGAATGACTTGATGATGATACCAGTGTCCGAAGCCCCAAATCATTCTCATTACTGAATGACTTGATGATTCTGGAGTCTGAAGCCCCAAATCAGTCCAGTTACTGAATGACTTAAAGATGATGCTGGAGTCTGAAGCCCCAAATCAGTCACAGGACTGAATGACTTGATGATACTGGTTTCTGAAGCCCCAAGTCAGTCCCATGACTGAATGACTTGATGATGCTGGTGTCTGAATCCCCAAATCAGTCCCAGGACTGAATGACTTGATGATACTGGTGTCTGAAGCCCCAAATCAGTCTCAGGACTGAATGACTAGATGATACTGGTGTCTGAAACTCCAAACCATCCCATTACTGAATGACTTGATGATACTGGGGTCTGAAGCCCCAAATCAGTCCCATTTCTGAATGACTTGATGATGCTGGTGTCTGAAGCCCCAAATCTGTCCCATTACTGAATGACTTGATGATGTTGGTGTCTGAAGCCCGAAATAAGTCCCAGGACTGAGAACTTGATGATACTGGTGTCTGAAGCCCCAAATCAGTCTCATTACTGAATGACTTGATGATTATGGAGTCTGAAGCCCCAAATCAGTCCCATTACTGAATGATGATGATTCTGGTGTCTGAAGCCCGAAATCAGTCCCAGGACTGAATGACTTGATGATACTGGTGTCTGAAGCCCCAAATCAGTCCCATTTCTGAATGACTTGATGATGCTGGTGTCTGAAGCTTGAAATCAGTCCTAGGACTGAATGACTTGATGATACTGGTGTCTGAAGTCCCTAAATCAGTCCCATTACTGAATGACTTGATGATACTGGTGTCTGAAGCCCCAAATCAGTCCCAGGACTGAATGACTTGATGGTACTGGTGTCTGAAGCCCCAAATCAATCCCTTACTGAATGACTTAATGATGCTGGTGTCTCAAGACCAAAATCAGTCCCAGGACTGAATGACTTGATGATACTAGTGTCTGAAGCCCCAAATCAGTCCCATTACTGAATAACTTGATAATACTGTTGACTGAAGCCCCAAATCAGTCCCAGGACTGAATGACTTGATGATGATGCTGGTGTCTGGAGCCCAAAATCAGTCCTAAGACTGAATGACTTGATGATGATGCTGGGGTCTGAAGCCCCAAATCAGTTCCATTACTGAATGACTTGATGATACTGGTGTCTGAAGCCCCAAATCAGTCCCAATACTGAATGACTTGATGATATTGGTGTCTGAAGCCCCAAATCAGTCCCAAGACTGAATACCTTGATGATACTGGTGTCTGAAGCCCCAAATCAGTCCCAATACTGAATGACTTGATGATACTGGTGTCTGAAGCCCCAAATCAGTCCCAATACTGAATGACTTGATGATATTGGTGTCTGAAGCCCCAAATCAGTCCCAGGACTGAATGACTTGATGATGATGCTGGGGTCTGAAGCCCAAAATTAGTTCCATTACTGAATGGCTTGATGATGCTGGTCTCTGAAGCCCGAAATCAGTCCCAGGACTGAATGACTTGATGATACTAGTGTCTGAAACCCCAAACCATTTTATTACTGAATGACTTGATGATTCTGGAGTCTGAAGCCCCAAATCAGTCCCATTACTGAATGACAATGATTCTGGAGTCTGAAGCCCCAAATCATTCTCAGGACTGAATGACTTGATGATACTGGATCTGAAGCCCCAAATCAGTCCCATTACAGAATGACTTGATGATGCTGGTGTCTGAAACCCCAAATCAGTCCCATTACTGAATGACTTGATAATGATGCTGGAGTCTGAAGCCCCAAATCAGTCCCAGGACTGAATGACTTGATGATACTGGTGTCTGAAGCCCCAAATCAGTCCCATTACTGAATGACTTGATGATACCGGTGACTGAAGCCCCAAATCAGTCTCAGGACTAAATGACTTGATGATACTGGTGTCTGAAACCCCAAATCAGTCCCATTACTGAATGACTTGATGATACTAGTGTCTGAAACCCCAAACCATCCCATTACTGAATGACTTTATGATTCTAGCGTCTAAAGCCCCAAATCAGTCCCATTACTGAATGACGATGATTCTGGAGTCTGAAGCCCCAAATCATTCCCAGGACTGAATGACTTGATGATACCAGATCTGAAGCCCCAAATCAGTCCCATTACTGAAAGACTTGATGATGCTGGTGTCTGAAACCCCAAATCAGTCCCACTACTGAATGACTTGATAATGATGCTGGAGTCTGAAGCCCCAAATCAGTCCCATTACTGAATGACTTGATGATACTGGTGTCTGAAGCCCAAAATCAGTCCCAGGACTGAATGACTTGATGATACTGGTGTCTGAAGCCCCAAATCAGTCCCTTTACTGAATGACTTGATGATACTGGTGACTGACGCCCCAAATCAGTTTCAGGACTGAATGACTTGTTGATACTAGTGTCTGAAGCCCCAAATCAGTCCCATTACTGAATGACTTGATGATACTGGTGTCTGAAGCCCCAAATCAGTCCCATTTCTGAATGACGATGATGCTGGTGTCTGAAGCCCCAAATCAGTCCCATTACTGAATGACTTGATGATGATGCTGGAGTCTGAAGCCCCATATCAGTCACAGGACTGAATGACTTGATGATACTGGTGTCTGAAGCCCCAAATCAGTCCCATTTCTGAATGACGATGATGCTGGTGTCTGAAGCCCCAAATCAGTCCCATTACTGAATGACTTGATGATGATGCTGGAGTCTGAAGCCCCATATCAGTCACAGGACTGAATGACTTGATAATACTGGTGTCTGAAGCCCCAAATCAGTCCCATTTCTGAATGACGATGATGCTGGTGTCTGAAGCCCCAAATCAGTCCCAATACTGAATGACTTGATGATATTGGTGTCTGAAGCCTGAAATCAGTCCCAGGACAGAATGACTTGATGATACTGGTGTCTGAAGCCCCAAATCAGTCCCAATACTGAATGACTTGATGATACTGGTGTCTGAAGCCCCAAAACAGTCTCAGGACTGAATGATTTGATGATACCGGTGTCTGAAGCCCCAAATCAGACCCAGGACTGAATGACTTGATGATGATGCTGGGGTCTGAAGCCCAAAATCAGTTCCATTACTGAATGGCTTGATGATGCTGGTGTCTGAAGCCCGAAATCAGTCCCAGGACTGAACGACTTGATGATACTAGTGTCTGAAACCCCAAACCATCTTATTACTGAATGACTTGATGATTCTGGAGTCTGAAGCCCCAAATCAGTCCCTTTACTGAATAACTTGATGATACTGGTGACTGACGCCCCAAATCAGTTTCAGGACTGAATGACTTGGTGATACTAGTGTCTGAAGCCCCAAATCAGTCCCATTACTGAATGACTTGATGATACTGGTGTCTGAAGCCCCAAATCAGTCCCATTTCTGAATAACGATGATGCTGGTGTCTGAAGCTTGAAATCAGTCCTAGGACTGAATGACTTGATGATACTGGTGTCTGAAGCCCCAAATCAGTCCCAGGACTGAATGACTTGATGATACTGGTGTCTGAAGCCCCAAATCAGTCCCCGGACTGAATGACTTGATGATGATACCAGTGTCCGAAGCCCCAAATCATTCTCATTACTGAATGACTTGATGATTCTGGAGTCTGAAGCCCCAAATCAGTCCAGTTACTGAATGACTTAAAGATGATGCTGGAGTCTGAAGCCCCAAATCAGTCACAGGACTGAATGACTTGATGATACTGGTTTCTGAAGCCCCAAGTCAGTCCCATGACTGAATGACTTGATGATGCTGGTGTCTGAATCCCCAAATCAGTCCCAGGACTGAATGACTTGATGATACTGGTGTCTGAAGCCCCAAATCAGTCTCAGGACTGAATGACTAGATGATACTGGTGTCTGAAACTCCAAACCATCCCATTACTGAATGACTTGATGATACTGGGGTCTGAAGCCCCAAATCAGTCCCATTTCTGAATGACTTGATGATGCTGGTGTCTGAAGCCCCAAATCTGTCCCATTACTGAATGACTTGATGATGTTGGTGTCTGAAGCCCGAAATAAGTCCCAGGACTGAGAACTTGATGATACTGGTGTCTGAAGCCCCAAATCAGTCTCATTACTGAATGACTTGATGATTATGGAGTCTGAAGCCCCAAATCAGTCCCATTACTGAATGATGATGATTCTGGTGTCTGAAGCCCGAAATCAGTCCCAGGACTGAATGACTTGATGATACTGGTGTCTGAAGCCCCAAATCAGTCCCATTTCTGAATGACTTGATGATGCTGGTGTCTGAAGCTTGAAATCAGTCCTAGGACTGAATGACTTGATGATACTGGTGTCTGAAGTCCCTAAATCAGTCCCATTACTGAATGACTTGATGATACTGGTGTCTGAAGCCCCAAATCAGTCCCAGGACTGAATGACTTGATGGTACTGGTTTCTGAAGCCCCAAATCAATCCCTTACTGAATGACTTAATGATGCTGGTGTCTCAAGACCAAAATCAGTCCCAGGACTGAATGACTTGATGATACTAGTGTCTGAAGCCCCAAATCAGTCCCATTACTGAATAACTTGATAATACTGTTGACTGAAGCCCCAAATCAGTCCCAGGACTGAATGACTTGATGATGATGCTGGTGTCTGGAGCCCAAAATCAGTCCTAAGACTGAATGACTTGATGATGATGCTGGGGTCTGAAGCCCCAAATCAGTTCCATTACTGAATGACTTGATGATACTGGTGTCTGAAGCCCCAAATCAGTCCCAATACTGAATGACTTGATGATATTGGTGTCTGAAGCCCCAAATCAGTCCCAAGACTGAATGACTTGATGATACTGGTGTCTGAAGCCCCAAATCAGTCCAAATACTGAATGACTTGATGATACTGGTGTCTGAAGCCCCAAATCAGTCCCAATACTGAATGACTTGATGATATTGGTGTCTGAAGCCCCAAATCAGTCCCAGGACTGAATGACTTGATGATGATGCTGGGGTCTGAAGCCCAAAATCAGTTCCATTACTGAATGGCTTGATGATGCTGGTCTCTGAAGCCCGAAATCAGTCCCAGGACTGAATGACTTGATGATACTAGTGTCTGAAACCCCAAATCAGTCCCATTACTGAATGACTTGATGATACTAGTGTCTGAAACCCCAAACCATCCCATTACTGAATGACTTTATGATTCTAGCGTCTAAAGCCCCAAATCAGTCCCATTACTGAATGACGATGATTCTGGAGTCTGAAGCCCCAAATCATTCCTAGGACTGAATGACTTGATGATACCAGATCTGAAGCCCCAAATCAGTCCCATTACTGAAAGACTTGATGATGCTGGTGTCTGAAACCCCAAATCAGTCCCACTACTGAATGACTTGATAATGATGCTGGAGTCTGAAGCCCCAAATCAGTCCCATTACTGAATGACTTGATGATACTGGTGTCTGAAGCCCAAAATCAGTCCCAGGACTGAATGACTTGATGATACTGGTGTCTGAAGCCCCAAATCAGTCCCTTTACTGAATGACTTGATGATACTGGTGACTGACGCCCCAAATCAGTTTCAGGACTGAATGACTTGGTGATACTAGTGTCTGAAGCCCCAAATCAGTCCCATTACTGAATGACTTGATGATACTGGTGTCTGAAGCCCCAAATCAGTCCCATTTCTGAATGACGATGATGCTGGTGTCTGAAGCCCCAAATCAGTCCCATTACTGAATGACTTGATGATGATGCTGGAGTCTGAAGCCCCATATCAGTCACAGGACTGAATGACTTGATGATACTGGTGTCTGAAGCCCCAAATCAGTCCCATTTCTGAATGACGATGATGCTGGTGTCTGAAGCCCCAAATCAGTCCCATTACTGAATGACTTGATGATGATGCTGGAGTCTGAAGCCCCATATCAGTCACACAGGGGACGGCGTGGGCTAGTGGTTAAGTGACACGGCTCACAACCAAAGGTGCTGGGTTCGATCCCCATCACAGCACCGGCCGTTACCCTGGGGAAGCAAACCCTTAGAAAATGCAGGAGGAAGCAGACCCTTACATAAAATGCATGCAGAAGTCGGATGCATTGGGCCGACAGGCGCAAAATAAAAACCACAGTGCAACGCACACCGCCTTGGGGAATAGATAAATAAGGCGAACGCAAAAAAAAAAAAAAAAAAAAATATCAGTCACAGGACTGAATGACTTGATAATACTGGTGTCTGAAGCCCCAAATCAGTCCCATTTCTGAATAACGATGATGCTGGTGTCTGAAGCCCCAAATCAGTCCCATTACTGAATGACTTGATGATGATGCTGGAGTCTGAAGCCCCATATCAGTCACAGGACTGAATGACTTGGTGATACTAGTGTCTGAAGCCCCAAATCAGTCCCATTACTGAATGACTTGATGATACTGGTGTCTGAAGCCCCAAATCAGTCCCATTTCTGAATGACGATGATGCTGGTGTCTGAAGCCCCAAATCAGTCCCATTACTGAATGACTTGATGATGATGCTGGTGTCTGGAGCCCAAAATCAGTCCCAGGACTGAATGACTTGATGATGATGCTGGGGTCTGAAGCCCAAAATCAGTTCCATTACTGAATGACTTGATGATACTGGTGTCTGAAGCCCCAACTCAGTTTCAGGACTGAATGACTTGATGATGATACCGGTGTCTGAAGCCCCAAATCAGTCCCCGGACTGAATGACTTGATGATGATACCAGTGTCCGAAGCCCCAAATCAGTCCCTTTACTGAATGACTTGATGATGATGCTGGTGTCTGGAGCCTCAAATCAGTCCCAGGACTGAATGACTTGATGATGCTGGGGTCTGAAGCCCCAAATCAGTCCCATGACTGAATGACTTGATGATGCTGGTGTCTGAAACCCCAAATCAGTTCCATTACTGAATGACTTGATGATGCTGGTCTCTGAAGCCCGAAATCAGTCCCAGGACTGAATGACTTGATGATACTGGTGTCTGAAGCCCCAAATCAGTCCCAGGACTGAATGACTTGATGATGCTGGCGTCTGAAGCCCCAAATCAGTCCCATTTCTGAATGACTTGATGATGCTGGTATCTGAAGCCCGAAATCAGTCCCATTACTGAATGACTTGATGATACTGATGTCTGAAGCCCCAAATCAGTCCCAGGACTGAATGACTTGATGATACTAGTGTCTGAAGCCCAAATTAGTCCCATTGCTGAATAACTTTATTATGCTGGTGTCTGAAGCCCGAAATCAGTCCTAGGACTGAATGACTTGATGAGACTGGTGTCTTAAGTCCCTAAATCAGTCCCATTACTGAATGACTTGATACTGGTGTCTAAAGCCCCAAATCAGTCCCAGGACTGAATGACTTGATGATACTGGTGTCTGAAGCCCCAAATCAGTCCCATTTCTGAATGACTTGATGATGCTGGTGTATAAAGCCCGAAATCAGTCCCAGGACTGAATGACTTGATGATACGGGATCTGAAGCCCCAAATCAGTCCCATTTCTGAGTGACTTGATGATGCTGGTGTATGAAGCCCGAAATCAGTCCCAGGACTGAATGACTTGATGATAAGGGATCTGAAGCCCCAAATCAGTCCCATTTCTGAATGACTTGATGATGCTGGTGTCTGAAGCCCCAAATCAATCCCATTACTGAATGACTTGATGATTCTGGAGTCTGAAGCCCCAAATCAGTCCCATTACTGAATGACTTAAAGATGATACTGGAGTCTGAAGCCCCAAATCAGTCACAGGACTGAATGACTTGATGATACTGGTTTCTGAAGCCCCAAATCAGTCCCATTACTGAATGACTTGATAATAATACCGGTGTCTGGAGTCCCAAATCAGTCCCAGGCCTGAATGCCTTGATGATGCTGGGGTCTGAAGCCCCAAATCAGTCCCATGACTGAATGACTTTATGATGCTGGTCTCTGAAGCCCGAAATCAGTCCCAGGACTGAATGACTTGATGATACTGGTGTCTGAAGCCCCAAATCAGTGCCATTACTGAATGACTTGATGATACTAGTGTCTGAAACCCCAAACCATCCCAGTACTGAATGACTTGATGATGATACCAGTGTCCGAAGCCCCAAATCATTCTCATTACTGAATTACTTGATGATGATGCTGGTGTCTGAAGCACCAAATCAGTCCCATTACTGAATGACTTGATGATTCTGGAGTCTGAAGCCCCAAATCAGTCCAGTTACTGAATGACTTAAAGATGATGCTGGAGTCTGAAGCCCCAAATCAGTCACAGGACTGAATGACTTGATGATACTGGTTTCTGAAGCCCCAAGTCAGTCCCATGACTGAATGACTTGATGATGCTGGTGTCTGAAACCCCAAATCAGTTCCATTACTGAATGACTTGATGATGCTGGTCTCTGAAGCCCGAAATCAGTCCCAGGACTGAATGACTTGATGATACTAGTGTCTGAAACCCCAAACCATCTTATTACTGAATGAATTGATGATTCTGGAGTCTGAAGCCCCAAATCAGTCCCATTACTGAATGACAATGATTCTGGAGTCTGAAGCCCCAAATCATTCTCAGGACTGAATGACTTGATGATACTGGATCTGAAGCCCCAAATCAGTCCCATTACAGAATGACTTGATGATGCTGGTGTCTGAAACCCCAAATCAGTCCCATTACTGAATGACTTGATAATGATGCTGGAGTCTGAAGCCCCAAATCAGTCCCATTACTGAATGACTTGATGATACCGGTGACTGAATCCCCAAATCAGTCTCAGGACTGAATGACTTGATGATACTGGTGTCTGAAACCCCAAATCAGTCCCATTACTGAATGACTTGATGATACTAGTGTCTGAAACCCCAAACCATCCCATTACTGAATGATTTGATGATTCTAGCGTCTAAAGCCCCAAATCAGTCCCATTACTGAATGACTTGATGATACTGGTGTCTGAAGCCCAAAATCAGTCCCAGGACTGAATGACTTGATGATACTGGTGTCTGAAGCCCCAAATCAGTCCCTTTACTGAATGACTTGATGATACTGGTGACTGACGCCTTAAATCAGTTTCAGGACTGAATGACTTGGTGATACTAGTGTCTGAAGCCCCAAATCAGTCCCATTACTGAATGACTTGATGATACTGGCGTCTGAAGCCCCAAATCAGTCCCATTTCTGAATGACGATGATGCTGGTGTCTGAAGCCCCAAATCAGTCCCATTACTGAATGACTTGATGATGATGCTGGAGTCTGAAGCCCCATATCAGTCACAGGACTGAATGACTTGGTTATACTAGTGTCTGAAGCCCCAAATCAGTCCCATTACTGAATGACTTGATGATACTGGTGTCTGAAGCCCCAAATCAGTCCCATTTCTGAATGACGATGATGCTGGTTTCTGAAGCCCCAAATCAGTCCCATTACTGAATGACTTGATAATAATACCGGTGTCTGGAGTCCCAAATCAGTCCCAGGCCTGAATGCCTTGATGATGCTGGGGTCTGAAGCCCCAAATCAGTCCCATGACTGAATGACTTTATGATGCTGGTCTCTGAAGCCCGAAATCAGTCCCAGGACTGAATGACTTGATGATACTGGTGTCTGAAGCCCCAAATCAGTGCCATTACTGAATGACTTGATGATACTAGTGTCTGAAACCCCAAACCATCCCAGTACTGAATGACTTGATGATGATACCAGTGTCCGAAGCCCCAAATCATTCTCATTACTGAATTACTTGATGATGATGCTGGTGTCTGAAGCCCCAAATCAGTCCCATTACTGAATGACTTGATGATTCTGGAGTCTGAAGCCCCAAATCAGTCCAGTTACTGAATGACTTAAAGATGATGCTGGAGTCTGAAGCCCCAAATCAGTCACAGGACTGAATGACTTGATGATACTGGTTTCTGAAGCCCCAAGTCAGTCCCATGACTGAATGACTTGATGATGCTGGTGTCTGAAACCCCAAATCAGTTCCATTACTGAATGACTTGATGATGCTGGTCTCTGAAGCCCGAAATCAGTCCCAGGACTGAATGACTTGATGATACTAGTGTCTGAAACCCCAAACCATCTTATTACTGAATGACTTGATGATTCTGGAGTCTGAAGCCCCAAATCAGTCCCATTACTGAATGACAATGATTCTGGAGTCTGAAGCCCCAAATCATTCTCAGGACTGAATGACTTGATGATACTGGATCTGAAGCCCCAAATCAGTCCCATTACAGAATGACTTGATGATGCTGGTGTCTGAAACCCCAAATCAGTCCCATTACTGAATGACTTGATAATGATGCTGGAGTCTGAAGCCCCAAATCAGTCCCAGGACTGAATGACTTGATGATACTGGTGTCTGAAGCCCCAAATCAGTCCCATTACTGAATGACTTGATGATACCGGTGACTGAATCCCCAAATCAGTCTCAGGACTGAATGACTTGATGATACTGGTGTCTGAAACCCCAAATCAGTCCCATTACTGAATGACTTGATGATACTAGTGTCTGAAACCCCAAACCATCCCATTACTGAATGATTTGATGATTCTAGCGTCTAAAGCCCCAAATCAGTCCCATTACTGAATGACTTGATGATACTGGTGTCTGAAGCCCAAAATCAGTCCCAGGACTGAATGACTTGATGATACTGGTGTCTGAAGCCCCAAATCAGTCCCTTTACTGAATGACTTGATGATACTGGTGACTGACGCCTTAAATCAGTTTCAGGACTGAATGACTTGGTGATACTAGTGTCTGAAGCCCCAAATCAGTCCCATTACTGAATGACTTGATGATACTGGCGTCTGAAGCCCCAAATCAGTCCCATTTCTGAATGACGATGATGCTGGTGTCTGAAGCCCCAAATCAGTCCCATTACTGAATGACTTGATGATGATGCTGGAGTCTGAAGCCCCATATCAGTCACAGGACTGAATGACTTGGTGATACTAGTGTCTGAAGCCCCAAATCAGTCCCATTACTGAATGACTTGATGATACTGGTGTCTGAAGCCCCAAATCAGTCCCATTTCTGAATGACGATGATGCTGGTGTCTGAAGCCCCAAATCAGTCCCATTACTGAATGACTTGATAATGATGCTGGTGTCTGGAGCCCAAAATCAGTCCCAGGACTGAATGACTTGATGATGATGCTGGGGTCTGAAGCCCCAAATCAGTTCCATTACTGAATGACTTGATGATACTGGTGTCTGAAGCCCCAACTCAGTTTCAGGACTGAATGACTTGATGATGATACCAGTGTCTGAAGCCCCAAATCAGTCCCCAGACTGAATGACTTGATGATGATACCAGTGTCCGAAGCCCCAAATCAGTCCCATTACTGA
The DNA here is from genome assembly GCA_036924085.1 of Ariolimax columbianus. Lineage (NCBI taxonomy): Eukaryota > Metazoa > Mollusca > Gastropoda > Stylommatophora > Arionidae > Ariolimax > Ariolimax columbianus. The sequence goes on from JAVGWX010000017.1 coordinate 45,299,152, forward strand.
ATGACTTGATGATGATGCTGGTGTCTGGAGCCTCAAATCAGTCCCAGGACTGAATGACTTGATGATGCTGGCGTCTGAAGCCCCAAATCAGTCCCATTTCTGAATGACTTGATGATGCTGGTCTCTGAAGCCCGAAATCAGTCCCAGGACTGAATGACTTGATGATACTGGTGTCTGAAGCCCCAAATCAGTCCCAGGACTGAATGACTTGATGATACTAGTGTCTGAAGCCCAAATTAGTCCCATTGCTGAATGACTTGATGATGCTGGTGTCTGAAGCCCGAAATCAGTCCTAGGACTGAATAACTTGATGAGACTGGTGTCTGAAGTCCCTAAATCAGTCCCATTACTGAATGACTTGATACTGGCGTCTAAAGATCCACATCAGTACCAGGACTGAATGACTTGATGATACTGGTGTCTGAAGCCCCAAATCAGTCCCATTTCCTAATGACTTGATGATGCTGGTGTATAAAGCCCGAAATCAGTCCCAGGACTGAATGACTTGATGATACGGGATCTGAAGCCCCAAATCAGTCCCATTTCTGAGTGACTTGATGATGCTGGTGTATGAAACCCGAAATCAGTCCCAGGACTGAATGACTTGATGATACGGGATCTGAAGCCCCAAATCAGTCCCATTTCTGAATGACTTGATGATGCTGGTGTCTGAAGCCCCAAATCAATCCCATTACTGAATGACTTGATGATTCTGGAGTCTGAAGCCCAAAATCAGTCCCATTACTGAATGACTTAAAGATGATGCTGGAGTCTGAAGCCCCAAATCAGTCACAGGACTGAATGACTTGATGATACTGGTTTCTGAAGCCCCAAATCAGTCCCATTACTGAATGACTTGATAATAATACCGGTGTCTGGAGTCCCAAATCAGTCCAGGCCTGAATGCCTTGATGATGCTGGGGTCTGAAGCCCCAAATCAGTCCCATGACTGAATGACTTTATGATGCTGGTCTCTGAAGCCCGAAATCAGTCCCAGGACTGAATGACTTGATGATACTGGTGTCTGAAGCCCCAAATCAGTCCTATTACTGAATGACTTGATGATACTAGTGTCTAAAACCCCAAACCATCCCAGTACTGAATGACTTGATGATTCTGGAGTCTGAAGCCCCAAATCAGTCCCATTACTGAATGACTTAAAGATGATGCTGGAGTCAGAAGCCCCAAATCAGTCACAGGACTGAATGACTGGATGATACTGGTTTCTGAAGCCCCAAATCAGTCCCATTACTGAATGACTTGATGATAATACTGGTGTCTGGAGCCCCAAATCAGTCCAGGACTGAATGACGATGATGCTGGGGTCTGAAGCCCCAAATCAGTCCCATGACTGAATGACTTGATGATGCTGGTGTCTGAAACCCCAAATCAGTTCCATTACTGAATGACTTGATGATGCTGGTCTCTGAAGCCCAAAATCAGTCCCAGGACTGAATGACTTGATGATACTGGTGTCTGAAGCCCCAAATCAGTCCCAGGACTGAATGACTTGATGATGCTGGCGTCTGAAGCCCAAATCAGTCCCATTTCTGAATGACTTGATGATGCTGGTATCTGAAGCCCGAAATCAGTCCCATTACTGAATGACTTGATGATACTGGTGTCTGAAGCCCCAAATCAGTCCCAGGACTGAATGACTTGATGATTCTGGAGTCTGAAGCCCCAAATCAGTCCCATTACTGAATGACAATGATTCTGGAGTCTGAAGCCCCAAATCATTCTCAGGACTGAATGACTTGATGATACTGGATCTGAAGCCCCAAATCAGTCCCATTACAGAATGACTTGATGATGCTGGTGTCTGAAACCCCAAATCAGTCCCATTACTGAATGACTTGATAATGATGCTGGAGTCTGAAGCCCCAAATCAGTCCCAGGACTGAATGACTTGATGATACTGGTGTCTGAAGCCCCAAATCAGTCCATTACTGAATGACTTGATGATACCGGTGACTGAATCCCCAAATCAGTCTCAGGACTGAATGACTTGATGATACTGGTGTCTGAAACCCCAAATCAGTCCCATTACTGAATGACTTGATGATACTAGTGTCTGAAACCCCAAACCATCCCATTACTGAATGATTTGATGATTCTAGCGTCTAAAGCCCCAAATCAGTCCCATTACTGAATGACTTGATGATACTGGTGTCTGAAGCCCAAAATCAGTCCCAGGACTGAATGACTTGATGATACTGGTGTCTGAAGCCCCAAATCAGTCCCTTTACTGAATGACTTGATGATACTGGTGACTGACGCCTTAAATCAGTTTCAGGACTGAATGACTTGGTGATACTAGTGTCTGAAGCCCCAAATCAGTCCCATTACTGAATGACTTGATGATACTGGCGTCTGAAGCCCCAAATCAGTCCCATTTCTGAATGACGATGATGCTGGTGTCTGAAGCCCCAAATCAGTCCCATTACTGAATGACTTGATGATGATGCTGGAGTCTGAAGCCCCATATCAGTCACAGGACTGAATGACTTGGTGATACTAGTGTCTGAAGCCCCAAATCAGTCCCATTACTGAATGACTTGATGATACTGGTGTCTGAAGCCCCAAATCAGTCCCATTTCTGAATGACGATGATGCTGGTGTCTGAAGCCCCAAATCAGTCCCATTACTGAATGACTTGATAATGATGCTGGTGTCTGGAGCCCAAAATCAGTCCCAGGACTGAATGACTTGATGATGATGCTGGGGCTCTGAAGCCCCAAATCAGTTCCATTACTGAATGACTTGATGATACTGGTGTCTGAAGCCCCAACTCAGTTTCAGGACTGAATGACTTGATGATGATACCAGTGTTGAAGCCCCAAATCAGTCCCCAGACTGAATGACTTGATGATGATACCAGTGTCCGAAGCCCCAAATCAGTCCCATTACTGAATGACTTGATGATGATGCTGGTGTCTGGAGCCTCAAATCAGTCCCAGGACTGAATGACTTGATGATGCTGCGTCTGAAGCCCCAAATCAGTCCCATTTCTGAATGACTTGATGATGCTGGTCTCTGAAGCCCGAAATCAGTCCCAGGACTGAATGACTTGATGATACTGGTGTCTGAAGCCCCAAATCAGTCCCAGGACTGAATGACTTGATGATACTAGTGTCTGAAGCCCAAATTAGTCCCATTGCTGAATGACTTGATGATGCTGGTGTCTGAAGCCCGAAATCAGTCCTAGGACTGAATAACTTGATGAGACTGGTGTCTGAAGTCCCTAAATCAGTCCCATTACTGAATGACTTGATACTGGCGTCTAAAGATCCAAATCAGTACCAGGACTGAATGACTTGATGATACTGGTGTCTGAAGCCCCAAATCAGTCCCATTTCCTAATGACTTGATGATGCTGGTGTATAAAGCCCGAAATCAGTCCCAGGACTGAATGACTTGATGATACGGGATCTGAAGCCCCAAATCAGTCCCATTTCTGAGTGACTTGATGATGCTGGTGTATGAAACCGAAATCAGTCCCAGGACTGAATGACTTGATGATACGGGATCTGAAGCCCCAAATCAGTCCCATTTCTGAATGACTTGATGATGCTGGTGTCTGAAGCCCCAAATCAATCCCATTACTGAATGACTTGATGATTCTGGAGTCTGAAGCCCAAAATCAGTCCCATTACTGAATGACTTAAAGATGATGCTGGAGTCTGAAGCCCCAAATCAGTCACAGGACTGAATGACTTGATGATACTGGTTTCTGAAGCCCCAAATCAGTCCCATTACTGAATGACCTTGATAATAATACGTGTCTGGAGTCCCAAATCAGTCCCAGGCCTGAATGCCTTGATGATGCTGGGGTCTGAAGCCCGAAATCAGTCCCAGGACTGAATGACTTGATGATACTGGTGTCTGAAGCCCCAAATCAGTGCCATTACTGAATGACTTGATGATACTAGTGTCTGAAACCCCAAACCATCCCAGTACTGAATGACTTGATGATGATACCAGTGTCCGAAGCCCCAAATCATTCTCATTACTGAATTACTTGATGATGATGCTGGTGTCTGAAGCCCAAATCAGTCCCATTACTGAATGACTTGATGATTCTGGAGTCTGAAGCCCCAAATCAGTCCAGTTACTGAATGACTTAAAGATGATGCTGGAGTCTGAAGCCCCAAATCAGTCACAGGACTGAATGACTTGATGATACTGGTTTCTGAAGCCCCAAGTCAGTCCTATGACTGAATGACTTGATGATGCTGGTGTCTGAAACCCAAATCAGTTCCATTACTGAATGACTTGATGATGCTGGTCTCTGAAGCCCGAAATCAGTCCCAGGACTGAATGACTTGATGATACTAGTGTCTGAAACCCCAAACCATCTTATTACTGAATGACTTGATGATTCTGGAGTCTGAAGCCCCAAATCAGTCCCATTACTGAATGACAATGATTCTGGAGTCTGAAGCCCCAAATCATTCTCAGGACTGAATGACTTGATGATACTGGATCTGAAGCCCCAAATCAGTCCCATTACAGAATGACTTGATGATGCTGGTGTCTGAAACCCCAAATCAGTCCCATTACTGAATGACTTGATAATGATGCTGGAGTCTGAAGCCCCAAATCAGTCCCAGGACTGAATGACTTGATGATACTGGTGTCTGAAGCCCCAAATCAGTCCATTACTGAATGACTTGATGATACCGGTGACTGAATCCCCAAATCAGTCTCAGGACTGAATGACTTGATGATACTGGTGTCTGAAACCCCAAATCAGTCCCATTACTGAATGACTTGATACTAGTGTCTGAAACCCCAAACCATCCCATTACTGAATGATTTGATGATTCTAGCGTCTAAGCCCCAAATCAGTCCCATTACTGAATGACTTGATGATACTGGTGTCTGAAGCCCAAAATCAGTCCCAGGACTGAATGACTTGATGATACTGGTGTCTGAAGCCCCAAATCAGTCCCTTTACTGAATGACTTGATGATACTGGTGACTGACGCCTTAAATCAGTTTCAGGACTGAATGACTTGGTGATACTAGTGTCTGAAGCCCAAATCAGTCCATTACTGAATGACTTGATGATACTGGCGTCTGAAGCCCCAAATCAGTCCCATTTCTGAATGACGATGATGCTGGTGTCTGAAGCCCCAAATCAGTCCCATTACTGAATGACTTGATGATGATGCTGGAGTCTGAAGCCCCATATCAGTCACAGGACTGAATGACTTGGTGATACTAGTGTCTGAAGCCCCAAATCAGTCCCATTACTGAATGACTTGATGATACTGGTGTCTGAAGCCCCAAATCAGTCCCATTTCTGAATGACGATGATGCTGGTGTCTGAAGCCCCAAATCAGTCCCATTACTGAATGACTTGATAATGATGCTGGTGTCTGGAGCCCAAAATCAGTCCCAGGACTGAATGACTTGATGATGATGCTGGGGTCTGAAGCCCCAAATCAGTTCCATTACTGAATGACTTGATGATACTGGTGTCTGAAGCCCCAACTCAGTTTCAGGACTGAATGACTTGATGATGATACCAGTGTCTGAAGCCCCAAATCAGTCCCCAGACTGAATGACTTGATGATGATACCAGTGTCCGAAGCCCCAAATCAGTCCCATTACTGAATGACTTGATGATGATGCTGCGTGTCTGGAGCCTCAAATCAGTCCCAGGACTGAATGACTTGATGATGCTGGCGTCTGAAGCCCCAAATCAGTCCCATTTCTGAATGACTTGATGATGCTGGTCTCTGAAGCCCGAAATCAGTCCCAGGACTGAATGACTTGATGATACTGGTGTCTGAAGCCCCAAATCAGTCCCAGGACTGAATGACTTGATGATACTAGTGTCTGAAGCCCAAATTAGTCCCATTGCTGAATGACTTGATGATGCTGGTGTCTGAAGCCCGAAATCAGTCCTAGGACTGAATAACTTGATGAGACTGGTGTCTGAAGTCCCTAAATCAGTCCCATTACTGAATGACTTGATACTGGCGTCTAAAGATCCAAATCAGTACCAGGACTGAATGACTTGATGATACTGGTGTCTGAAGCCCCAAATCAGTCCCATTTCCTAATGACTTGATGATGCTGGTGTATAAAGCCCGAAATCAGTCCCAGGACTGAATGACTTGATGATACGGGATCTGAAGCCCCAAATCAGTCCCATTTCTGAGTGACTTGATGATGCTGGTGTATGAAACCCGAAATCAGTCCCAGGACTGAATGACTTGATGATACGGGATCTGAAGCCCCAAATCAGTCCCATTTCTGAATGACTTGATGATGCTGGTGTCTGAAGCCCAAATCAATCCCATTACTGAATGACTTGATGATTCTGGAGTCTGAAGCCCAAAATCAGTCCCATTACTGAATGACTTAAAGATGATGCTGGAGTCTGAAGCCCCAAATCAGTCACAGGACTGAATGACTTGATGATACTGGTTTCTGAAGCCCAAATCAGTCCCATTACTGAATGACTTGATAATAATACCGGTGTCTGGAGTCCAAATCAGTCCCAGGCCTGAATGCCTTGATGATGCTGGGGTCTGAAGCCCCAAATCAGTCCCATGACTGAATGACTTTATGATGCTGGTCTCTGAAGCCCGAAATCAGTCCCAGGACTGAATGACTTGATGATACTGGTGTCTGAAGCCCAAATCAGTCCTATTACTGAATGACTTGATGATACTAGTGTCTAAACCCCAAACCATCCCAGTACTGAATGACTTGATGATTCTGGAGTCTGAAGCCCCAAATCAGTCCCATTACTGAATGACTTAAAGATGATGCTGGAGTCAGAAGCCCCAAATCAGTCACAGGACTGAATGACTGATGATACTGGTTTCTGAAGCCCCAAATCAGTCCCATTACTGAATGACTGTGATAATACTGGTGTCTGGAGCCCCAAATCAGTCCCAGGACTGAATGACGATGATGCTGGGGTCTGAAGCCCCAAATCAGTCCCATGACTGAATGACTTGATGATGCTGGTGTCTGAAAACCCCAAATCAGTTCCATTACTGAATGACTTGATGATGCTGGTCTCTGAAGCCCAAAATCAGTCCCAGGACTGAATGACTTGATGATACTGGTGTCTGAAGCCCCAAATCAGTCCCAGGACTGAATGACTTGATGATGCTGGCGTCTGAAGCCCCAAATCAGTCCCATTTCTGAATGACTTGATGATGCTGGGTATCTGAAGCCCGAAATCAGTCCCATTACTGAATGACTTGATGATACTGGTGTCTGAAGCCCCAAATCAGTCCCAGGACTGAATGACTTGATGATTCTGGAGTCTGAAGCCCCAAATCAGTCCATTACTGAATGGACAATGATTCTGGAGTCTGAAGCCCCAAATCATTCTCAGGACTGAATGACTTGATGATACTGGATCTGAAGCCCCAAATCAGTCCCATTACAGAATGACTTGATGTTGCTGTGTCTGAAACCCCAAATCAGTCCCATTACTGAATGACTTGATAATGATGCTGGAGTCTGAAGCCCCAAATCAGTCCCAGGACTGAATGACTTGATGATACTGTGTCTGAAGCCCCAAATCAGTCCCATTACTGAATGACTTGATGATACCGGTGACTGATCCCCAAATCAGTCTCAGGACTGAATGACTTGATGATACTGGTGTCTGAAACCCCAAATCAGTCCCATTACTGAATGACTTGATGATACTAGTGTCTGAAACCCCAAACCATCCCATTACTGAATGATTTGATGATTCTAGCGTCTAAAGCCCCAAATCAGTCCATTACTGAATGACTTGATGATACTGGTGTCTGAAGCCCAAAATCAGTCCCAGGACTGAATGACTTGATGATACTGGTGTCTGAAGCCCCAAATCAGTCCCTTTACTGAATGACTTGATGATACTGGTGACTGACGCCTTAAATCAGTTTCAGGACTGAATGACTTGGTGATACTAGTGTCTGAAGCCCCAAATCAGTCCCATTACTGAATGACTTGATGATACTGGCGTCTGAAGCCCCAAATCAGTCCCATTTCTGAATGACGATGATGCTGGTGTCTGAAGCCCCAAATCAGTCCCATTACTGAATGACTTGATGATGATGCTGGAGTCTGAAGCCCCATATCAGTCACAGGACTGAATGACTTGGTGATACTAGTGTCTGAAGCCCCAAATCAGTCCCATTACTGAATGACTTGATGATACTGGTGTCTGAAGCCCCAAATCAGTCCCATTTCTGAATGACGATGATGCTGGTGTCTGAAGCCCCAAATCAGTCCCATTACTGAATGACTTGATAATGATGCTGGTGTCTGGAGCCCAAAATCAGTCCCAGGACTGAATGACTTGATGATGATGCTGGGGTCTGAAGCCCCAAATCAGTTCCATTACTGAATGACTTGATGATACTGGTGTCTGAAGCCCCAACTCAGTTTCAGGACTGAATGACTTGATGATGATACCAGTGTCTGAAGCCCCAAAATCAGTCCCCAGACTGAATGACTTGATGATGATACCAGTGTCCGAAGCCCCAAATCAGTCCCATTACTGAATGACTTGATGATGATGCTGTGTCTGGAGCCTCAAATCAGTCCCAGGACTGAATGACTTGATGATGCTGGCGTCTGAAGCCCCAAATCAGTCCCATTTCTGAATGACTTGATGATGCTGGTCTCTGAAGCCCGAAATCAGTCCCAGGACTGAATGACTTGATGATACTGGTGTCTGAAGCCCCAAATCAGTCCCAGGACTGAATGACTTGATGATACTAGTGTCTGAAGCCCAAATTAGTCCCATTGCTGAATGACTTGATGATGCTGGTGTCTGAAGCCCGAAATCAGTCCTAGACTGAATAACTTGATGAGACTGGTGTCTGAAGTCCCTAAATCAGTCCCATTACTGAATGACTTGATACTGCGTCTAAAGATCCAAATCAGTACCAGGACTGAATGACTTGATGATACTGGTGTCTGAAGCCCAAATCAGTCCCATTTCTATGACTTGATGATGCTGGTGTATAAAGCCCGAAATCAGTCCCAGGACTGAATGACTTGATGATACGGGATCTGAAGCCCCAAATCAGTCCCATTTCTGAGTGACTTGATGATGCTGGTGTATGAAACCCGAAATCAGTCCCAGGACTGAATGACTTGATGATACGGGATCTGAAGCCCCCAAATCAGTCCCATTTCTGAATGACTTGATGATGCTGGTGTCTGAAGCCCAAATCAATCCATTACTGAATGACTTGATGATTCTGGAGTCTGAAGCCCAAAATCAGTCCCATTACTGAATGACTTAAAGATGATGCTGAGTCTGAAGCCCCAAATCAGTCACAGGACTGAATGACTTGATGATACTGGTTTCTGAAGCCCCAAATCAGTCCCATTACTGAATGACTTGATAATAATACGGTGTCTGGAGTCCCAAATCAGTCCCAGGCCTGAATGCCTTGATGATGCTGGGGTCTGAAGCCCCAAATCAGTCCCATGACTGAATGACTTTATGATGCTGGTCTCTGAAGCCCGAAATCAGTCCCAGGACTGAATGACTTGATGATACTGGTGTCTGAAGCCCCAAATCAGTCCTATTACTGAATGACTTGATGATACTAGTGTCTAAAACCCCAAACCATCCCAGTACTGAATGACTTGATGATTCTGGAGTCTGAAGCCCCAAATCAGTCCCATTACTGAATGACTTAAAGATGATGCTGGAGTCAGAAGCCCCAAATCAGTCACAGGACTGAATGACTGATGATACTGGTTTCTGAAGCCCCAAATCAGTCCCATTACTGAATGACTTGATGATAATACTGGTGTCTGGAGCCCCAAATCAGTTTCAGGACTGAATGACGATGATGCTGGGGTCTGAAGCCCCAAATCAGTCCCATGACTGAATGACTTGATGATGCTGGTGTCTGAAACCCCAAATCAGTTCCATTACTGAATGACTTGATGATGCTGGTCTCTGAAGCCCAAAATCAGTCCCAGGACTGAATGACTTGATGATACTGGTGTCTGAAGCCCCAAATCAGTCCAGGACTGAATGACTTGATGATGCTGGCGTCTGAAGCCCCAAATCAGTCCCATTTCTGAATGACTTGATGATGCTGGTATCTGAAGCCCGAAATCAGTCCCATTACTGAATGACTTGATGATACTGGTGTCTGAGCCCCAAATCAGTCCAGGACTGAATGACTTGATGATACTAGTGTCTGAAGCCCAAATTAGTCCCATTGCTGAATGACTTGATGATGCTGGTGTCTGAAGTCCGAAATCAGTCCTAGGACTGAATGACTTGATGAGACTGGTGTCTTAAGTCCCTAAATCATTCCCCATTACTGAATGACTTGATACTGGTGTCTAAAGCCCCAAATCAGTCCCAGGACTGAATGACTTGATGATACTGGTGTCTGAAGCCCCAAATCAGTCCCATTACTGAATGACTTGATGATGATACTGGTGTCTGAAGCCCCAACTCAGTTTCAGGACTGAATGACTGATGATGATACCGGTGTCTGAAGCCCCAAATCAGTCCCCGGACTGAATGACTTGATGATGATACCAGTGTCCGAAGCCCCAAATCAGTCCCATTACTGAATGACTTGATACTGGTGTCTAAAGCCCCAAATCAGTCCCAGGACTGAATGACTTGATGATACTGGTGTCTGAAGCCCCAAATCAGTCCCATTTCTGAGTGACTTGATGATGCTGGTGTATGAAGCCCGAAATCAGTCCCAGGACTGAATGACTTGATGATACGGGATCTGAAGCCCCAAATCAGTCCCATTTCTGAATGACTTGATGATGCTGGTGTCTGAAGCCCCAAATCAATCCCATTACTGAATGACTTGATGATTCTGGAGTCTGAAGCCCCAAATCAGTCCCATTACTGAATGACTTAAAGATGATACTGGAGTCTGAAGCCCCAAATCAGTCACAGGACTGAATGACTTGATGATACTGGTTTCTGAAGCCCCAAATCAGTCCCATTACTGAATGACTTGATAATAATACCGGTGTCTGGAGTCCCAAATCAGTCCCAGGCCTGAATGCCTTGATGATGCTGGGGTCTAAAGCCCAAAATCAGTCCCATGACTGAATGACTTTATGATGCTGGTCTCTGAAGCCCGAAATCAGTCCCAGGACTAAATGACTTGATGATACTGGTGTCTGAAGCCCAAATCAGTGCCATTACTGAATGACTTGATGATACTAGTGTCTGAAACCCCAAACCATCCCAGTACTGAATGACTTGATGATGATACCAGTGTCCGAAGCCCCAAATCATTCTCATTACTGAATTACTTGATGATGATGCTGGTGTCTGAAGCCCCAAATCAGTCCATTACTGAATGACTTGATGATTCTGGAGTCTGAAGCCCCAAATCAGTCCAGTTACTGAATGACTTAAGAGATGATGCTGAGTCTGAAGCCCCAAATCAGTCACAGGACTGAATGACTTGATGATACTGGTTTCTGAAGCCCCAGTCAGTCCAATGACTGAATGACTTGATGATGCTGGTGGTCTGAAACCCCAAATCAGTTCCATTACTGAATGACTTGATGATGCTGGTCTCTGAAGCCGAAATCAGTCCCAGGACAGAATGACTTGATGATACTAGTGTCTGAAACCCCAAACCATCTTATTACTGAATGACTTGATGATTCTGGAGTCTGAAGCCCCAAATCAGTCCCATTACTGAATGACAATGATTCTGGAGTCTGAAGCCCCAAATCATTCTCAGGACTGAATGACTTGATGATACTGGATCTGAGCCCCAAATCAGTCCATTACAGAATGACTTGATGATGCTGGTGTCTGAAACCCCAAATCAGTCCCATTACTGAATGACTTGATAATGATGCTGGAGTCTGAAGCCCAAATCAGTCCCAGACTGAATGACTTGATGATACTGGTGTCTGAAGCCCCAAATCAGTCCCATTACTGAATGACTTGATGATACCGGTGACTGAAGCCCCAAATCAGTCTCAGGACTGAATGACTTGATGATACTGGTGTCTGAAACCCCAAATCAGTCCATTACTGAATGACTTGATGATACTAGTGTCTGAAACCCCAAACCATCCCATTACTGAATGACTTGATGATTCTAGTGTCTAAAGCCCCAAATCAGTCCCATTACTGAATGACGATGATTCAGGAGTCTGAAGCCCCAAATCATTCCCAGGACTGAATGACTTGATGATACCAGATCTGAAGCCCAAATCAGTCCCATTACTGAAAGACTTGATGATGCTGGTGTCTGAAACCCCAAATCAGTCCCACTACTGAATGACTTGTTAATGATGCTGGAGTCTGAAGCCCAAATCAGTCCCATTACTGAATGACTTGATGATACTGGTGTCTGAAGCCAAAATCAGTCCCAGGACTGAATGACTTGATGATACTGGTGTCTGAAGCCCCATATCAGTCCCTTTACTGAATGACTTGATGATACTGGTGACTGACGCCCCAAATCAGTTTCAGGACTGAATGACTTGTGATACTAGTGTCTGAAGCCCCAAATCAGTCCATTACTGAATGACTTGATGATACTTGTGTCTGAAGCCCCAAATCAGTCCCATTTCTGAATGACGATGATGCTGGTGTCTGAAGCCCCAAATCAGTCCCATTACTGAATGACTTGATGATGATGCTGGAGTCTGAAGCCCCATATCAGTCACAGGACTGAATGACTTGATAATGCTGGTGTCTGAAGCCCCAAATCAGTCCCATTTCTGAATGACGATGATGCTGGTGTCTGAAGCCCCAAATCAGTCCCATTACTGAATGACTTGATGATGATGCTGGAGTCCTGAGCCCATATCAGTCACAGGACTGAATGACTTGGTTATACTAGTGTCTGAAGCGCCAAATCAGTCCCATTACTGAATGACTTGATGATACTGGTGTCTGAAGCCCCAAATCAGTCCCATTTCTGAATGACGATGATGCTGGTGTCTGAAGCCCCAAATCAGTCCCATTACTGAATGACTTAGATAATGATGCTGGTGTCTGGAGCCCAAAATCAGTCCCAGGACTGAATGACTTGATAATGATGCTGGGGTCTGAAGCCCCAATCAGTTCATTACTGAATGACTTGATGATACTGGTGTCTGAAGCCCCAACTCAGGTTTCAGGACTATGACTTGATGATGATACCGGTGTCTGAAGCCCCAAATCAGTCCCCGGACTGAATGACTTGATGATGATACGAGTGTCCGAAGCCCCAAATCAGTCCATTACTGAATGACTTGATGATGATGCTGGTGTCTGGAGCCTCAAATCAGTCCCAGGACTGAATGACTTGATGATGCTGGCGTCTGAAGCCCCAATATCAGTCCCATTTCTGAATGACTTGATGATGCTGGTCTCTGAAGCACGAAATCAGTCCCAGGACTGAATGACTTGATGATACTGGTGTCTGAAGCCCCAAATCAGTCCCAGGACTGAATTACTTAATGATGCTGGCGTCTGAAGCCCAAATCAGTCCCATTTCTGAATGACTGATGATGCTGGTATCTGAAGCCCGAAATCAGTCCCATTACTGAATGACTTGATGATATGGTGTCTGAAGCCCCAAATCAGTCCCAGGACTGAATGACTTGATGATACTAGTGTCTGAAGCCCAAATAGTCCCATTGCTGAATGACTTGATGATGCTGGTGTCTGAAGCCCGAAATCAGTCTAGGACTGAATGACTTGATGAGACTGGTGTCTGAAGTCCCTAAATCAGTCCCATTACTGAATGACTTGATACTGGTGTCTAAAGCCCCAAATCAGTACCAGGACTGAATGACTTTATGATACTGGGTGTCTGAAGCCCCAAATCAGTCACATTCTGAATGACTTGATGATGCTGGTGTTTAAAGCCCGAAATCAGTCCCAGGACTGAATGACTTGATGATACGGGATCTGAAGCCCCAAATCAGTCC